>JAHLSL010000018.1:13670721-13690959 GCA_025920805.1 Petroica traversi | reverse complement strand
GAGCAGGTCACACCCTGCCTCCCTTCTCCATGAGCAGCAGGGTGGCTGCCCCATGGCCTCTCCTCCGGAAGATGCTCATGGATCAGGGCCACCTGTGAGCAGAGGTGTCCCAGTTTCACAGCTGCAGTGGCAGCAGGGTGTCATGCTGACTGTGAGGATTTGCCCTGCTCCGTGTCCCTGGCAGGCAAGTGCCCTAATTCCAAGCAGACTCTCCCTGTAGCAGCAGGCAACAAAGTAGATCCGGAAATTCCTGAGCTTTGGGAAGTGGGCTTTAATGTAATTAACTGCAACAGAAGAAGAGGTCAGATAATAGGGGCAAAGGTTTCTCTTTAAAATGAAGGAGAAGGTAAATGAAACCAGCTGCCCAGGAGTCAGTGCACTGCCTTCATTAAACATGGTACAATGCTTATGGTCCCATACAGCAAATCATGGATCTTTCCAGAAAACCATTTTAAATTCAACACAAGACCTGGAGGTGAGAGGACAGAGACATGTAGCCAGCCCCCAAATTGCCCAAGTGCTGTGGTGCCTGGCACTGTCCCTCTCTGGGAGGCACTGGGGAGCTGTGTGCAGCCTGGCTTTGCTGCCTGCTCAAGAACAAGGGCATTTCTGACTAGCAGCTGTGCTCAGCCCTGCCTTGCTGCTCTTCTCAGCTCATCTTTGTCCCATGCAACCGTTCCATCCAAGAATGGAGGCCAGGAATTGGGGTGGTTCATTTCCTGGCACTGGCATAAATTCCTGCCCTGCCCTTGGCTGAGTCCTTCCCCTGCACTGCACTCTGATTTGCCACCTCCAGAGTGATCCAGTCACATCTCTCTTTGCAAAGTGTGCTGATTTCATCCTGGGTTTCCATGGCATAGGCAAATTATGTTTATAATGTAAATGGAGGGAGGAGAAGTTGTCTCAGCTTTGCATAATAGACATCCAAAGTATAATAGGGCACCCAAAAGTCAACGTACATGGCCTTTCCTTCATGTATGTCTCATCTGGGATTTAGTTGCTAGATCCCTCTTTTTCTTGGCTGGCTCTTCTCATGTTCCTGCAGACTGTCTGTTTACAGAGACAGTGCCGTCAAACTGGGGGCACAATGGCCCAGCTCTGTGTATAATTGTCCATATCTGTTCTCTCCTGAATTATGAGAAACACCATGATCAGTGCTCATAGTGCACATACTGATGTCTCCTAACTTCAGGGCCAGTTCTGTTGCTGTGCCATACCCAGAGCCCACTGAAAGATCTGCCTGTGTTGGAGACAAACAGCTTATCCAAGAGCTACATGTCCTCTGCCTCAGTCGTGGCTGACAGAGACCCCCTGCCCATGCTGGGAGGGTCTGTCCATTCATCTCCTTGCCAGCCTAGGAGAGGAGGATGTGAGTGCCACGGACCCCAGGGCTGGCTCAGGTCAGCTGCCTGGGGAGGTTTTTGTCTGTGCTGGAGATCTCTGCAGCTGCTGCTGGCTTTTTTGGAAATTGAAGAGTTGTGACTGTTTTAGGTTATTGGTTGTTGTTTTTTTTTTTAAGTCAAGTGCACTGAGTCATTGTAAATATCAGCAAAGCTGCAGCCTTTACTCCAAGGAATAATCCATGCCTAATGAGCTCTTCTCCTGCTTTAAAGGCCTGACAGTGGTTTGCATTTTGTGGATTTCTATGCTGCCTATACTAATGGTTAAAGTCGCCAAAAGGAAGTGCCCTTAACTCAGTGAGGTGAAGCCTACAGCTGGAAATCCATTCCTGAGCAGACCTCAGCTCCTCTCTCTTCCTCACGAGCCTTGTGCAACCCCTAACCCTTCTCCTTTTCCTAGACTGAGGAGGATGAAACTACCTGTTGGCAACAGATAACTTCCCAGACATGAGATTTGCATGAGATCCTTGTCCATTTTACTGAAGCTTGTAATTGTCTTAGTGCTCTGTGAACACACCCAAAGCTGAAGCGTTCCCCTCTTCATGCTGCCAGGAAATATGCTACCAAGATTTTTTGATACTGAAGCAGGAATACTGATTCTTTATTTCTGCCCTTCATTCCTCTACCAGTCTCTGTTTCTCTGCGTTGTTAATGAAGGTGTCAAAAAAACCAGGGGCACATATTCCAGGGTATTTCTCTTCCCTGTAGTGTCTGGGCTGTGCTGAGCACAACAACACCTTCCCAGGCTGCCTCTCCCTGATCTCTGGGTCTGCTCCTGGTGCTCTCCCCTTGGCAGTGGAGCTGCATGTCAGAGCACACTTTGTGCCTGAATGAGGTGATGAGGAAGTGCAAGACTGCTTTGCTCTCCGAGAGGTTTATCCTGGGCTCTGGGACCACATTGGCCAAGAAGATAGACCCTGCAAAAAACCTGATGCATTGGAGGGGTCATACACAGACTGAGGTCTATCTAACTCCATCTTTTCCCTATGAATGCAGCCTCTTTTTTATGGTCTTTCAGCCAGTTTTCGGCCCAGGTGATGGAGCTTTTAGTCCACAGCAGTCTGAAAAAGTCGTTTCTGTCCAGTTTTTAAGTGCGGTGCTAAAATCCAAACATCTGCCATCCCCAGAGAACACTACTTTGTAATTTTGTCTTAAAAAGTAATCTGTGTAAACCCCAGCACTGCCTGCTGCTCACAGATCTGCTCTCCTCCCAGCAGCCAGTGGTTCCATAGTGTGTAAGTAATCAGAATGATTTTGAACACTTCCTAAATTCTCCCTGGAGATTATCTCTGCCCTTAGCACCTTCCAGTCACCATGGATATATAGAGATGCCTCTTACCAGGTCACACAATGTTGGGGTGTGCCTGGCATGTTCCCCTGCTTTACTGGGGACACAGCTGGGACTGCACGCCTGGGGGAGGGGTGACAGAGGAGGTTCTTTTCCTTTAATGCATTTGCAAGTTGAGCCTGTAATAGAATTCTACTCTGGGACAGTTAGGGACTTGGAGCAGTGAGACACAAAAATCCTCTCCAAGCATGTTGCACATGTGCCAGGTGCTCTGTCTGAGGCTGAGTTAGCCCACAGCATCCTTTGGGGATGCTCCTGCATTCCAGCACCCAAGTGAAATATCCACTACAGCTTCTACAGCTGCTCACTGGTGCAGATGAGATGCATGTCATGGGAAAGGAGCCATGGAAAGGTGAATCCACCTTTCTTCAGAGCCCACGTCTTTAGCCTGTTATGCACCCCAGCACCCACGGCTGCACCAAGGTCTGCAGAGAGGGAGAAGGGTCTGTGTGACTCTGGTGAAATCTGAGTGGATGTAGATCCAGTGAGGGATGGGAGGCAATGACTAAGCCCCACCACCCCCGGCCAGAGCTGCTGCTGCTCCTGGGAACCTCTGCCTCCTCAACATGGCTCTGACATACTCTGGGGCTTGCTGTGGTGAGTGGCTGATGCACAATGCAGATTTGGGAGGAGAAGGTTCATAAAGTTGACAGCCCAAGACTATCCCTCAGGAGAAGCAGGTTGGGATTACCTCTAGACAGAGGGTATGTGCTGTCAGGACAGAATGCTTCACCTTATGTCCTGCAACCAGGAGACAGCAGTGAGATATTTCAGAGCCTTCCTCTCACACTTAGAGACAGATGATTCACATGGTTATTGGCAGCTCTGTAGCTGTACTTCATAGAATCAGGCACATGGAGAGCAGGAATCAGCCCCCTGTATGGGAAACACTCCCTGGCATTCTTGGGCCAGAAGGTATTTCTGTGAGAGCAGGACTTCCTCTGCTGGTAACAGCCATGACATTTCTTGACAGGGGATCCAGCTGTGGATTTTTCTGGAAGAGCAAGTAACAAAAGTGTAGGTTGTGCAAGAGTGCTACAAAGCCTTTGCAGGTGGCATTTTGCTCTCAGCCCTTAGAATACTGCCCACAGACTTTCACCAGCAAAAGTTAAGAAATTGCAATATTTCCCATGGATCCTAAAGTGCAGGATGTTCAGTGCTCAGGGTGTGTCCACCTTGCATCCTGTTTTGGAGACTGAAGCATCTGCCAGACAGGCATGGTCAGAGCAAAGGAAGTTTCTTGGTATGGGATCGCAGCAGAACATGAGAACATGGTTTGGGGGGCAGAGATACTCCCAGCTGTCTGACCTTGTCTTCTTCTTTCCCTTGCAGTTACTACATTGATGGTCGAGTGGCCAAAGTGACAGACTTCCTGAAAACACGCCTGTTAGACACACTCTCAGACCAGATCAGGAAAATCCAGAAGGTAAGAGAGTGCAAAGGGTCTGCAGGGGTGAGGGGACACCATGCCTGCTGTGGCACAGCTCATGGCCAGGGCTCAGCACCAACACACTCCAGGGTAGGGGGGACAGTGGCAGCTGGGCCCTGTGCTCCCAGTCAAAACATTCAGGGCATGGGGTGACACACCAGGCAGCACAAAGCCTGGCCCCAGGGTGGGATGTGCAGTGGGTTTTGGGGCATGGTTGTGCAGGTGTGCTGGAACACAGGCTGGATGCACAGGGCAGGAGCAAACACCATGCAAAGCCCTAAAGCTAAGACAGCTGACTGGCTTGAGCCTCCCATCTGTTCTCAAAGGGAGCAGCGTGCAGTGAGGGTGAAACTGAACTTGCTCCCCAGAACAAGGAGAGGAGCCAGCAGCCAGGAGATACCAAACCTTCCTGAGCACAGCCAGTGCCACGACTGCTCAGGAGGGGGCTCCTACCTCCACATCTTGCCCACTTGCTCACAGTGCCTGGAAATGCTGCTTGCAAAGCAGTGACAGTTGCATTCCCAGAGTGATTCTCACTAGTGGAGAATTGTGACCATCATGAACTAGTGTCCTTTTTCTCTGATGATCATGTTTTGACTGTGTCAAAAACCCAGCTGTTGCTGGCCTGTGGTGTGAGAGTCCATGGCTCTCCCTGGCTTGTGAATGCTCCTTTCCTCACTGGTCTGAGGGACCCAGCTCATATCTTAACAATGACAGAGACTTTGCAGGGTCCCCCTGCTTTGGCTGATAGAGGGACCAGGGCTGAGACTGACACACTCAGCTGTCAGTCCTGGAAGAAATAAGGAACACCTAGTGAGCAAAAATGGCCTTAGGGACCGAGGAGATGTCCATCCATCTGTCTTGTCTAGGTTTTCAAATCTTACCACTCACCACAATGTCTCACTTGAAATTCCTGCAGGGAGAAACCATAGAATGAGTAAACAACTCAAAGAGGCCCTAGGAAAGGGGATGAGAGGGTCAGTGCTGCAAAGCTAGAGGAGAGAAGCTGCTTTCTGAGCCCTCTGGCACAAGCTGGGAGTCATCCATGTATGTGGGTGATACTCCTGCTGTGGGGGAGGCACAGTGGCCAGTGGAATCACTGTGGGGCAAGCAAGAGACACCGCCTGACCCAGCCCCCACAGGTGTAACTCCCTGCTAAAAGTGGTGATGTGTCCCACCTCTGCTGGGGCTGGAACCTGCTGGGAATGGAGGGGAAGAAGCATCAAGGGGCTGCCCCTGGTGCAGTTTAGGGAAACCCTCACGCCCATGGGCTAGAATTTGGTCTGCACAGGGCAGGGCTGGGGAAGGCTCTCCTGGGAATGCCAGTGTGGCTGAGCAAAAGCACAGCACTGGGTGCTAATAGTCTCCAGCTTGGCTCTGAGTCTGTGCATCCTGCCGGGGCTGATTAGAGCAGCTGGACTTGTCCACTTCCCTGTTTTATTGCTTCCTCTCCGACTGGGGAAGGTGGCGGGCTTAGATAATTACAGGCAGGATGCCAACACCTCTGGGGCTTCAGTCAGGGTTGTCGACTCTCACAGGCTGTGAGTGGGAGGCAGCCCGGAGCTGGCGTATTTAACATCTTTGAGGGATCCCAGTCCATCCAGCACATTCCAGCGCTCCTCACTAATGGGGCAGGATCCATCAGCCTGCGCAGAGCGTTCCTGGGGCCGCTGGGTTTGCAGACATCTGGTTGTGGGAGCTTGTCACCCAGCCTGGAGAAGTGGGATTGCAGGAGAGGGGACAGGGTGTGGTGCCGAAGGTTGCTCAGGCTGGGAGAAGGCGGCTCTGGCCATCTGAGCCCTCCTGTCTCATCTGGCACCTCACAGGTGTCTGCACTGCCAGATGAAGCCTTGTAAGGGGTGGGCCAGCATGCTCAGACCTGCATGTCCCACCTATACCACAGACCCCTCAGGTGGCAAAGCTGCCCCTGCTCAGCGTGGGGCTGATTATCTGTGACTGCAGGAATGCCACTAGTGTTCCTCCTTGAGTGCCTGCCCACCTTTAATCCTTGTGGCTCCAGTATGTGACCCAGTGCTCCTACACTGCAGAGCCATTGGGGCTCAGGGGCTTCTCAAGGCTGGCAGTCACCTTGGAAGGGGTACGGAGAGCTAAGGTGACATGAGAGGGCAGTCTGTGAGACCACATGGGGAAGAGCAGGGAACATGGATTCCTACAGGATCCCTACAGGGTCTGGGACTGGGAACATGAGAGTCTGGGAGCAGCTCCAGAAGATGTGAGTAGATGTGTGGCAGTGGAAGGAAAGAGTGAGGAATGGTCTCCCACCACCCAGCCAAGGCAAAGACACAGAGTGACCTGCATGGCCAGGCAGGCCCTGACTGTCCAGCAGCACCATCACAGAACTCTCCACAAGTCTTCTCAGGGCATGGGACAGGAGATGTATGCCTTGGCTTTAAATACAGGTTCACCAGAGTAATTGTGGTTGCTTTTGTCTCTCACACAGGTAGTGAATACGTACACACCAGGGAAGAAGATCTGGTTGGAAGGAGTAGGCATGACCTCAGCTGGAGGCATGAACAACCTCTCTGATTCATACGCAGCCGGGTTCCTGTGAGTGACGCTGGCTCGCCAGCACCAGGGCACTGCCACCCCCACAGGCTCTGCAGGCTGAGGTGCTGCAAAGGCACTGCAGCTGGGAGAGGGCAAGCTCCATGCCCAGAGACCCCCTCAGTACTCCCTGGAAGCCTGAGTATTGCTATTTTTTCAGTTTCATCCCTATTACCCCTCCTCTGCTTTCCATTTTCCCTCCTTTGAAGCTACAGCCATTCCTGGCTCCTGAGGCTTGTTCACTGGCACAGCCCCATGGCCTGGACATCCTGCTGCAAATCCCCAGTTCAGATCTTCAGAGTTGGCTGTGATCACAAAAGATAGAGGAAGATTATCTAAGCTTTGCAGGGAAGCAGAGGGACCTGCCTGGGCTCTCAGGGTTGTGGCAGGTTATGAGAGTTAAAAATCTTGCCCAGGGAGTGTGAGAAGACAGGCCAGTGCAAAGGTCTGGTCTGCCCTGCTGAGACAGAGGGTGCAGAGTGCTGGCAGGTTGGGGAGCACCCCAGGCTCTGGGCAGAGGGCTGAGATATTGGGGTGCACTCAGGGACTCAGGCAGGGGTTTGAAACCTGCAAGTTTGGCACAGCTGGGGCAGGGGAAGAGACATGCAGACTTGCTGGGGCAGGGATAGTGGGAGCCAGTTAATGCCCAGCTCACAAAATCATCTGGAGGCTTCAGCTCAGGTGCTGGAGCAGGGCATCAGGTCAGATGCATGACAGCAGCTGTGCCACTGGGACCAGGCAGTACCCCCACAGTGTTCCCCCCTGGTTTCCCCCCCAACCCCCCATGGTGCCCTGGCTCTGTTCCCTGTGTCCCCAGGTGGCTGAACACGCTGGGCTTGCTGGCCAGCCAGGGCATCGACGTGGTGGTGCGGCATTCCTTCCTCGACCACGGCCACAACCACTTGGTGGACCAGAACTTCAACCCCTTGCCGGTAGGTCTGCCCAGGGATATAATGCTGGTGCCTCACCTTGCACATTTGGGGGGATTCTCTCCTTGTGGCCTCTCTGAACTCTGCTGGAAAATTAATTTCCCAGATCTATTCCTTACAGTGTTAATAGAAGATGTTAGTTCATGTCAAGTGCAACATGCTGGAGGCAGATGGGAGAGTGATACCTCTGTAGCTGAAATTTCATCTAATGCCCCAGGATCTGCAGCACAGGAGGGAGGCTGGCACCACTGAGGGGTACCAGGGCAGGCTGGTGAGTTGGAGGGATGGAATTACCATGCATGGCATGGAGCAGGCAGCTGGATTTGCTAGTGTTGAGCTGGCCCAAGGGAAGCCAGGCTGGAGCTTCAGCACCTGATTTCAGATTTCTAGAAACCAAGGTGAAAGTTTCATAGTGAGTACAGAGAGCATTTCCTCTCACCAGTGCCCCACAACATCCCTCACTCTTCAGAAACACCTGGGCAGAGGGGAACTCCCAGAACACATGGTGCTGATAAGGAAACCATAAGAAAGACCCTGTTAAAAGTAGCAGTTTTCCTCTGGGGGTTAGTAAATACACTGCCTTGTAAGCAGAGAGCCTGACAGAGCAGCTGGGTGCCCTGCATCTCTCACAGAAGGGATTTATTGGTCCGTGACCCAGCAGACACTGCCAGCGGGCTGGGGATCCCTGTTGGAGATGTGCATAACCCTGATACTGTGATGCTGTGCTGGGATCTCAGGGACAGCTGCAGGGGAGCAAAGTGTGAGGGAGCTGCATCTCAGTCAGCTCTGCCTACTCAGAAAATCAAGATAGCATCCCTGAGCATCAGGCTGGCTGTAGAGAGCAAACCAATGAGCACGAGGGCACAGTCCACTGCCTGTGCTGCTCTGGGTACCTCCTGGGACACCTTGGTCTGTGCAGCCTTCCAGCAAGCATACCTGCCAGCTCTGGAGCCAGGTTTAGGGGGAGCCTGGCAGGCTTTGAGCTTTGTTTGAGATGAACCTGAGCCTGCAGCTAGCACTGGATGGATTTCTCCTGAAGAGCCAATTTCCCTGGCCAAGCCACATCATCCCTTTTCCCAGGGCTTCAGGGCCCTCTGGATTGCTCCTGGCTGGATGGGTGCTGGCCAGCTCCTGCCTGCCAGGTGCATGAGGGTAGCAGGTGGCTGTGCCCAGCTCTCCTGGCACAGCGGGTCACAGGGTGGCCCATGGCCAGCTCTCCTGGCACAGCAGGGCAGCAGCCCCAGAGCAGCTGGAGAAGGAGTGCAGTTCAGAACAGGACTAAAGCCAGGGAAGGAGTTAGAGGAATAAACCCCAGGCTGTTGAATACAACAGAAGTCTTTAACTTGGATTTTGCTGTTGTTTTAAAGATAAATCTCCCAATAAGTTAGATGTCAATCGCTGTCATGATGGTTTCCTCGCTCTCCCTTGTGCTTCAGCACTGATCCCACATCCCACCACTGTGTTCCTGCACAAACTCTGGCGGGTGCTTCCACAACCCCTTTCCAGTCCTGTGCTATAAAAGAGCCACAGGCAGGAGAAAACCAGCGAAGGGTTTAAAAGCTGCAACCACCATAACGCCCAGCAAGACCGAGCCGCGACCTGCTCCGCGGGACAGCGCTGCTCCTTTCCCGTGGGAGCTATCAGGAAGATAAAAGCCGCTGGCTGTACCTGCGCGGGGCGGCGGCGCTGTGAAATACAATCTGCTCGTTAGCTGCCATGACAAAGAGGTTTCCGCACGCCGGCTGGGCGTGAGGCAGCTCTCAGCTGCCTGCTGAGAGAAGGGCTGCACCATCAATCACTGCTCCAGCTGGCAGCTCCTCGGGGAGCTGGGAGCCAGGCCTGGGCTCCTCATTGCAGTCTTTGCACCTCCTCCTCCCCTGCCGCTCCTGATGCCTGCTTGTCCAATCAGGGCATGGTCTCAGGTGGCAGCAGTGTGGCCAACGGGCACTGAAGCTTCACAGGAAAATCAGGAAGATGCTCACATCTCCACTGGGCTTCCCACACGCAGCTGACTCATGAGCTAAGTGGCATCTTGTGGCTTTTGGGGCATCTTGCAAGGGACATGCTTGTTGTGTGCCCCTCCAGGTCCTTCACCCATGGAAGGGCAGCTTGAGTGCCCATTCTGGTTGCAGAATTGCTTGTCCACTCTCCCTCTGAGCTCAAGTGTTTTACTGCCTTGTTATTTTTGAGATAACATTTTCATGTATGGTTGGAGTGCTTTTTCTTGGTGAGTGATTGGGGCAGTCAGCTGTATAATAGTCAGAGAAGCCCTTCAAATAAAGCCTTTTGCAGGTACATCAGTCTGCCTGCCTGCACTTAAACCTGTACAGGTGTGGGAGGAAGGAGTGGAGAGATGAGGGCAGGAGCAGCACCAATATTCGTTCTTCACAGGGCAGTGCCTTTGAAATGCTGATCTGGCATTTAGTACCTCTAGGATCATTTCAGGCATGCAACGTACATACTCTATCTCTCTTTCCTTAATATCTCTCTGAAACAGTCCAGAGGGAAGCAATACATTTATTTCACCCCAGGCAGGCGTGAGATTTCTCTTCAGATTCTTATAGAATGTTAAAGACGTTTTTCAGTGCTCTTCGATGTGGTCCTAACCTATTTTTTATCCATCCTTGGTATTGATTTCTGTTCATTTAATGTACAGTGCTGTAAGGGTATATCTATGCAAAGAAAAAACTCGGGCCTATTTCTAGGCAGGGCTTGAGTAACACAAACCCCATGGAAAAGCCAAAGCTGAAAGCCAGACTTCCATTTCCTGTGGCTCCTCATGGACCTTCCCGTAAGCAGTATGGGTGGTGAGATACTGGGTTTGGTAGACACTTAAGTTCTTTTCTGCATATAAGATTCATGTGCAGGTTGAGAAAGCCCTGGAGGGATCAAGGGTGAATTGACAGCAGGGGCTGCCTGCTCAGCTGTGGTGGTGGAAGACAATATGATATTGCCTGTGAATTGATGGCGTCCTTGAGAAAGCATCACAGCAGTGCGAAGGTCTGTGCCCAATGGTGCTGTGATCAGATGCTTGGATGCTGCAGGTGATTTTTCACCTCCTTGGCTTTGCCCAAAGGCACTGAGGAGAACTCAATGGGAAAGAACGTTACTGTCTGTCCTGGAGGAGGGAGGACCCTGGGCTCATATTAGGTCTGTCTGACCTGTCCCGAGCCCGTCCCCATAAGGGAATGGGTTTGGCCCCCCCGGTTCCGGTGTAAGGAGGCAAGGGGCCCTGCGGTGCGGTGCCAGGAGCGGGTCTCCCGGCCGTGCCCCCGCCTGCTGCACGTACGCGCTCCCCGCTGCGCTCATCAGCTGAGCTGCCTGGGCAGGAGGGGCTGCTAAGTGCAGCTGAAGTGCAGCTGCTAAATCCCAGCCGTCTCCCCAGTCTGTCCCTCTCCCACCCCTGCGCTGCACCCGGAGGGTCTCCCCGGGCCAGGGCTGGGGCTGGGTCCTTGCCCACCTGTGCCCATGTCCACCCTGGGGAATTCAGCCCTGGTGCTGCAGCCGCGCATCTGCACATGCAGCACTGAGGCACCGCGCTGCCCGAGCTGCCTGGCAGGACTGTGGCTGCTGTTCCCCCCGCGGGGACCCTCAGCGCCAGATCACTGTCCAGGAGAGGGTGGCCAGACTGGACTGCAGCGTGCCATGTGCCTTGCAGGCAGAGGCACGGTCCCAAGGGTGGGGAGAGGAGGGAGCAGGTTCAATGGAGCTTGCACACATATGGAAGCTGTTCCTGATGACTGTAAATCTGCTGCATGGGCATCTGGCACCCCTGTCCACCCTGCATGCTAGAGCTCTGACTCCAGTGGGAGTGATGCCTGCAGACACAGAAGGTGGGAGAGGCAAGGATTGGCAGGAGCTGTTGTTACAGGATGTTTGCTCAGTCACAGACAGGAGGGGTGAAATCCCGGGCAGTTCAAGTGTGCATGGGGGAAAAGCTCTCCCATGGGATGTCAAGCTAAAGCATGGTCTGCTGAAGGACAGCATGGAAATAGTGTCCTGTGGAAGTCTCCCAGCAAGCCCTGGCACAACTGCCTGGAGCAGGTTTGAGCAGGGCATCCCCTCCACCACCTTGTCTTTTCTATCATGTCTCAGGGCTGAGGTGTTGTCTGCTCTCTGCACCCTCTGTCCTTCCAGGAGTTCCAGGTTAGGTCTGAGGATTGTTGTATCTGTGAACAAGGAGACAGATTTAAAGCACCTAAACTCTGCTCGCTGTCACAGTGGGTGCACCAGAAAAAAAGGTCTCTGAAGTGCATATGCATGAACTCTCAAGTGAATCAAAGCCATGCTGCAGCTAGCAGCTCTGGCACCCACTCACAGGAGCTGCAAGACATGTGCAGAGCTGGAGGTGGACTGTTCTTCCTGCACTGGAGTCTGGGGCAGAGACAAACTCCATCTGGGACCAGCAGCAGCAGCTTGGCCTCGGAAGGATGGACAGACCACTGCTCACATCTCCCAGAGGCACCATGCTACTGCTAAACCTGCCCACCTTGGTCACAGAGCCAACCCAGGGCTCTGGATAAGTTGGGACAGAAAGGCCATTCCCAGAGTGGATTGGTGTTCTGGAAGATGAGGAAACAGAAATATTGCATTTGGTTTCCAAGCCCTCTGATCTGGCAGCTCTGCTCCATTCCTGTAGCCTGCATCGCCTGGACCCTGTTAGGGAGAGGTGATGACAAAAGAGAGATTTGGCTGCTCCTCCATCTGCTCAGATCCCAAGAAGGTGGAGGCCACTGACTGGAGCCAGGTTTTGATGGGCAGTAGGCAGGGGTCACGTCCTACTCACCACTTTCCTGTTTCCTGGGCAGGCTGTCCCCTCAGTGCCACTGATGCCTGGCAGCAATTCCTGTGGCTCCTTCTCCCACAGTAGGAATTTTTGCTGTAGACCACTTGCTTGCAGAGAAAGCTGCAGGAAGATATAAAGGCATAAGGCAACACAGGAAAGAGTGGTGTGAGATGAAGTGTTTGCAGCCGTTAGAGCAGGAAGGAAGAGGATCAGCACAGTGAGAGCAGCAGATGCCCAGGAAAAGATGTCAGCAGCTTCAGAGGACTGGTGGGGTACCTGCAGGGACCTGGCCTCAACAAAAAAGGAATTGGTAGGTGTTGGCCATTCCTTTCATAGGTGGAGATGTCCAGATCAAAGCAAAAGTCTGTCCTGCCAGGCAGGGCAGAGGGAAGAGGCAAGGGGCCACTTCACTGCAGCATCTCTCTGTGCTGCCTCCTCCTGCCCTGCCAGTGCCACCAGCCTCTAGCAGCCCAGTCCACTTGAAGCCCCTTGTTTGGGGCTAGAAGGAGCCTTGTTCCCATCTCTGGAGTGCCCCCTTGGTGCTCACTCACAGACTCCCCCAGTACAGCCGCAAATGCTGTAGGAGAATGCTCAGTTTCCAGAACCTCAACACTAGGAGGGGGCACTCATGAAACAGCAAACAGATCATGTCTCTGAGGGTGGGAGCATAAGAGCTCATGAGGGCAGCATTAGGGTCTGAAGCTGATGATTTTGGCTTCAGAAAATTTTTGTTCCCGTTGGGATGAGGCTCTGTCCTGTTCTCCTTGTCACAGGATTTGGCTGAGAAAAGGGTTTGACAAAGGGTTTGGCTGAGAAAACCTTGAACTCCCACTTAAAAAGCACATAAAACTCAGGGATAATGTTAAAAGCAGCATTATCCAGCCTTGCTGAAGGAACAAGCAGCTACGGCTTGAACAGGATGTAAGGACCTCCGCAGGGAGAAAGCTTTGGATGCTGAGAATCTTTTTAATCTAGTGGAAAAAGAAAGAACAAGAACCACTGGTTGGAAGCTGAAGCCAGACAAATTCAAGACAAAAATAAGGAGTGGGATTGTTAAGAGTGTGGATATGTAACTGCCAGAACAGGCTCCCTGGGAAGTGGCAGCTCCTCCAACCCTCCAAGTCTCCATAACCACAATCACTACTTTTCTGTAAGATGCTTTTGCCAAAAACAAGCCATCAGACACAAGAAATGGATAAAAGAGCAAAGCTTTCTGTTCTGTGATGTTCAGACCAGCCAGCCCTGATCTCTACAAGTTGCTTGGACTGTGGAAAAATGCAGATCGAGGTGCAGGAATGGAGCTCTCTGTAACAGGCTGTTGAAATTTGGGTGTGATTAAGGCACAGGGGAAGAACTTGGGCAGCTCCAGAAGCAGGAAGAAGCAATGGGAAGTGGAATAGGGTGAGCAGCAGCCAGCTGATGCTGCTGGTGACTTGGGAACATAGAGCCATGCCCTGGCAGCCCCAGCCAGAGGAGGCTGTGCACCACCAGCTCACAGCCTACTCGTTTGAAGTACAGCTGGCTTTGCTGCTTACAGTCCCCAGGAGACTGAAGGCCTATGGCTGTTTTACTCTGGTTTTCTGGTTATGGAAACATCTTCTCACATGTGGAAATCACAGAGCTGAACCAACTCAGGTGGGCAGCAGAGCTGCTTTGCTGCCTGTCAGAGAGAGCCTGGGGATAAGTGCAGGCTCTTATCCCCAGCACTTCTCCTGATGACTCTGCAGACAGGAGGGTCTGGCTAATAGTTCTGCCTCAGGTTCTGCATAATCAACCTTGTTTCCAAAAGCTGAACTCTCCAAAACTCCTGCAATGAAATAAAATGTGCAAAGAGGTCAGGTAGGACCCTCTGGGCTTTCCCTCTGTAGTGGAAAACTTGTATGTCTTCACTGGCCCCATGGGGCTCAGAAGATTATGCTCCCTGAGATTCCTGAACTCTGCTCATCAGCTCACTCAACACAAGCACCCTTCCTGCCCCCAAAATCAGACAGGAAACCTCCTGAGGCACAGGAGGGCTCTGCCTTCAGGTGCTCCTCACCTGCAGGACTGCTTGATGGGTCTGCAAATTAAGAAAGACCCCTCAATTCCCATGGGACTTATAACAAACCAGATTCCTCTCTGCTATCCCTGTTCTACTGCTACAGCTGTATTGATGGCTCAGCCCTCACAACCAAGTCTTCTGTGACTCCCAAAGACAAATCCTTTCTGCAGTTGCACTGGTTGAGCAACCCATCTCCCTGGACATTGCTGCCCCTGACAGGATGACCAGCACCACACTGCGCATCTTTGCAGGGATATGTGGGCACAGCCAGCCTGGAGAACTTGCTTGCACAGGGTGTGCCACATGGTAGTGGGTGCCAGCTGCTGTTGGGGGCTCAGGAAGAGGTCACTGATCAGTGGAAATGCCACCCTGTTGTAGCCAAGATGGGTTTCAAGGGCAACTATTTCCCAAGCTGGTCCCATTTGAACAAGAGCTGGTAGCTGCAGGTGCCCAGCAGCCCGGGTATGATTTTAACTTGGGTTCACCCATGCCAGTGGAAGGAGCAGCCCTGGAGCAGCAGCCCAGCTGGGGAAAGTGTCTGCCCTCAGCAGGTTTGTTTCAGTCATGCTAGATGTGTGTGTGTAATTCATCATCCAAGTGTTTGGTGTCACCAGGTCCTGGTAATTTATTGCAAATAACATGATTTTGGCCCCTCAT
The DNA here is from genome assembly GCA_025920805.1 of Petroica traversi. NCBI lineage: Eukaryota > Metazoa > Chordata > Aves > Passeriformes > Petroicidae > Petroica > Petroica traversi. The sequence continues at coordinate 13,675,804 of JAHLSL010000018.1, read as the reverse complement.
GCAAGTGGATTTGCAATGACGCGAAAAGCTGAGCTGTCTTCAGTGCTTCCCTGCAGTGAGCTGAAGAGCTCAAGTGCCTTGAGGCCAGTGCTGACAACTCCTTTTGCAGCCCCGGGTCAGTTTTCTGGCCCTTCTTTGAACTCTCTTTGGTATTTTCACATCCTTCTTGAAACTGAGACTTTGAGGCTGGCTTTGCCAGCAAGGTGAGGTAAAATCACGGCTCTCCCCTCACCTCTTGCAGATGTTGGAGGGACACTGCACTGCCCTGGAGGCACTGACTGTGCTGAAATACTGCACACTCAGCCACGATCACCTCATGAACATGCTCACCCTCAGTCACTGCTGACTGTCTTACTCATCTCATGGCACCTGCATGGTTTTCTCAGAAAAGCTGTGTACCCTTAGCTGGGCCAGAAGCTCACAAAACATAGCCAACACTTTTCAGAGAGGCAATCATCTGTCCTTGTTCCCAGCTTGGGAGATGCTGAATGACACAGCTCTACCCATGAGCCTTCATGGCAGGAGCCTGGGGCTCAACACTTCCAGCTCTGCAGGGTCATCCAAGAGCATCCTTGGGAAGAGCAAGGGCTGAGATGTGAGATTTGGCAGCAGCTGGGGAAGGTCATGGGCCTGGGCAGGCTCTCAGAACCCCCACATTACAAACCTTGCTGCTGCTGAGCCTTGAGAGTGGTGGGACACTGATGTCAAAGCAGAAAATCCCTGGGGGCCACCCAGCCTCCTCTCAGCTGGAGGCTGGAGCTGCTGGTGCCAGCTCGCCATGGAGGCAAGAGCATCAAGAGCCCCCTCGATGTGGGCTTTCCATGTGGATCTCAAGAACAACTCTTGAGATCCACATGGAAATTCAGAGGGCAGACACTGAGAGTCTGGCCTCCATCACTCCTGTAACTTGCTGGTGAAAGCAGCATCTCACCAGTTAAAATATGGAGAGGAGGTGAGAAACCCCAGGTGCGCTTCCAGAAAAGACCTAAGAGCCTGAGCTGTCAGGTAGCTCAGAACACCAAACTTAGTTTTAACTCGTGACCATAGGGCTAAACACTCAAGTCTGTGCTTATCTTTTTCCTCACTGCAAACTCAAGTAGTCAATCGTCAAATGACTGCTAATTAGGGTGGCTTGCCAGAGAGACAGCAGTACTGATAGCTGCCTGTTATGAGCCTGAGCAGCACAGGCTGGCACTGCTTCCCACAGCAGCTTGGTGCAGGCAGGGACATCCTCAGGCTGTAGAGCAGCTCAACCAGCCAGCAGGGTCAGGGACAGTGGCATGGCCTCGTTGACAGCACACATAAGCAGCACTGAGCAACTGCAACTTGTTTTCCCTGGGAGCTTTGGCCTTGTGGCTGAGCCTTCTCAGGCTACATGAGCCTCTCCCTTCACTCTCACATCTTCTTCAGGGCCCAGAGTTTGCAGAGGAAGCAGTTGCCAGGCTGGTGTGGCACAAAGCCCCGTGGTTTTGGCTGGGAGTAGCAAGAGGAGAACAGAAGGTGGCTGTTCCTCCAGCATTGTGCCAAAATCTTACCCAGAAAGTGAGAAGTATGTCTGGATCTCTCTTTGCCAGACCAGCTGAGTGCTGATGGAGCAGATCAGCTTCTGCTGAACTGGAAAGAGCATGGGGCTGGCAGTCCAATTGGCTGGTGGGTTTTTGCCTTGTGCTGGTCACTGGTGCCCCACTAATTGGTTTTATATGCTGCCCTCTTTACCCAAAATGCATGTTAATCAGGGGCCATGTGAGGGCTCCCCATGCACAGGATTGATAACTGAGTCTATGAGATATCTGCACTTCCACCTGCCCATTCTGCCCTGCATTCTTAGGGGCTGGAAACCCCATTCCCAACCACATGCCCTTCTGGGATGCAAGACTGGGATGCAAGATGGGATCCTCATACTATCCTGACCATGCAGGGTTTTGCTTGTCCTTCCCATGCACTGCACAGGGCCACAGGGTGCTTGTTCAGTACTTATTTCCTCCTCACTCTGCAGGTCAGACCTGACAGGCAGAGCAGCTCCTGGTGCTAGTGTGGCCATCGCTGCTGGATGTTTGACATTGCCAGCAGGGGGATCATCCCAATTGCCCTGGGACACATGGCTGCTCTAGGACATCCAGTCTGGGCTGTTCAGAGGGTGTTTATTCACAGTGCTCATGAGAGTGAAGGTGCCTCAGCACCCACAGGCAGCTCTCAGAGAAGCAGGGCGAGAGGCTCCATCTCCCCAGCATCACCTGGAGTGCCTGGAGCAGCAGTGGGGCCAGAGCCCCTCCCTGCAGAACAGCAGGCAGGAGCCTGAGCCTGCCCTTTCCCTTCCCACAACCCTGCTTCATTTACCACACACCTCCCAGCTTCTGCAGCGGATGAGTGGGGGGCCCTGCCGGCAGCAGCCTCCGTCACCACACAGCCTCACCTCCCTCTCCGGGGCTGGGGGCCCTTCCTGTGTGCCGAGCCAGGCTGTGCCCTGTGGGAGAAAGTAGTGTGTGCTGACGTAATTAAGGCTGCATCATTTATGCATGTGTGTAGGGCCTGAGCATTTCCTCTCTCTTGAGTGTTTGGCTTCCCCGTGCTCCACAGGAGGCTTTAAAATGAGAGTAGTGCTTCTGGGAAGCTGAGCACCCTTAGCAGTCCCTAAAGCCTGTGTGCCATGAACAAAGAGCAGGGGAGAGTTCTGGTGTGCTCCATCTCTCTGTAGAGAGTGGGGGAAGAGCTTGCTCCAGAGACATCATCACCCTGTGTGCATCAGGTGGTGTGCAGGTCCACAGCATGGCTGTGTGTTGGTCCATGGGCATGTGCAAGCTCCTTTAGAGGGTATCCATGTCTCAGTATGGGCAATGTATTCCTCACTGAATCTTGTTCCTGGAAACATCCATCCCATTGTGGCTTGGACTGCACAAAAAAAGCAAACAAAAAAAAAAAAAAAAACAAAAACAAACCAAACCTCATCCCAAGGCCAACATAACATGTGGCACACAACATTTTCACCACAACAGCCAAAATTTTGCTAGGCTGCAAGCAGGGGAGCCAGCCTTTCCTGCCCACACCCTCTGTGAGTAGGGGGGGCTGTTGTGCTGCTGACTGTCCCCTCTGCCCCCCAGGACTACTGGCTGTCCCTGCTTTACAAGCGCCTCATTGGTCCCAAGGTGCTGGCGATCCACGTGGCCGGACTCCAAAGGAAACCCCGGCCCGGCAGAGTCATTCGGGACAAGCTCCGGATTTATGCCCACTGCACCAGCTACCACAAGTAAGTGGCGCAAGGAAGGCTGAGGGTTACAGGGTGGGGTAAGTGGCTTCCGCAGGAGATGGGGACACGCTGGGGCAGGCTGGCTTCCCAGGATACTCACTGGGGAGCTGCTCTGGCCGCTGTCACAGTGAAGGGAGACTGCAGGAGTGGCGATGCCTCCGATGAAAGTCGTGGCAAGCCCTCGCCTGGGAACGGGGCTGGCTGGGAGCGGGGCGGTGGCCGCCGGGCAGCCCGGGCAGCCGAGATCAAGGGAGTGGATTTCACACGAGGGGCCCCGGTCGGTCGGGTTACCCGCCAGGCCGCGCTGCCGGGGAGCCTGGCCTGGTTATTGTTTCGCTGATAAGGTCTTTGAAAGCACCTCAGCGAGCCGGGGGGGCGGCCACCTCCTCCGCGGACACAAGTTGCTATTGTGGAGGAGGAGAGACTGTTTCTTTACACAGTCCAGATGCTTTCAACATGCCTCCAGCTCGGTAGGAAACCTTGTCCAGTAACTGACAGGTGCAAAGTGCTTTATAGCCTTTGTTTGGGGCTGCCTGATTAGGTAGGGACAGAGGATCAGTGTCTGGACCTGTCTGTCAGGTGCCTGGGGTGGCGGGGGCAGACGCCACTCAAGCACAGAGCTCCCCTCCGTTCTCAGCCTCCTCCTTGCAAGGTTGGGGTGGGGGCTGGGGCTGTCCTGGGACTGACACTGTCCAGGGCCACCCCCACTTTGGACACTGTTGCAACATCCTCTTGTGCTGTGTCCCTGCTGGCTGAAGTGAGGGTTTGAAAGGTGTTGCCAAGGAGCCAGGCTTCATGGCAGGAAGGTGGCATGGCCCTGTGGAGGGGCAGCAGGATAGTGAATCTGGATGTTTGCACGATGCCAGTTCTTGCAGAGACCCCCAAGCCCTCTCTTGGGGGTGATGCTCCCTGGGGACATGGCAGGGCAGCCCTCATCTCTCACTCTCCCTTTTGCAGTCACAACTACGTCCGGGGATCCATCACCCTTTACATCATCAACCTGCATCGCTCCCGGAAGAAAATCAAGCTGGCAGGGACGCTGCGGGATAAGATTGTCCACCAGTACCTGCTGCAGCCCTATGGCAAGGACGGGCTCCACTCCAAGTAAGTTTGATGCTGGTGGCTGGGACTGCCACTACTGTCCCATCCTCAGTGCCACTGCGCTGACCCTGTCCTGGTCCCACAGGTCGGTCCAGCTCAACGGGCAGCCGCTGGCCATGGTGGATGACGGGACTCTCCCCGAGCTGAAGCCTCGCCCGCTGCGGGCCGGCCGCACCCTGGTCATCCCCCCGCTCACTATGAGCTTCTACGTGGTGAAGAACGTGAACGCGCTGGCCTGTCGGTACCGATAGCCTGCAGCCCACAATGGACTCGCCAGCCCCGCTCCTGCCCCTGTGCACTGCCCAGGTCACGCTGCCTCCTTGGCAGCCCACGCAGCCTCGCCGTGGGGCCGTGTTGGGCAGCTCCACGCCATGTCCTCATCCTCACCCCCAGGATGTCCTCCACCTTGGCACCACTCCTGCCCTGTGACCGCAGAGCTCCACATGCCCTGGCCAGCATCCTGCCAGAGCAGTGCGACAGCCAGTTTGCAGGGCCTGCCACCATCCGTCCCGTGAGCTGCGAGAAGCACCCGGGCCCTGATGCCCACTGGCTGCAGGGACGGTTGGGGTGCTGAACCCCGGAATATCCCGAGATGAACACCCTCCCCGACCCCCTGGTCCCGCTGCCTCTCGGGATGACTCCTCCAGCAGCCGGACTCCCTTCTCCGGAGGCGGGCAGTGCTCCGGTGCAGCAAGCGCATGGAAGCAGCTCCCTCTACTGCCGCCGGGATGCCGCCAG
>JAHLSL010000018.1:13657831-13670321 GCA_025920805.1 Petroica traversi | reverse complement strand
GGGGTGCGCGTGGGCGCTGACCGGGAGCGTGTGGCGCAGGGCCCGGCGCTGGAGGACAGCCTCAACACCCTCTTCGCCCCTCTCATCATTTCTTGCGCCGCGCTGCTGGAGAAGCTCTCTGACACCTACACCTGCTTCGCCACGGAGGGCGGGCGGCACCTCCACGTCCTGCACACGGTAGGACCGGCTCCGGGGAGCAGGGACCCCTGGCCGGCCCCCGCCTGACCCCGCTGCCGGTTGCAGTTCGGGGACTGCCTGTACATCGCAGTGAACGGCGACGGGACGCAAAGCGAGGACGACCTGCGCCGGACGCTCTTCGTGCTGCGGCGCTTGGTGGAGGCTCACTGTGGCCTCGTCACGCTCGACTCGCACCTCATCCGAAAGGAGTGAGCGCGCACAGCCCTCGGCACAGGCTGGCATGTCGGCTTGCTGGGGGGGGCTGCCCTGAGCTGCCTTCGTGCACCGCTGGGGTGTGGGAGTGGGTGTCTCCAGCTGGGACCCCCCTTTGCAGTAGGATCCCCTGCCTGCTGGGCTGCAGCTGGGTGTTGGTGTGTTAGTCCCACGCGGGGAGTTGGGTTTTGGTGTGTCTGTCCCATGCAGGAAGGTGACAGCCATCTGTGGGTTTATGCTCTGTGATGGCTGCAGGTTGCGGCCGGCTGATTCGGAGCAGCGGGAGCGGGTGTGGAGCCTGCTGCGGGGCCTGCTGGAGACCTACAGCCACCTGCGGGAGGAGGATCAGAGCTTTGCAGTGGAGGTACCAATGCTCTGGGGTGCCCCTCGCTTTTGGGATGTTCCCGGGGTGGGAGGCTGCGTGGAGTCCCAGGATGTGGGAAAAGGTAGTGGGCTGGGGACTTTAAGGCCAGCTCCCTGGAGCTGTGGAAGCTCAGACCTGCCCCTAGGACTGCAAGCTGGGTCTGAGGGAGCTCAGCAGCCTTCTCTCCTCCTACATCCCAGGCCGTGGAGCGGCTGATCCATCCTCAGCTGTGTGAGCAGTGCATCGAGTTCCTGGAGCGACAAGTGGTGCAGTACATCAACGCCAGCCCTGAGCGTGGTGGGGACGAAGTGGGCCATGCCTTCCTCCTGGTACACACCAAGCTGCTGGCCTTCTACTCCAGGTGTGCCTCGCCCCACCACCCTACCCAGGGCAGCCCTTTGTGCTCCCAGCTGACCCTTTCCTTCTCTGGCCTGCAGCCGCAATGCCAGCTCCATCCGCCCAGCTGACCTGCTTGTCCTCATCCTCCTGGTTCAGGACCTGTACCCCAGTCAGAGTGCTGAGGAGGAGCTTGGCCCACAGGTGCTTCAGAGCAGGATTGGGGGTGCAGCAAGTCAGAGTGCTTCCATGGGTGCTTCCCATGCCTTGACAGCTCGGGCTTAGGGTTTTTCCCCTCTTTTTGATAGCCCACAGCAGGGAATGTTTTCCCTCAGGGACCCAAGAGAAGTGAGAGCATCCCTGTGAGCGGCCCTGGCTCCTGTGGAGCTGCAGAGAAGGACTCAGATGACCAAGTGAGTCCTTAAGATCAGGAGCTGCAGGGTGGGGTGCTGGAAGGGCTGCCTGGCTCGCTGCTGTCACTGACCCATTCATTTTTGCTGGCAGGACACAGATGATCTCTCTGTGCCTGAGGTCTACTACACACCCGAGCCCTCACCAGGCAGGCACAGTACAGGTGAGTGCCCAGCTGGGCAGCAGCCATGCCCCACACCCCCAGCCATGCAGCGGCTCTGGGGCTCTGAGAGGAGCTGGAAGGGTGCCCTGCCGTGTTCTCTGCAGGCAGCGAGAGCTGGTCAGAAGGTGCTGAAATGCTGAGCGTCGGGGAGGTGGATGCTGCAGATGTCCAGGTGAGCACAGAGTCCTGCAACACCTCGCGGCTCCACACCTCACCAGTCTGTCCCCATGCCCTTTGCATGTTCCAGTCCTCATCACTTGGTGTCCTCTTGCTGTGCTGCAGCTGTGGGTGCCCTGCACCCCCCACGTTGTGCATAACTGTGACAGCTCTGATCTCCTTCTCTAAGGCATTGCTTACAGTGAGCTGTCAGCAGAGAGGGAACGGGGCTGCCTCAGAGCAGTCCAGTGTCTCCCTCTGCTGCCGTTGAGCTTTCTGGGCTGCGTCCCTGATGGATGCTCACACACTGCAAGCAAATGCAGGCCTCGGTTTAAGGCATTTGCAACCTCTGTCTTTGCAACAGTCTTCTTGTCTGCTGCTCCTCTGGGATCCCTGGGCACTTTCCTCACTGCTGATCTTTTGCTACATGGTCCCTCCAGCTCCTTTTGTTCTGACATGCCTGGTTGCAGCTTTCAGGACAACACTGCATCCCTACAGAGCATCTTTGGAGCGAGCTGTCTCATCCCCATAGGGGACTGAGCATTTCCCCTGTCTTCCCAGATGGCAGAGGACTTGCTCCAGACCTTGGGGCCTCTGGTCCCTGAAGCTTCAAACCCCAGAAGGATCTTTCTGGATGCCAGCCTGCGGGAAGGTTACTGCCCCTTGCTGCCGCACACCATGCACTGCCTCCCGCTCTGGCCAGGCATCTCCCTTGTGCTACTGACCAAGGTGAGCTGCCTCTGAGGTGAGGGAAGCTATGTTGGACTGAGTCCTGCCTGACCCACCTCTCCCTTCCCTGGCAGGGCCCCATGACCCAGGTAGCTGTCACCTTGTACCAGCTACTGGATGGTTTCTTGGTGCTGAAGAAGAAGCTGGAAGAGGGACCAGAGGTGGGAATCGCACGCTCCTACCCATTCCTTGCTGAGCTGCGGCAGCGCATGGACAAATTTGTGAAGAAGCTGAGTGGCCAGGACATCCAGGTGGGAGTGGGGACTTGAGGACCCGATCCTGTTTTCTCCACAACCTGACACAGTCCTGTCTCTTTCTAGTTGCAGAACACCTGGTTGGACTTCAAGAACAAGATGTTTTCACGGAGTGAGCCTGGAAGCTCCCTGGAGTGAGTAGGGGGAAGCCAGGGAAAATCTCCGGGGCAGGGAGGGACCTTTCCCAGTCTGGGAACCAGCACAGCCGTTCCTGCAGTGCTGGGGACCCAGTGTCCAAACTGGCACTGTCTGTGTCCCCTGACTCAGGCTGCTGCAGTCAGTGGCCAACGTGAAGCGGCAGCTCTGCTCCGTGTACCGCCAGCTCTTCCTGACCTCTGCTGGCCACAGCCTGTCCCAAGGGCTGCGGGACCGTGCTCAGAAACTGATGAGGTGAGTGCACAGGGATGGTCAGCATCCCCCGGGGGCTGCCCCACTGCCAGCTGTGCTGGGGCTTGTGAGCCCTGGCCTCTCACCGTGCCTCTTCTTGGCAGGGAGAAGCTGCTGGACTGGCGGGACTTCCTGCTGGTGAAGAGCAGACGCAATATCACCATGGTGTCATACCCATCTCTGCAGCTGGAACCCAGCCTGGCAAGGGGGTGTCCCCAAGGGGGTGGCAGATGTGGGACTGGGATCAAGGGGAGGAATGTAGTGGGCAAAGGTAGTTTCCCCAAGGGGAACCCTCAGGGGCTGTCCTGGAAGGGCACCAAAGTTGTTGGACACCCTTAACCCATTCCACATACCTGGAGGACTTCCCTGGTCTGGTGCACTTCATCTATGTGGACCGCACAGCTGGACAAATGATGGCACCATCACTCAGTGTGACAGAGAAGTCCAGCTCAGAGCTGGGCAAGGGTCCCCTGGCCATCTTCATCAAGAGAAAGGTACTACTGATGGGGTAGGTGTGGGACGGGAGCTGCAGAGGGAATGGAAATCAGAGGGGTTTCTGCTCAGGCTTCAGGTGTCCCTTGTCCTCCAGGTCTGGTCCCTGATCACACTGGCCCGGCGGTACCTACAGAAGGGCTACACAACACTGATGCTGCAGGATGGTGACTACTGCTGCTCCTACTTCCTCTGGTTTGAGAATGAGATGGTATGTGGGGCCAGGGAAGGGCTGAGCCCCTCTTTCCCTGGGCAGGGAGCAGGGCTGGAGGCGCAGCCAGCTCTGACTCCTTGGTTGTCCCATCCCAGCTCCGGCCCACTGCTGTCATTTCTCTCCAGGGCTACAAGCTGGAGGTGATGGAGATACCAGTCCAGTCTGATGATTCAGCTCCCATTGGGATGCTTGCAGGGGACTACTACAGGTGAGCAATTGCCAGCCCTGTTGTTTGGCACCACAGCTTGAAGCTGTGATGGCAGAGGGGTCCCTGTGAGTGATGCCAGGAGGTCACTGCAGGGTGATACTGGTGTTGTGGTGTCACTAGGGTTGCACCAGCCCATCTCCCCAGGCTGGTGCCATGGTTCTGCTGAGTCCTTGCAAAGTACTTTATAGAGGGGAGGTGGTTAGAAAGGGGTTGCCTGTGTGCACTGTACCTGCCAGGGCCCTGTTCTTCTCCTTCCCAGGAAGTTGCTGCGTTATTACAGCAAGAACCACCAGGCAGAGGTAGTGAAGTGCTACGAGCTGCTGACTGTGCACCTGGGCATCATCCCCTCTGAGCTGGTGGTCCAGCAGGCCTGCGACTTGGCCCGGCGCCTGTGGGAGCCATCCCGCATCCCTCTGCTCTGAGCTGCCTCCAGCCACCTTGGGGCCAGGATTAAAGTGGGTGTGTGGGTGTTCCCAGAGCCCAGGTTGCTTTCTCAGTGTTTGCGTGCCATGCCATGGATTGTGCCTGTAGGCAGTGACAGGCAACCATCCCATACTCCAGCCTGGCCAAGGCTGGCACTGTCCCTTTTCCTGCTCCCCACAGTTTTCATTGTCAACCAGCAGCCTCTGGGGAAAGGCAAAGAGTGGGGCCAAGAGATTGTTGGCAAATCACTGTCGTGCTGAAAAGTGCATTTCCAGAGCACGATTTATAGTGTTAGCTTGGCATTGCTGCCAGGCTTTGGCCAGAGATCAAGACAGTGTAGCCAGCCCTGAGCGGAGCAATGGTCTAGGGTGCATCCCCCTTCCCCCTCACCCCTAAATTTGGGATGCAGGGTTCTTGGAGGTTTGGCAGGCTCTGGGGAGGTGCAGCCTGTCCTGCACCCCCTTCCCAGCACCCAGGCTTCCAGGCACCAGTTAGCCACAGCTCTGAGCTTAGCTGGGAACAGCGAGTAAATCCTGAGGCAGCTCTGAGCTTAACTGGAACAGCAAGTAAATCCTGAGGCAGCTTATGTGTTTCCCAGGCACGTCTGGGCTCAGTGCATGTCCAAACCTCAAGTACAGCTGGGAATGGGGCCAGCCCCAAGGGAGTCAGGCAGCCACTGCCCTTTATTCCTCCCATGCCAGTCGCTGGAGCTGGGGATGGCGATTCAGGGGGCACTGGACCATGACAGGGCCTTTGCCCCATCCTGCTGAGCCGGAATTTGCCCTGCTGAGCAATAGTGCTGGATTCAGAGCCAAGCTCATCCCCAAGCTGCCCCTTTTCCTGCTGTTTTCAGGGCTGTGCTTGGGGCCAAACTCTCTCTCATCCTGCCATGCTTGGCCCATCACCTCAGCCACGTGCCTCTGGGTCATCCCTGGAGCAGAACAGGAGCTGGGGAAGGCGGGCTCTCAGGGCCCCCCCTGCCTGCTCAGCACCTTCCTGGAGTACAGGCTGGGGAGCTCCTGGGAGGAGCAGGATCTGTCCCCTTCTCAGCACTGCGGTTTGTCTCCGGGCCGGCGCAAGCCCCCAGCAAACCTGTGTCAGGGTCGGCGCCTGGCTGGGGACAGCAGCAGCGGGGTGCCCCTGTCCTGAGCAGCCTCCCCGCCTCCTCAAGGCGTTCCCTGCCCTGGCCCCCCCGTCCCCCTCTGTGCCCGGAAGCCCTGGGAAAAGTTCCGCGGTGAAAGCAAAGTCCAGGCTGCCGGACGCAGGGCAGCCGTGGCCAGGCGCTGTGGGGCGATGGCAGCCGGGCTCCGGGGAAGGCTGAGTCTGCTCTGCTCTTCCCGCTGGCTGCAGGGCTGGCGTCTGTCCCCGGGGCCGCCAGGAGCGCGTTTGGCCCATGCCGGGGCTGCAGCCCGTCTGCAGCGGGAGTACGACGCGGTGGTGATCGGGGCAGGTAACAGAGCAAGGGAGCAGGAGTCGAGCTGTGGGGAGCCGGCGGGGAACCCCATCTGCCCTCCCCCCATTGAAGGTAGCAGAGGAGCAGCCAGGTGGGGACCACAATAGTGCTGGATGCGTTGCAAGCCCCCAGACTGCTCCTCATGGCAGGGAGGACAGAGGGGTCTGGCACAAATTGCAGCCCCCCAGCATGCAGAGCACTGTTGGAGCATCTGCCCTGAGCACTTCTGTCCCCCTCTGCTGCACCATTTGGGCCAGGGTTGTAGGGCCGGGGGGGATGTTTCTTGTTGCCTGTTTCCCTGTGTCTAGAGCCTCTTATTGGGGTGGCTGTGACGGCCCCATGCCCCAAGTGTGGCAGGGTGCCTTATGCTGTGGGCCCATCACCAACGCTGGGCTCTGCTTATCTCCCTCTCTCCTTGCAGGGCACAACGGGCTGGTGGCAGTGAGTACCAACAGTGGCGTGCTGCCTCTCCTCCATCCACAGGGGACAGCAGGGGACTGGGAAGGGTCTGCGCTGTGGGCAAGGGAGGGTTTTGGTGGCAGTGCCCGTGGGGCTGGGGCACCCACAGGCCCTCCCTAGTGAGGGGGACACCGGGTGCAATAGGGTGACAATGACATCCCGGCTGGAGGATGGGCAGTGTGTGCCGTGCTCCCCACAGGCTGCCTACCTGCAGCAGGCAGGGCTGCGCACAGCTGTGCTGGAGAGGCGACACGTGCTGGGCGGCGCGGCCGTCACGGAGGAGATCGTGCCAGGTACCCCTGCAGGCCCCTTGTCCCCCTGGCCCTGGCCAGCCCTGGTGGTGAACATCCCCCACCACCCCACGTGTTCCAGGGTTCAAGTTCTCCCGGGCATCCTATCTGCTCAGCCTGCTGCGACCACAAATCTATGCTGACCTGGAGCTGCAGGTACTGGCACCCACCCTTTGCTGGGCTGCTGGCAAATCCCAGCATGCAGGGATGGGGGCCTTCCTGCCAGGCTGTACCTGCAGGGTGGGTCCTGCAGCAGGGACATCCCTGTCTTGCAGAGACACGGTCTGAGGGTGCTCCCACGGGACCCCTACTCCTTCACCCCACTGCTGGAGGACAGGAGCCCTCCTCGCTCCCTTCTGCTGGGACATGACATGGCCCAGACTCAGCAGCAGATTGCTCAATTCTCCCAGAAGGATGCCCAGGTACCACCAGGGACATGCACCTGGCACAGCAAAACCCACGAGGGGCTGCCCTGCCCCTGGAGTGGCAGGGATGCTCCTGGGTGGGGTATCCATTGCACCCACTGTGTTGCAGTCCTCGTTGTCCCCCCTCTGTCACCTTCTAGGCCTACCCTGAGTATGAGGCATTCATGGGGCGCATGGTGTTGGCCCTTGACCCACTGCTGGATGCCCCTCCAGTGGATACAGCTGCCCTGGGAAAGGGTTCTCTGCTCCAGCAGCTCAGGAACCTGCGAACCCTGAAGCCCTTGCTGCAGGCAGGTACATCTGGGTTGCCAGGGAACCCCGATAGCAAAGGGTGTTTGCCAGCACCATGGGCAATGCAGAGCCTCCTCAGGAGCCCCAACTGGGGTAGCAGGCTCTGGAAGGCTTGCTCACCTTGGTCCTGCTGCCTGACCTCCAAACCCAGCTGGGCAGCAGTAGCCAGCCCTGGCACAGCCATGCAGGTCTTACACCCCCTCTCACCTGCAGGGCTGGCACTGGGCCGGCAGCTGCCCCGCTACTACGAGGTGCTCACAGCCCCCATCTCCAAGGTGCGTGCTGGCAGTGGTGGTGTGGAAACACCCTCTGCCTCTCCTCCTGCCTGCCAGCATGCTGTGGCAGCTCCCCACCCCAAGCCTGGCATGCTCTCTTTCTCCTGGGCCAGATCCTGGATCACTGGTTTGAGTCAGAGCCCCTGAAGGCAACTCTGGCTACTGATGCGGTGATTGGAGCCATGACCAGTCCACACACCCCCGGCAGTGGGTGAGGGTCCCTTCCCTCATGCCTGCACTGTGCCCCCTTGCCATGCTCAGTGCTTGGCTCTGCTGCACACCAGTACCCATGTCCTGCCTCTCCCTCCCACTGCCTGCTCAACCTTGCTAGGGTGCCTCAGGGGCTGGTGCTGGGCAAGGGGCTGCCCCCAACCCTGCCATATGGCTCTCCTGAGTGGCCCCCACCCACCCCTTTGCTGTTTGGACACCTCTGTCCCAGAGTTGGGCTGAGTCCTGACTTGTGTGTGTTCTCTGTAACTGAGTTGACATCCCATGAGCTGGCAGGGTCCCATGGTGGGGACTGTGGAGGCTGTGGCGCCATCCTCACTACCCATGCAGGGGACAGACCCATCCCCTCAGTCAGCAGCTAACCCGGGCTCCTGCTACCACAGGTACGTGCTGTTGCACCATGTCATGGGTGAGCTGGAGGGACGGCGGGGGGCCTGGGGCTACGTGGCAGGTGGGATGGGAGCCCTGTCCCAGGCCATCGCCCAGGCAGCGACAGCCCGGGGAGCCCACATCTTCACCGAGAAGGTACGTGGTGTCTGGGGGAGAGGAGCTGCTTGGCCATCCCCGCAGGCAGCAGGGATGCTCTTGTAATATCTTGTCCCCTACACGTGCCCAGGCAGTGTGCCATGTGCTTCTGGGCAGGGACGGGGAGGCACAGGGTGTCGCGCTGCAGGATGGCACAGAGGTGAGGAGCAAACTGGTGCTGTCCAATGCCTCTCCCCAAATCACCTTCCTGGAACTCATTCCTCAGGTACGGAGTGGGCTGGTGGGGGCTTGGCGTGTTGGAATCCCCCCACCCACTCTGCCCCTCATAGCCAGCCTCTGCACCGGTATATCCCACCCCAGGAGCAGCTGCCGAAGGATTTTGTCCAGAGGATCCGGCAGGTTGACACACGCTCCCCTGTCACCAAGATCAATGGTAGGCACCAGCAATGACACTTGTACTGCCAGCCCTGCTGGAGGAACACTGGTGCCAGGCTCAGCAAGAGGCTGCATCCCACTTCCTCCATCTCCCCATCCCATGCCCAGTGGCAGTGGATCGGCTGCCCAGCTTCCTGGCTGCCCCCAATGCTCGCGATGGCCAGCCCCTGCCCCACCACCAGTGCTCCATACATCTCAACTGCGAGGGCACCCAGCTCCTGCATCAGGCATTCACTGAGGCCGCTCACGGGCACGCCTCCAGCAGGTAGGAGGCACACCTTGGTGTCTGGGGAAGGGACAGGACAGTCATGGCAGTGGCTGCTGGGGAAAGAGGTGTGGAGTGGCTGGGTCCCCCTGTGCCTGTCCAGCTGGTGTACTGCTCCCCCAGGCCCATGATCGAGCTCTGCATTCCCTCAGCGCTGGACCCAGGGCTGGCCCCGCCTGGCTGCCACGTCGTGTCCCTCTTCACGCAGTACACCCCAATCACGCTGGCAGGGGGTCAGTCCTGGGACGAGCAGGCCAGAAATGCATATGCAGACACAGGTACGTAATGCTCACACAGACCCCAGTAACACCCATGGGCACAGCTGCCCCACAGCTGCACAGGAGCTTGCGACCTTGTCCCCCCAGGCTGCCCACCAGTCACCCCTTCATCTTTCTATAGTGTTTGACTGCATCGAAGACTATGCCCCGGGCTTCAAGGCATCTGTCATTGGAAGGGACATCCTGACGCCACCAGACCTGGAGAGGATCTTCGGGCTGCCTGGTGGAGTGGGTACCATGCGTGTCATCTCTGAGCATCGCTCTGGTGCCAGTGCTAGTGGGCACACTGGCCTACACAGGCCTGGGCCAGGCACAGCCAGCTCACACAGAGCTCTGTTGGCAGAACATCTTCCATGGAGGGATGTCTCTGGACCAGCTGTACTTCGCGCGGCCAGCACCGTCCTACTCTGGATACCGGTCCCCAGTTCCTGGCCTGTACCTTTGTGGAAGTGGAGCCCACCCTGGTGAGCAGAGCTGGGAGCCAGAACCCTCCTGGAGGCCTGCAGAAGAAAGGAATGGGCATGTGCAAGAGATGCACCACCATTCCCCATTTCTGCTTTCTTGCAGGAGGAGGAGTGATGGGAGCAGCAGGACGCAATGCTGCCCAGGTGGCTATCAAGGATTTCAGGCACCTCTGATAAGATTGGTGAAACTGACTTCACCAACAGAAGGTTGTGACAGCAGCAAGCCCTACTGATGCCATGCAGAGCCCTGCGCATTCCCAAGTTGTTTTCCCAGCACCTCAGGGCAGCAGCATCTTCCCAGAGCTGGGTGCAGGCTGGCAGGGTCCCTTGTGCTCCCAGCTGCTACTGTCACCTTGAACAGGTGGCTGCTCCCATCCTGCCACAGCCCAGCCTTGCCCCAGTGGCTCCTGGACCTACAGGGCCTACAGGAGCAAGCCTCACTCAGCCCCTGCCTGTGCCCATGGAAATAAACCCTGCCCCGGGCTCTGTCATGAGCACTCTCACTGTGTTTGTTGAGCAATTCATGCAACTCCCATTGTGCCATCCACACTTGCTGGTGATGCAGCCTTGGGGGAGCTGCCAGAGAGGACAGGACATTTCAGAGCAATGGACAGGGACAAACAGCCCCTCACCCTCTCCTCTGCTCATTGATGCAGGCTGTGGTGCATGCCGAGATGTTTGTACGGCAGCCCCCAGCTCGGGGCAGGTCCGGACCATTCTGAGGGCTTAGAACAAGCAGGGAGCTGCCTGGAAGCTGCTTTGGTACCTGGAGTCCCCAGCTGTCCTCAGTCCCCCGGCTCCTGGTGGCTGTGTGTTCAGCAGACACGTGCCCAGCGGCTCAGAAACCACAGGCGCCAGGACTGGCAGCTGCTCCCTCGTGCCTCACACATGCTCCTATTCCCGACGGAAGCTGCCTGCACGTGTTCTGGCCCCGTCCCTCCATCCCCAGGCAGATGTTCCGTGCTGGCCATTCCTCAGCCACAGCAGCCCGGGGCGTGCCCCTCACCCGCGCTGCTGCCGGGAGCCGCTGGCTGCAGATTACAGAGCTCACATCCTCTCCCTGCCCTCTTCCTTCCCCAGACAATGCTCCCGATTCAGCCGCCCGCCTCGCCTCCTGCCGGGCCCTAAATACGGTGCTGCCAGGGTGAGCTGCTGCACCTGAGCTGGCTGAATCAATATTGACCGGCCAGGAATAGTCCCGCAGCCCTCTGAGAATAGCCCCGCACGCCCGCCCGCCGCCCACAGCTTCCCGCGCACGGGGCTGCCCTGCTGCCGGCCGCGTATTTTTAGCTGCTTGCCATTGCTGGCTGCCAGAGCTGCAGGTGCTGGCACCCAGGGAGCCCCGAGGGACATGGGGGGCTCATTGGCTGACACCTCGGGGCAAAGGGGGACTCCTCCAGCTCGCCACGATCACCTGAGCAGCAGGACACAGTGCCCGCACTGCTCCGAGATGAGGTGCCAGATGTGGGAGAGCCCACCAGCCCCCTCACTTCTCTCTTCCCGCTGTCCCCAAGAGCAGAGGCAAAGCTGGGAGCGTGACCCGGCACCCGCCTGCCCTGCACCTCTGTCAGCGTCTGCCGGGGGAGGAGCTGGGGGAAGCTCCTGGCCTCACACTTAAGCAATTGAGCTCTAAAACGTCGAGACGAATGAGTCACGGACTCCACTGCTGGCCCCAGCCCTGCCCTACCCAGGGCTTTCCGTGGCCCCCGTTCTGGGGCTGGCCAGGGACCGCAGCAGAGGCTTCAGGACATGCCCTGATCCCAGCCAAGGCACAGGGCTGGGATGAGGGTTTCCTTGCGAGGGGCTCTCAGAGTTGTGCATCCCTGGACACGCAGAGGTGCTGGAGGTCCTTGCGAGACGTGGCGATGAGCTCACGGGCTATTCCCGGCCGTGTTGATCCTGGCTCCTCCCGGCAGGATCCGGCTGCTTTGACTCCAAACAAACAGCCCAGTGGCCATCGGCACATTCCTGGCCGGTCCCTGGGCACGGCCGGGGCACTGGGCTTCCTGTTTATCCCCGTCCCACGGCGGGGCACGGCGGGCGTGTGGGCAGCAGGGTGCCCCGGGGACTGGCGGCACCCCAAGCCGGAGGTTGCTCCCGGGGCAAGTCGAGGGGGCGGGGAGGGGGCATCCCCAATCTCCACGTCCCACGGAGCCGGGCTACGCCTGAGGACCCTCACAGCCAGCCTGGTTCAGGGATGGCGCAGGTGATGCCCCAAGCCCTGGGAGAGCTGTGCTCCGGGCTCACGGCACCATCCCATCGCCTGCCGTGGTCCCTGTGCCCCCCGAGTCCTGGTCCCACTGCAGCACCTCCAGGCATCCTCTGCTTGTGAACCCACGTGAACCAGTGCGCGAGTGGGAAGGTGCAGGGAGTGTCCCTAGCGCAGCAGTTCGTCAACTCCAGAAAGTCCATGCTCAGCCTGGCTGGGGGACAGCCCAGTCGGGCGAGCATCCCTGACCGAGGGCACTGGGACTCGGGGGAGCTCCAGCCTCACGGCAGGTAGGGACTGTCCGGAGTAGCTCAGATCCCCCCGGCTGGGGGAAGGACAGGGTTTGGGGCAGGAACAGGTTTGCTCCAGAGTGCAGTGAGGCTGAGTAGGGCCGGGGGTGGGCAG
>JAHLSL010000018.1:13638622-13657431 GCA_025920805.1 Petroica traversi | reverse complement strand
CGCCACCACCGTGTCCCTCGCCACCGCCTGTCCCGCACCGCTGCCGGTCCGGCACCGCCATCCCTTGCCAGGGTGAGTGCAGGGGGTGGCCCGGGAGGGGAGGTCTGGGCACCTGGAGGGGGGTCAGCAATCCCAGCGGGGCTCTGAATGAGGATGCCCGGGGAGAGGTGAGGTGACAGGGACCGGGCTGTATGCAGGATGGGGAGAAACTCTGGTGTTTAGTGGAGAATCCAGGTGGAGGATAAAAGCGGGCTTTGTGGGGCCCTCACCCATGTCCCGAAGCATGGGGCACACAGGCAGCAACAAGGGCACAGGGCAATGTCGTAGGGCTGCCCATGGCTGTCGGTGCCTGGGAGGGCTCTGTCAGAGCTGCGTGACCTGGTGAAGGGTGCAGGACTAGGGTATGCTGTGAGTATGGCAGGGACCAGCCCATGCATCCCCCACAGCACAGGGACAGGGATGTCACCACCGTGCAAGAGGGCATGATATCCCTCCACCATTGCCCAGCTCCTGGGGCATAGCGGGGCTGCAGCTGCACCCTCACTTTGCCATGGTCCCCAAGAGCTCATCGCTGGACTGTCCCCAGGCGTCCCACCCACTGAACCATGATGCTGATGCCAACTGGTGCAAGCCACGTCCTGCTGGTGCTGCTGCTGTGCTGGGTGGCCCCCAGCAGGCAGGAGCTGGCCCCGGTGCAGCTGCGGCTGGTGGGGCCACGGGGGCCAGCCGGAGAGGGCCGGCTGGAGGTGCTGTACCAGGGGCGCTGGGGCACCGTGTGCGACGACGGCTTCAACTTCCATGTGGCCACCGTCGCCTGCCGCCAGCTGGGTTACACCGCAGCCATCACCTGGACCCACAGTGCCACCTACGGCCAAGGGGAAGGTAGGGGGCAGGTGGGGAATGGGGGACAGGGGGTCCTGATGAGGGCAGTGGGCTTCCCGCTGGCTGTGGGAGCCTGCCCGCAGGCCTGAGGCTGCAGACAGCTTGAGGGACACTCTGGATGTGGCCTGTGATGCTATGTCCTCAGGCCCCATCTGGCTGGACAACGTGCGGTGTGGGGGCAGTGAAGGCTCCCTGGCAGAGTGTGTCCACAATGGCTGGGGCATCAGTGACTGCCACCACGGCGAAGATGCTGGTGTGGTGTGCTCAGGACAGCGCCTGCCTGGCAACTCCCCCCAGGCTACCAGCTCTGGTCACCTAAGAGAGGTGAGTGGGGACCCATGGCATTCCCCTGTGCCAATCAGGGTACACCAGGGCGACTGGAGCAGGTCCCACTCACCCTTCCCCTGGCCCCTTTTCTGAACACCCACTGGATGCTGGAGCCCTGTGCCCACCCCGTGCCAACTGTGGCAGGTGTCAGGGATAACTCTGGAGGAGGTGCGGCTCAAGCCCATCCTGGCGCGAGCCAAGCTGAGCATGCCAGTGACGGAGGGTGCTGTGGAGGTGAAGCACAATGGGCGCTGGAGGCAGGTGTGTGATGCCAACTGGACCAGGAACAACAGCCGCGTGGTGTGCGGGATGCTGGGCTTCCCAAGGGAGAAGCACATCAACACCAGCTTCTACCGGTAGGGATGCGGGACACGTGCACTGCGCCGGGCATGTGGGGCAGGGGCCTGGCTGGACATACTGTGGGGTCAAGAGTCTGGAGGAGTGGTCAGAGAAGGGCTGCACATATGGGTGGGTGTGCAAGGTGCCGGCATGGCCTGGCCATGCCTGGATCCCCTTTTACGCCTTTCACAAGGGTCAGAGCTGGGCTTGGCAGCATCCAGAGTTCTGTGGGGATGGTCACCATCATGGCTGGCAAAGTGTGGGAGAAAGGAGAGGAAAGACAAGTGTCCCTTGGTCCCTCCCACCCCGTCTCAGCCTGAGACTATAAATACAGCCTATAATGAGCCCCTACCGATGCCAGGAGTCACACAGTCCCACTGGGACACTTGGTACAGATGGGCTTGGCACAGTAATTGCCAGTGGGGAGAGAACATGACATAAGATGGGGTCTCCATCTCCTGCTGGGAAGGGCAGAAATGATGGGGCAGGGGGTTCAGAGTCGTGCAGTGTCAGCATGCTCCCTCACCTCCTGGCTCTGTACACCCGCAGAAAGCTCTGGAACAGGAAGCTGAAGGATCCCAACTCCAGGTATGACTCAGCACTGGACACAGTGGGCAGGGCACCTTGGATGGTCACCCAGTATGAGCTTGGGTGGGGGAGTGTCTGGCACCTGAGCTGACCCTGTCCCTGCTCCTCTTTCTCGGCAGCCTCAAGACCCTCAGCCAGAAGAACAATTTTTGGGTACATAAGGTGCGGTGTCAGGGCTCAGAGCCCCACCTGGCCCGCTGCCCTATGCAGGTGGCCCCACCAGTCCCCCACCAGCACGCCTGCCCCCACGGCATGCACGCCATCATCAGCTGTCTCCCTGGCCCTGCCTTCCAGAAGGGCATGGGCAAGAGCAAGAACAAGACTACCCCAGGAAAGGTGAGCCCTTGAGGAGTTCCACACCCTCTCCCACAGAGTCCCAGAGCTGAGCAGCACTCAGCCACCCCATTTGCACTTGAGGAGGGGACTGGCTGAGTCCTGGGGTTGCTGACTGGCTGCTCCCCATACCCAGGTGCTCCCAGTGCGGCTGCGAGCGGGCACCCACGCTGGCGAGGGCAGGGTGGAGGTGCTGCACCACGGGCAGTGGGGCACCGTGTGTGACAAGCAGTGGGACCTGGCTGCAGCCAGCGTGGTGTGCCGGCAGCTGGGCTACGGGACAGCAAAGCAGGCCCTGGTGGGAGCCCGGATGGGACAAGGTGAGGCGGGTGTTACAGCATGGACTTGGGAAACCTCTGGACTTGGAGGGCTATGATGGGAAAATCAATTTGTTTAATGTGTCCTGCTGGAGAATCCTGGGATGCTCAGCAGCTCCAGCCTGCCCTGGGATGAGGCTACGATGTCTGCCACAGGCAGCCCTATTCTAACAGTGAATGGCCAGATCGGGGAAGGAGGATGAGGGTCCTGCTCCAGGACCTGGAGCAGGGAGCCCTGACCCTTCCTATGCTTTAGGTCTGGGGCCCATCCATATGAGCAATGTACGGTGCACTGGCCACGAGCGTTCCCTGGGTGAGTGTCGCTTC
This sequence comes from Petroica traversi, assembly GCA_025920805.1. Classification (NCBI taxonomy): domain Eukaryota; kingdom Metazoa; phylum Chordata; class Aves; order Passeriformes; family Petroicidae; genus Petroica; species Petroica traversi. Next base: position 13,654,318 of record JAHLSL010000018.1, on the reverse strand, counting down.
CAGGATGCTGAGCAGAACGGGTGTCAGCACGAGGCTGATGCTGCTGTCCGCTGCCACATGCCCCACATGGATTTCAAGAGCCAGGTGAGCCCCAGCCCCATTGCACAGTCCCTGCTCCCCAAGCTCTGTGCCCAGTGTGGATGCTCAGAGCAGCCCTGGGATGACCCGGGGGATGGGGGGGACAGAGAGCAGCACCCTGACGGGGTTTTGCAGGATGATCTGGTGGCAAAAATGGTCTTGTAGGGAGTAAAGAAGGAAGAGGAAGGTGAGGGAGATGTTCAGCTGGATGTTCAATGGGGACATTGAACAGCACTGGATCAGCACTGGATGGAAGAGCTGTGGGTCTGCACCACATTCCAGCTCAGCCCCTCTCTGCCAACAGGTGCGGCTGGCCGGGGGCCGCAACCCCGAGGAAGGCGTGGTGGAGGTGCTGGTGCCAGTGCAGGGGCGGCTGCAGTGGGGCGCAGTGTGCGGGGCACAGTGGGGCCTGAACGAGGCCATGGTGGTCTGCAGGCAGCTGGGGCTGGGCTTTGCCAGCCATGCCCTCCAGGTGAGTGGGGTACCAGGCTGGGGCCAGGACTGCAGGGGTCCTGCAGTATGGGTAGCGTGGGCATGGCATGGCCAGGGGCTCTAGGATGGGGCGGAGGGGTGACAAATCCTGGTGGCAGTGTTAGGACAGGAGAGGACTGGGGTGTCAGGTGGGTGCTGGCAGGGACTGCAAGGACTGGTCCAAGCACTGTGCTCCTCCTCTGTTCAGGAGACATGGTACTGGGCAGGCAGCCCTGATGCCAGCCAGGTTGTGATGAGCGGGGTACGCTGTGCTGGCACCGAGCTGGCGCTCCAGCAGTGCCAGCGCCATGGCCCTGTCCACTGCCCCAGCGGAGGGGGACGCTTCTCAGCGGGGGTCACCTGCACTGCCCGTGAGTAGAAGGAGCCATGGGGAGCTGCTGGGAGGGGGCATCCCCCTTCTCCTGTAGGAGAGTAGGGGGTGCTCTGCAGGATGGGGATCACCTTCTCAACCCCCACTGATCCCATCCCTGCCAGATGCCCCAGACCTGGTGATGAATGCCCAGCTGGTGCAGGAGACAGCCTACCTGGAGGACCGGCCCCTGGGGCTGCTGTACTGTGCCCATGAGGAGCGCTGCCTCTCCCGCTCTGCTGACAACATGCAGTGGCCCTATGGCCACCGCCGCCTCCTTCGCTTCTCCTCCCAGATCCACAACTTGGGAAGGGCCGATTTCCGACCGAGGATGGGGCGACATGCCTGGACTTGGCATCAGTGCCACCGGTGAGTGGTCCATAGGCAGGGGCTTGCAGGGAGCTGCCCCCTCCTTAGGCCAGGCACAGCACGGTGGCACCCGTCCCCAAGAGGCTGTCCCACCCGGGGTAATTAACAGCGTCTGGGCCAGCACTGTCATTATGGCTTTATTTGGCTTCAGGGTTGTAATTTGCTGAGTCCCTGGGTGCTGCCCTGCCAGAGTTCTGCCGGGGTTGCCTGGGCCAGCCACGTGCTCCCTGGCCGGGCACCAGTCCTGTACTCAGCTCCTGTCCCCACAGACACTTCCACAGCATCGAGGTCTTTACCCACTATGATCTGCTGACGCTCAATGGCTCCAAGGTGGCAGAGGGGCACAAGGCCAGCTTTTGCCTGGAAGACACCAACTGCCCCGAAGGTAGATGCTGGCTGCAGAGCTGACAGTGGTGCCCCATTTTGCTCCCCAAAGGAGCTCTGTCTGTGCCTCCCTCACCCCCCCTCCTTCCTGCAGGTCTGCAGCGGCGCTTTGCCTGTGCCAACTTTGGTGAGCAGGGGGTGAGTGTGGGGTGCTGGGACACCTACCGCCATGACATCGACTGCCAGTGGATTGACATCACTGATGTGCCACCAGGCAGCTACACCTTCCAGGTATGAGGATTCAGGGGTGCGGGGACACTAAGCTACTGGATCTCAGGGCTAGGGGTTTCCTGCATGAGCACCACAGCATCCCTCACCCTGCACATCGGGGTTCTGCCCTGTACCCTGCTGTGCATGCCACAGCCCTGCCTGGCCAGGACATAGCAGAAGTGCTCCTAGCCCTACCCCTTGCCCTCCCCAGGTGGTCGTGAACCCCAAGCATGAGGTGGCTGAGTCGGACTTCTCCAACAACGTGATGCGGTGCCAGTGCAAGTACGATGGGCAGCGTGTCTGGATGCACGGCTGCCATACAAGTAAGGAGGGATGGGAGCACAGGGGCTATGGCGAGCAGGGTGACGGAAGGGATGGGGGTGGCACAGGCTTCTTGTGCCCCTGCATACCCACCCACCCCCACATCGCTCTCCCCAGGTGATGCCTACGGTGCTGACGTGGTGAGCGATCTGGAGAGACAGGAGCGCCTGGCCAACAACCTCGTGTGAACCCTTGGCACTGGCACGGTCCCAGCAGCGCCACGGCAGAGCCCGACTCCTGTGCCCCAGCCCCTGTGCCCTGGCAGCACCGGACTGAGCTCAGGGACTTGCAGACTTTTGTATTTATTGATGCTGCTGCAGAGGATGGAGATGAGCACCAGGGCTGGCAGGGAGTGCCTGGGGATGCCCAGTCCCGTGCTGCCAGCGGGACTTGAAAGAGTGGCCCAAGCACCGCAGCAGCCCTCACTTCCACAGCCCCAGGGCCCCCCAGGACAACTACCTCAGCCTGCCCAGCCCCCCATCTCCAGCAGATTCAGGACAGTCCCCGGCCACCCATGCACCAGTCCTGCCTTCAATAAAGGTTCTGTGAGATGGAAGCAGGGCGCTGTGCTGTGGGAGAGGGGGTGCTCCCTTATCAATCCCATCATCACCTCCTCCTTTCCCTGCGCTCTTGCCCATTAGGATCTTGAAGCCAGTACCCAGCTGGGAACAACTTGGTCTAGGCAATGTGTTCCCAGCCAGGCAGTGTCCCTGCTGTGCCACCCAGGGCCACCAACTCCCTGGCTGTCTGCATGTGGCTGTCATCAAGCAGCTCTGGCTTGCAATCAGTGGTCCCCAGGGGCCAGGGCACCCTGGCTCTGAACTGGCTAACCCTGTGCGTGCAAAAAGACCCAGCCAGCTCCGTGGCAGCACGGGCTGGCAGCCAGCCCACCAGCCACTGTGTCTGCAGCTGACATGTTGGGCTTTCCCAGGCTGTCCTGGCAGCTTCCCAGACAGGGGAGCTGTGTGGTAGGGCCACTCTGTCCCTCAAAGCCCGTGCTCCAGGGCACAGGGTGGGGACACAGGGTACACTGCGCCCTTGCTCTCTGTTTCTTACCTCCCGTGGTTTCTATCTTTTTTCTTACAACAGGAAATAAAAGGGAATGTCACCAACACACTGTACTGTCTGTTCTCCAGATCGCCAGGCACGGGGCAGTGCCACTCCTTTCCTCGCACACCTCTGTCCATTTCTGCCTTGCTGGCAGGCACCAGCCCAGGCTGAGGGGCTGTCAGCAGCCACCTAGGCCAGGACAAGTCAGGCTGCACCCACATGTGATGGTCCCTGCACGTGGAGTTGCTGCTGAGAACAGCAGTGATGCACTGGAGGGGCCCGAAGCCAGAGACCGTGGCAAGGCACGTGCTGGTGGAGGTTCACTCGGCCAGAGTCAGGGTTTGAGGGATGCCGGATGGTGAGGAAGATGTTTTCCACATGAGAACAGCTTTTTGCCCTGAAATTTCCACCGGCCAAGCCACGAGCATCCGGGAACAGCAGCCGAGATGGCTCCCAGCTGGCAACGCTGCCGGATGGCGCAGGGGCAAGCAGCCACCACCACAAGGTCATGACCAGCTCCACTGCTGCCAAGCTGGGGGACAGCCAGGGGACACAAGGCAGCCACATGAGCTCTTCAGCGACCAAAACCACGCAAACTGCTGGCAGTGGTGGCAGAAAAGCACCATCCCCATCCTCACCTCCTGTGAAAGGCCCCAAAACCTCAGAGCCTGCAGAGCTACGGGGTGGGAGTGCTGGGGCACACAGGGCTGTTTTTCAGGTGCTGAGAGATGATGCAAAGCAGAGCCAAAGGCAGGTCCCAGCTGCCAGCCTCCGCCCGGGGGCAGGGCAGGAAGCCCCCGGCCCGCCATGGCCGGCAGCGTGGCCACATCACAGCCCCGTGTGGGGCCAGGAACACGGCCCTGCCCAGGCCCTGACAAGGGCCCTGCTGTTCAGGGCTGCAGCTGCTCTGCGGAAGTAAACAGGGTTCCTGCCAGCACATTCCTGCCTGCCGTCCTGCCCGATCCCTCCTGCCTGCACATCCCCCACACCCGCCGGGGACACCCAGCACCTGGGAGGGGTGGACATCCCCACAGCGGGGCAGCCCATGCGCAGCTGCCCCTGGCACGCACACCCTCCCCTGGTATGAAGGGAACGGGGAGCCACCACCCAGGCAAGCAAATAAAATAAATGGATTTATTAGCAAAATAAAGGACAGAAACTCTCACTCACAAGGCCCTGCCAGGTGGCTGGGGCCGCCCCACTCAGCCCCCCATGCTCTTTGCTGAGCTCCCTGCATCCTGCTGTTGCTCCTGCTGTGGCTGGCAGCCTTGGGGGCTTTGCCCTGGGCAGGGTGGGCAGTGCTGCCTGACAGCAACAGCATCCCCACAGCACCAAGCAGCCCGCATGCTGCTCAGCCCTTCCGGTGAAGCAGCTGAGTGCTTTTGGACGCAGTGCAGAATCCGTCCCAGCTCTGAGAAGCAGAGTCTCCTGGCTCAGTCCCGGCCCTCCCAGGCATCCTCCCGCTGCTTGTTCTCCAGGCGCTTCCTCTCTGCAGAGACAAGAGGGTCAATGCCACACCCCTATCACCCCACCCCGCTGCAGTCCCCTCCTCACTCAGCACCCTGTGAGAAGGAGCATGCATGAGGAAGGCCCCTCTATACTGCAGCCCATCCAGGCGTCCAAAACCCACCTTGAGCTTCTTGCAGCTTCCTCCGCTCGGCATCTCGCTGGGCTGGTGTTTGTTTGCTCCGTACCCCCAGGGCACCAATCACTAGCCGCCTGGCCAGGACAGCTGATGTTTCAGGGCGCTCCTTTGCTGGCTGCAGGTACTCTATGAAGATGGGGGACATTAGTGGGGCATTCTAGGAGGGACAGGACAGCGGACACAGCTCTGGAGCCATGCTAGCTGCCCCATCACTCCCCAACTACCAGGATGATGTTGCAGCAAAGCACGATGGCACAAGCTGGCACAGGGCAGCACCACTCACCAGCAAATGCCCTGGCTTTGGCTTTAGAGGCGCGGGTGCCCTGGGAGAGCGGGCGTGTCTTCACCATCAGGTGCTTGGTGCTGAGGGCATCGCGTGCTGCAGGAAGAGAGCAGCCATGTCCACGTGCAGGGCCAGCCCCATGCCCAGCATCTGGCTGCTGGAGAGGGACGCCTCCTCTCTGCCCATCCCCAGTTCAACCAGGAGCAGTACCTGTTATGGGGCTGGAGAAGATGCCCAGGGCGTGCGTATCATCCACCCACTTAATATCAAAGCCTTTTTTCCTGCCAAAGAGAGGGAAGGTCAGCGAGGCATCGGCACCTGATGGGCAGCCGTCTGGAGCAGAGCCCAGGCAGGGAACCCCAGCACTGGGGACAGAGTGCTGGCAGACTCACTGATAGCTGCAGAAGACACGCATCAGGTCCTCGGTGCGGAAATCCGAGGGGAAATCGTAGATCTCGATGACATGGGGCAGCTCATCATCACTGATGTCTGGCGCAGCAGGCTCGGCCCCATAGTAGTTGAAGCGGGGTGACTGCTGGCTCTCCTGGTGCTTCTCACCCCCTGAGAGCTGCAGCAGTAGGAGAGGGACAGCACTGAGCAACCCAGGCCCACCTGCCCACAGCAGCTCCCAATTCGTGGCAAGTGCTCCCCAGAAAGTTGTCCAGGCCCCTGCAGCCCACCCCAGCAGTGCAGATGGATTTGTGGCATTGAGAATTAGGAGTCACCAGCCACAGTTCTCACACCATGCCCTTGCTTTTCCCATTACAAGCATCCCTTCACTTGCCACGCTCTGCGGCCCTGCCAGGGACAAGGTAGGAATGGCAGGGATCAAACAGCACATGCATCTCCAAGCACACCCCTCCTTCCACAGTGATGCGATGACCTGAAATACCTTTGGGGAAGAACAAGGAGTAAGACAGTAACACCAAGAGGAAAGGTTGATGGCTCTCTGCCACATGGAAGCACCAGGCTCAGCATGCCCTGGCTGCAGCACATGCACTGGAACAGCCCATCAGCACCCCAGATGCCAAGATGAAAAAGACAGTGCTCCACTGAAGAGCAAGTTCTGCTGGTTAATCACCTGTGCACGTAAAAATTTGTTTTATTTCTCATTTGAATTTGTCTGACTTCACTTTCCAGCCGGCAGTTCTTGTTCTACCTCTCTGCTGGATTAAAGAACACTCAGTCCCTGGTCTCCTCCCCATCACTGCACTTACTAATGTTAATCAAGTCCCTTCTCAATCTTCTTCTTGATAAAATGCGTTGTGCACTTTTAGTACCTCACAGCGGGACACTTTCTCCAGCCCTAAAAGATGATGGCTGTAGAGCTTTCCTACCTTGCACATTTTTCAACCTTTATTTTAAAACATGAACAGCAGCTTTTCACTGCTACAACACAGGAGTGCAGCCAGCTCCTATTTCCCTCTGTCCCACAGCACTGCCAGTGCCAACTGGTCACCCTACACCACGTTCTTCCCAGTGGTCCATTGTGCATCATTTGCTGAACCCTTGCTTTCCAAAACACACAGTGCCAGTGGCCAAGAGGATTCATACTGAAGGCCAGGTGCAGTTCAAAGCTAGTGACACCTCCCCTGTTCCCCCCTGAGTGTGGGGCTGGCATGATGCCAGGAAATGGGTACATAACTCAGGCGGGTTCCCACCCCGATCCCCTAAGCGATCATAGTAGAGCACACTACGGCTGCAAGGTTAGAGTCCATAAATCCCAGCCAGCTCAGTCGATAAAAAGTGCTCATTCCGACAATTTTATGGGGAAGATGGATTCACGGCAGGTAAGGGGGTGCTGCCATAGTGGCTGGATGCCGGCGGAGGGTAGAGCTGAGTTATGGAGCTCACGGGACAGGCCAGCACTGCCAGCAGAGCCTCCTGCCCTGCCACCACCCCTGAGCAGGGCAGCACACTCATGAGGCACCCTGGCCTGCTCGGGGGAAGCAAGGGAGCCATTCCCAGGCAGGATAAAGCCCTGCGGTGCTGCTTGAGGGAGCAGACCACTCAGGTAGTGCCAGGCACCGGGAAGATGATTAGAGAGCAGGAGCACAGAGTGCCAGAGCAGTCTTTGACCTTCACAAATCACCAAGTGTGGTGGGGCAGGAAGGACACGAGCCATCTGGCAGCAGGGCTCAGCCACACGGCAGGCATGGCTCAACAGGTCCCCAGCACTGCCAACCCCAGCACGCAGCGTGCCAGCAGCTCCCCAGCCACGGGGCCATGGCACAGCCCCCAGCCCTGGCAGGCATCCTGGGGAGGGTTTGCTGATGGATGGACAGACAGATGACAGGGAAAATGAAGCCTGTCCCTCACATCTCGCTGCTCTCTAAAGACACACTGCTGCCAGAACAGGTCAGAGAGGTCCGTGGGTGCTCACCTACACCACAGCCCTGGGCACGCACACACCACGGCCCCTGCTGTGCCACACCCCTGATGGAGAGTCCACAGAGCCTGTAAGGAAATGGTCGCAGTGCTTAATTACTCTGTGCTCAAACTCATTTCTACCCTGAATTTGTCTGGTTTCAGCTTCAGCCAATGGTGCTCACTATGGTGTTTTTTCCTGCTAGATTAAAGAGCCGTCCACTATCAGAAATCTCTCCTCCACACAGAGCGTCATAAATCTTGCTCTCTGCCAGCTATCTGCATTGCATAAGGATTTGGTTACGAGGAAAATGTTACTAATTTTCTTGTTCTTTTTGTTAATTAACAACAGTTTCGTCTTCCCGGGAGCCTGTGCCCTCCCCAAGCAGCTACATCCACCTGCTGAGAGCTCAGAGGGCTCAGGAAGCACAAGCCTCCACGTGGGAATCTGCAGGGGACAAAGATGGCAACTTTTGATAAATCCTTATTTCAGGCTCTTTTTCACCCATTTTGGGAAGCTCCCTTGTAAGCGCAAACTTGTCTCTGAGCTTGTGCATGGGGGAGCCAATATAGACACTCCTGGGAGTGGGAATCTGCACTGCACAGCACAACCCTGCCCACAGCATCCAATGGCTGCACCATTACAGGGATCCTCCCTGACCTTCCTCCCCCGAGGACAAAGCCATGCCCATGGCATCAGCCCACAGGAATGCCACCTGCACCAGCTGCCTCAGAGCAGCAGTGCTGTCCTCCTCACACCAGCACTCACCACAGCCCCTTGTCTGGAGAGTGGGGGACAGTGGCTCAGGGGAGCACAGCCAGGTAAGGATGGAAATACCCACGTACTTCCACATCCCCCCAAAATGCAAGACCTGTGTGTCCCACCCACTGTTTCAGCATCAAGCCAGGCTCCAAGAGGACACATCGCCCCAAGCAAGGCCTTGAGGACAAGGTGGGATCTGTGCCTCTCAGTAAATGTGCTCTTGAGTTAATCTCATCCCTTCACAGATGCTGTTATCAAGGCACCACCCACCACTTCACACCCCGCTTCCAGCCAGGGGCAGACAGATGCTGGATGTAACAATATTAACACTGTTTGTTTCTTCAGGTACATAAATGTCATCTAGAAAATTACCAGTTTGACGCTACTGATTTAAAATGCAATAAGGGATATCCAGCCTTGCTGCAGGAGCCAAGCTTTCCTCATGAATGGCACCAAAACTGTGTGGGTCCTGGCACCAAGCAGCCAACTGTAGTAAATTCAGCACCATGTGTGCAGGAGGGAATGGCAATGAGCCACAGCTGATTAAGAAGCCATAGTTTCAAGGAAACATCCCGTTGCTGTTTCAATGGGATCCCATACATCTCAGCCCATTTCTTTATCACCAGCCCTGGTTCCATGAGAGTGCAGTTACAGTTTATAGCACTTCAGCAGGATTTACTGGGCACACTTTATGTACTACAGAGGGACAATCACCCCAGCCTTCACCAGCAATGCGGGATGGGATGGGACAGATGGGGGAAGATGGAGATCCCCAGGGGAAGACTGGCTCTAAGAGCAGGCAGCACAGCCAGCTAAACTGATTATGCTCTAGCCAGCCCAACCCAATGCACTCATCCCAGAGAATAAAGAACAGACATTCCCCACATCCCAGCAGGCACCAGTCACCATCCCTACAAATCCCCACAAACTCTGGCTTGCTGGAAATACCTCCTCCAGCAGGCGTGGGTCCAGGCAGTCCCCATCATCATTGAATAGCACATCCCAGCTCTCCTCAGCACCCGGGCTGCTTTGGCTCAGGGTTTCAGCACTGGCACTGGTCTGTCCTTCCTTTGAGGAGCTGCTGTGGAGACCTCTCTCTTCTTTCTCAGCCTGCTGAAGTTTTTGCAGTGAGGCCACATCCTCATCTGGCCTTGCCAGCTCCTTGGCCCAGGACGCAGGTGAGATCTCCTCGATGCCATGGCACAGCAGCTCTAGGGGCGGTGCGGGCTCACAGCTTTCCAAAGGTGCTCCCTCCCTCTGGCTGCTCTCAGCCCCAGCACTGCTATCTGTGCCTGCTTCCTCTATAGCAGGCACCAAGTCACTCTCCCCCTCAGGATCCCCAGCACCAGCAGTGCTCTCCTCCATGACAGGAGGGAGCTGGGATGGGCTACCCACACCCTGCCCTAGAGTGCTCCCCCCTGGGAGTACTGAAGCATCGCCCACGCTTCCTCTCAAGAACACAGGTTCACAGCTGGTTCCTGGTGCACACAATGTGCTCTCCCCAGGAAGCTCAGCCTTGTCTTCCCGTGTCTCCTCCTTCTCCAGTACTCCAGTGGCACAATCCTTGCTCTGCTTTGCCAGGAGAGACCTCTCCTCCTCTCTCTCCTCATCCCAGGCTTTCAAACCCACTGCCTCCCCATCTAACTGGGGCACCCTGTCGTGGTTGCCCGCCCCTGAAAACTGCAGGACAGCCTCTCCCAGCCTCTGGGATTGATCCACAGCTGTATCTGAGGTGCTGTCCCCCAAGTGCTCCAACATGCCACTCAGACCTGTCTGACAAACCAGTGTAGGGCTAGCAGTGGGTGTTGAGCTAGTGGGATCATCCTCAGGCTCGGGGGAAGCCTTCACAGCCTCAGCCTGAGCACTCGGTGGGGACGGAGGGTCAGGCTCAGTCCTTATCATCCTGTGGCTGAGCTCTCCGGTTCCTTCATCAGATGCTTTGTCCTTCCTGTCCAAGGGCTGAGCAACAGCTGGATCTGGGCATGGCTCACATATGCTGGGTGATGCCTCCAGGCTTTCCAGTGCAACGGGGCAGCTGCCTCTCGTCCTGTGGCTCTGCCTGGCAGAGCCTGTCCGCAGCTCCTTTGGGCCGGCATCCACCTTGTTCTCCCTCCTTACGACTCTGCCTGCCTGTGTTCTGGCACGGGGGCTTCGCCTCTGCCCCTCGCCACTGGCCCAGCCAGAGTCCTGCACCAGGCGGTGGTTCTCGGGCTCCCGGCGCTGGCTCTCGGGCTCCCGGCGCTGGCTCTCGGGCTCCCGGCGCTGCACAGCTGCTTGTGCCTCTCTCTCCCGCCGCGCTTTGGGCACGTAGAGGGCCATGTCCGGCTTCCTGCGGCGCGTCCGGCTGCCCTCTGCCTCCTGCTGCATGGTGCCACCACTGCCTGCCAGGGAGAGAACAACGTCACTGTCCCATCCACAGCCCAGCAGCCCCAAAGCTGCATGCACAGTGGGCAACCCCCACCCAGGTCACTGAGTCGGAGTCCTGGCACCCACTCTTGCTCCCTCAGCAGCTGGCACACAGTGATGGATTGTGGAGCCCCAATGCTGCCCCACCGTAGCATACCTGCAGACAGGGTTTGGGGCCCGGAGCACCCCATAGCCCTTCAGCCTATGGTGGGGCATATCCGGCTTGGGGGAAGCAGGGAAATCCTGACAGAAACATTGAGGCACCTGCCCCGCTGGCAGCTGGGACCCTCCAGCCCAAGGGTGTGCAGTGCCTGCAGCTGAACCAGAACACTGAGACCATGCACTACTCAGGCATTAAAAACCACAGAGAAGCCTGAGGCAGCCACAGAACAACAGAAAGCAAACCCCAGCACAGGGATACCCTGGCACAGGACCATGGCATGCTGCAGCCCTGCTCACCTGCTGCCCTGTCCCGACAGAGATTTATTTTTCATCATTTTTGGCAGAAGCAGGCACGCCGCAAGCGGCCAGGCCCCCCTGCCCCTATAAATATGCATCAGACAGGGTTTATGGAGACGGATGGTGCGGGGGGCTGCACTGTGGTTGAGGGGAAGGCAGAGTGGGGCTGGGCTGGGGCCCCATGATTAATCACTGCCCACTCCGATTAGGGGGATTCATCACAGGCCGCTGTCAGGTAAATCACTGGAAAAACACCTCTTCAGTAATTAATGTGAAGTGACGGATGGACAGCCCCTGGGCCCATTAATCTGGACCATCAGCGCCGACCGAGATTATGAATGTCAGGATGCATAAACTGCCGGCAGATCAATAGGGCCAGGAACCCATCCAAGGCTCTCATTTCCGAGGCACCTCCGGTACATTAGCCTCCCCTCCACACAGCCCCTGACCGAGGCGCGAACGCTCGCCATGGCCACGCACCAACAGCCAGCAGCGGTGCCAGGAAGGCGAGGGGAGGCCAACCACTGGCTGGAGAGTGGCTGGGGCTGCCCATGCCACACAGCATCATCCCCTCTTCCTGACGGATGGACAGACCATTGCCTTGGCATGATGGATGAGTCTCTCGTGGCTCTCTGGAAACCACTGGAAAAGCCCAGTAGGGCAGTACCCCAGCATGACCGCGGCACCTGTGTCTGCACCTCGTGCTGCAAAGGTGGGCAAGAACAAGAGGTGCAGGCACGGGCGCCGTGCTGATGCTGAGCACCATCCCAGGGCTGCCCCAATCATTTTTCTGTCTCCATAGCTTTTGTCATATTTTCCCCCTCTTTGATACACTAATTTTGCTGGCAGAACGATCCCCTTTATCTTTATCGACCGCAAGAAAGGAATGTATCCTACAAACCTTCCAAGGACTGGATTAGTCATTTTTCAACACTGAGGCATTATACATTTTCTCACCGAGTGGCAGCCCGAGTGCCAGAGGGGAGGGGGCACTGGAAGCCCTCCCGGCACCACCATTTCCAACCACAGATAGCTTCCAACTGCACTGAAGCATATTCTCCCAGTCAAGCCCAGAGTCCCAGCCCAAGGCTCATCACTGAACATCATGTGGGGGTCAGTGATCTCCCCAGGCTCTCCTCCCTGACAATTTCCAGCATGGGAAGCCACCAGAAGCAGCATTGCTCCATGCACATCCCATGTCACCTCCAAGAGCCTTTGCACACAGGATTTATGGGCTCCTCAGCTTGCCATTCACCTTGCCTCATCCTCCAAAGCAGATGGTGCAGTATTAGCCAGACAGCCGGTGCTGGGAGCATCCTCTCCCTGCACAGCTTTGCCTCTGCCTGCCACACACTGCTGGGGAGGAGCTGCTTCCTGCAGCCTGGGAAGAAGCACGGCAAGGAGGTAGATGACCCACACTGGCAGGGATGCCGCAGCACTTTGTTTTTTCCCCACAGGGCAGCACAGCTCCTGCCCCCAGTCTATTACACACTTCATCGATGCCACAGCCACGGGTCGGCACCAACTGATTTCATGCTCCAGGAGGCAGAGCAATGGCCCTGGCTTTGGGTCTCATTCACACTACACTAGGCAGGGCAACCCTGCCACTTCCAGAGTCTGGGACCAAGCTTGCCCCACAAAGACAGGCAGCAATGGGCAGTGCATCCCCAAAAAGGTGCTGCTCCAGATGCTGTCCCATTTTATGGACCTGCCTAGCAAAGCAACTCAGCACTGTGGCACCAAGCAGGGAAAGGCCATGGTACCATGGTAAAAGTGTTGATGGAAGCGCTGCCCAGATGTCTGGCAAGCTCACCAGCCCAGCACAACACAGCCTGGACGGCCGGAAGGATGCTGGATCATCAGCCAGGAGGCAGCCAGAGCTCCCTGAAGGCACAGGCTCCTCTCGCACTGTTCCCAGGAACATGCTGCTCATGTGGAGCTTGAGCTCATGGTATGTGTTTGTGAGCTCTCAGCGAGCTGCCTGGTCATGTGCCAGCCTGTGTTTCTCCTCGAGCGAACATCTGCAGCACATATGGGCAGCATTTTCTCCCTGATTTCCTTCCCTGTCCTGATCAGGGAAGGACTCCATAAACAAGAGCAAACCAGCCACAGGCCTGCTCAGGGAACTTGGGATCAGGCACAGATGCTGGGCTGTGATGCCCATGTGGAACATGCCAGTTCCTGGAGAAGTGTCAGTGCCACGCAGCACCCTCTCAGCAGGCTGCCGCATTTCCTGGCAGGGAGCTGTATTTTTAGCCTTCGAGGTTTCTAATTCCACTCAATCCATATTCCCATCGATAGAGCAGATAACCTTAAAGCCTTGACAGTGTACGGGGATGGCAATACTGGGGGACCAGGAGCCTTGGGGGACCTCACGCAGCCTTGGCATGCAGCTCGCACACCACAATGTCACCCTTTACAGCCTGCAGCAGATTGGGCTCTTTGAAGGGGAAAAAAATAACTGCAATAACAAGATTAATAAAAAGGCAAGTACAAGAAGATTCTAAACAGCTCCGCTGGGGAACCTGCCACTTGCAGGACTTATCCCATGCCAGGCACGTGCCATGGCACACTTACCAACTGCACACCACCAGCCCCTGGCGGCCCAGGCAAGGACTGTCAGAGGTTCTGGCTACCCTGCACCTCTCCTGCTCTCAGCAGAGCTCCAGATCTGGCCACCTGGCTCAACAGGAGGCAACAGGGACAGGGAAGGACCCGGATACCTGGTGGAGACAGACAGAGCAAAGGCAAGAACACAGGGCCACAAGGCAAAGCAAAACATTCAAGGAGCGAAGAGCTGCATTCCATCCAACTCCTGCTTGCAGCCCCACGGGCTTTAAGACGTCCTGTCCCCTGCTGCCAGGAGAAAAAGGCTCTCCAGCAGCCACAGCAAACACTGGCTGTGTGAGGAGCCAGTGGCAAAAGCGTCAAAGGCACTGAGAGAGATTTCAATCAGGCCTTTCACTCGCAATACTCTTAGGAGACACCTGGAATAGATGCTCTTAGGAGATACCTGGAACAAGAGAAGGGGAGCATTCCAGACAGGAGGATGATCTTTAAGTCAACAGTGTCCCCTCACAGCTGCAGGGGGGGAGGGGGGAGGGAAGGGACAACAAACCAGCAGAAGGAGTTAACAGCCAGAATGCTAAAGGGAATACAAAGGACTTTACAAATATACCCAGGCAGAATCAGCACAAAAGTGAAAAGGTCTATTAATAAACAAGGAGGGAGAGAAAATTAATGATGGCTCAAAAATAAAGATGACTCAAAAGGGAAAAATCACTGTTTTTAAACATAAAAATGCAAATGAGGCAGAGGCCTTGCAAAAACAGCTGCAGGGAAAGCAAAAACAGCATGTCCACACAGACACAGTCACCTGGCCAGACTGGCCCGTGCAGAGATGAACCTATTAACCTGCTGACACAGACTGCTGAGAAGAAAACAGGGCCACGATGATGGGTAGAGCAAACAAGGCACTGATTTTCTCTGCTAGAAAGGACAAAAAAACAAAAAAAACAGAACAGAGAACAGGATAAACCCTGTTCCTATCCCTAGTACAGAACAAAACTGGCAGTTAAAGGAGCCTGCACACCCAACACAATGAATGATGGACACCTGCATGCCCAGAGGAGTTATTTCAGAAGAATCACTGGGCAAAGCTTTTTGGAAAGGCAAGCAAGAGTTGACTTAGCTGAACTTCAGGGTCATGCTTTACACCACCTCTCAAAACTTTTACTTGAATACTGAATTGTCATAAATTTGCAGACGATACCGAACAGAGTTGATGCAAACAACTCCATCCAGAGTAAACACATCATTCAAAAGATCCAAGAAATGTAAGCAGGAAATAAAGCAAGACCCAGCCTGGGAAAATGAAAGTAAAATAACCCAAAGTAGCTACTAAGGGAGCAACAGCAGCCTGAAAAGCAAGGCCAGAGCCCTACAGTGCACTTACACCAGAAAGCAAGTGACTGAAGTGACTACCACAAAACGTGCAAGAATCTGGTCACCAGCATCGTGCCGTGGGCCACTCTAGGGCTGTGGCAGCCCCACAGCAGGCAGTACACAGAACCTTGTAGGTCGTGAGAAGGACAGATAAGGATGCCAAGGGCCCACAGGCAGCCACGAAAAACAGTGTCCGGCGCCTGTGAGCACCAAGCAGTCACCAGAGGAGTTTTACAAGGCATGGCAGAAGCGCACCGAGCACCCGGGAATCCGTGACTCCCCTGCACTCACGGGCTGACACATGGCCCTGTGAGCCTGTTCAAAGGGGAGAGTTCTGGGGTCTGCAATGCGCCGTGTTATCCCGGGGACTGCCTGCCAGCGGCTGGGGGAGGTGGGGATCAGGGCAGGGCCAGGTCGTGGGGAGCAGGGCTGGGAGGAGGGACAGGGGACACGGGGGAAGGATCGGTGCCGGGACAGGGGGTAAAGATCAGGCTGGGACACCAGAGTGAGGGAGAGCGGGGCAGCGCCGGGAGCGGGCAGGGTGCGCACCCCGGGTCGCTGTGCCCCGCCACCGA
>JAHLSL010000018.1:13607763-13623830 GCA_025920805.1 Petroica traversi | reverse complement strand
GCAGCCAGGCAGAATGAGAATATGATGTTACTGGGGCACGTGCAGCATGGTGGCATGAGGTGTTGTGATGTCACCGTTCTGTCACCGCTTTGGGGTGCGTTTGGGGTGCAGTGAGGCCCTTGCTGCAGGATGTCAAGAAATGTCGTAGAGGTGCTGGAGGTGACTGCGGCCCGCAATGGGATGTTGCTGCAGTGGTGGAGTGTGACATCACTGGGGTGCGTGGTGTGGAGGGCAGCAGTGCCACGGTGACATGGGGACGGGATGGCCACTCAAGGACCTAACCCCCACCTTCCCCATCATGTAGAACAGAGGCTGGGGATGTCCATGTGTGTACAGCGAGGAGATCTGGGGACAGCATCACCCCACTTGTGGTGGGAGGTCTGGGGCACAATCGCCTGCCTTTCCCATGGCTCCTTTTCCAGTCCCATCCCACCCTCACCACTGGGCACTGTCACTCACAGCAATGCATGGGCTCACATGATCCCTCCATGCTGCATCCCTGCCATGGGGCCAGCACCCTGCCCTGGGCTGCCTGGCTGCATCCTGCATGGGGGCCTCTGGCATCCTCCCACTGCCTTGCCCCTGCCTGGCACCTTGGCTTTGTGTCACTAGCCACACTGAGGAAGCACCCTGAGATGACCTTGCCAGAGATGCCACAACACAAGGCAGGATGCGAGTCTGCTGGAACAAGATAGACTGAGGTCTGCCCTGCATACAGGCAGAACCCCATAGCCTCAAACCTCAGGTGAAGCTTCGTGCTGGGACCATGGTTCTATCAACAGCATGCTGGGAATGATGAGGCCCTTCTGCATCTGACATGCAGAGTCCAAGTCTCCTTCCCTTCTCCTTCCCAAAATGGCCTGGCTCTGGGCTGGACATCCCTTCCCCATGGCACCAAGCACCAGATCCACTGGGAAAAGCCTTTTGTCTCCAATCAGGAACATTGTTTCCTACTGGAAAAGCTCCATCCAACTTGGAGGGATTTCAGCTGCAGCTGGATGAGGCAGGGGGGGCACCTGGGTAACAGTCCAGGATCTGGGGAGTGGGAGCTGGAGTGGGGACAGACAGGGAGCCCTGCCAATGCCGTGGGGACAGCCTGGCTGCGGCTGGGAGTGAGGCAGCTCTGCTGGGCCAGGGGCTTATGTGGCAGCCCTGCACCCATATGTCCTCAGTGTCAGTGGCTCTCCCCCATGCTTGTTTTGGTAAGCCCGGAGTGGGGCTGTGGCAAAGTCTGCCCCTCCTTCACTGTCTGGCTCTGCAGAGTGACACCCAGAGACTTTGCCACCCCTGAACAAGCCAATGAACCCTGTCCCCATCACATAGGTCTTGAATGGGACCTCTGTACCAGGGAAAGGTCCAGGCTTCTGCCCCTCAAGAGCTGCTCCAGACAGTATGGCAGGGTGATGAGAACAGGAGCAGCACAGGGTAGAGCTGGGGACACACACACATCTGCCCTTGAAGCTGTGCCCAGGGTACAGATGGAGTTGGAGAGGAACAGGGAGCAGGGCTGGTGCAATGGAATACCAGGCTCTGGGTGCTGTGGGCAGTAGGGTTAAGGATTCCTGTGCAGCTGGAAACAGCCCCTTCCTGCCCAGCCATGTGGGCCTGGAAGCTATTTAGTTGTGGCAGGGGAATCCTGGCCCCCAGAGAGCCTTGGGACCATTCTCATCCCCAGGGAAGGCAGCAGCACACTCTTCTCCACAGCTCGGTGGGTCTGCCAGGTCTAAATCTTGGGCACATTCCCCTCCGAGCTGGGCATATGTGGTACCATGCAGCTGCCACAGCCTCCTTGGCTTGCTGTTGGAGTCCAGCAGCATCGGGATCAGCTGGCAGTGGGGTCACTCACTCCTGTACACGGGGACTGTTCCTGCTTGGAGAGGGCTGTCCTGCCCTGGAGGTGGCACAGTCACATGAATCACTGTCCCCTTGCAGGCCAGGTGCCCCAACTGTCCCTCCAGTTTGCAAGACTGGGCCAGGCTGCTTTTTCTCCCAGCTGGAGCGCAGGCATGTGGGTTCATGCCCACAGCCTGGGGACACACAGCTCAGAAGTTTCTGGGCTCTTCCCCTCTGGAGGTGACTGCCTAGCCTGGGATGAGGGGTAGCCCTCCTGAGTGCCTTCTTGCTCATCACCTGTGCTACAGCCAGGTCAGAGCCAGCTCCAAAATCTCTGCAGCCTTGCCAGCAGTGCTGGCAGACGCTGTCCTCCGCAGTCCAGGTTAAATGAGCCTCTCTTCCCAGTCTCCTGTTCCTCCTAGCATCTTCTCATGGCTGCATCCCTGTGCAGAAGCCTTCCCTGGCCAGGCTGGAAGGAGCTCACCCGGCAGAGTTCCAGCAGGATGGGGAAACTGAGGCACATGGGACTAACCTGGTCAAGTACCCCTGTGTTCTCCCTGTGAACTTCCCCAGCTCTGGAAGACCAATTGGACTGAAGACAAACTCCTCAGGCCAGTGAATGTCTTCCTCCTCTGATTCTGCCAAGGGAGCGGTGATTTTGACTTGCCAAGACTTGTATGCCAGTAGCCCCTTAGGGCAGAATGAGCTGGGCCTGAGCCCAGCTTTGTCAGCACCCCACAGCCCTCCTGCTGCCTCCCCAGTCCCTCTAATAGGATGAGCTCACAAGGTTGGGCTGCTGCTCAGCCCCAGCTCACTGGAGTATGATCTTGTCCCAAGGGTGATCAGCACCCAGAGCAGTCCATGCATGGGAGTGCCAGAGTGACAGTGCCCAAGGGACAGGGGTGCAGGCTGGGGTGCTGTGGCAAGGGGTCAAAAGAGAACATCTCCCATGCAAGGACAGTGGTGCTGCATGGGCAGTGTGGGCAGAGCCTCCTCCTGGAGCTGATGGGCTGTAGGTCTCTCCCAGGTGCCCAGAATGCTGGCGCTGTGCCTGCTGTCCCTGGCCTGGCTCAGCGAGGGCTCCCAGCGCAGCGAGCCCATGTTTGCAGCCGTCACCCACCGCCTCCTCCCGCCTGACTACGACAACAATCCCACACAGCTCAACTATGGCGTGGCCATCACTGACCTGGATGCCGATGGTGACTTCGAGATTGTGGTGGCAGGGTGAGTGGTGCACCTAATGCCTCAGTGACAGCAGGCCTGGAGGCCCTGCAGGGACAGGAATTCCTGCCTCCTCTGTGGTCTTGTGGCCAGCTGGGGGTGTTGTGCACAAAGGTGGGTGGGTTGGGGTCTGCGTGCACCCACAGTGAGTGTTTGTGTGTGTGTGTGCACCCACACAGGGTGTTGATGCCAGCTGAGTGCCTGTGCAGGACCACGTGAGTGCCCCCATCAGTCCCTGCTCCGTGGGGTGGTGGCAGCTGCCCAGCAGCCGGGGTCCACCCTGCAGTGCACAGCCAGCGTGTCCCCAAGCCGTCTCAGCTCTGCTGACAGGAATCAGAGCTCTCTGGAGATTCAGTTAATTGGCTGGAGGTTTTTTATAGTCCTTTATTGGAGTGACGGCTGGGAAGGGCTGGCAGGAGCCTGGGAAGCAGGGAGCCGTGTGCTGTGTGCTGCCAGTGCCCAAGTGGGGCTGGACACAGAGCAGCTGCTGCCAGCGGGTCCAACCCTGGTCAGTAAGAGCAGGGAGCATGGTGTAGGCTCTGTGTGTGCAGGCACCGCTGTGAGCTGCTGCTGCAGGGTGTCTGTGTACATACCACCATCCTCACTCCCTAAGGAGGCTTGCACACACAGGTGTGCCCACCTGGAGAGTGTTCTTTATCCTCACAGATTCTATCCAGCTGGATGGAGGCATTACAGTGGCAGGCAGTCAAAATCTGGCCCTGCTGCTGCTTTGAGCATCACCAAGGCAGGAAAACATGGGCAGCACTGGGAACCTGGGAGGGGTCTGGGCTACCACTCCCTTCTGTGCTGAGTCAAGAAGGCAGCTGGGGTTTTGTAAGCAGTCGTGGTGCCCGTTGTATAACTTGTTTACTGGTGCGTTGGGCAGGAGCGGGCGAGGAGCCAGTGGGACGCACTGTGCTGGGAGGATTTGCCTTGTGTGCTGCTTTCCTTGCCCTGGGAAAGCTCAGCAAGCAGGGACCTGCTCCCTGTCCCGCACTTCCATCTGCCTGGCCCCCACTGCTGCCCTGGTGCTCCCAGACATGGGATGCCTCACAGGGTCCTTGTTCTCCATGGACCATGCAGGTCTCTGCAGTGCCCATCATGGGGAAAATCCAGTATCACACCCAGTGTCCCCCCCAGGGATGAGACAGGGTCTTTCATCCCGTCTCCAAGCCTTGGGAAGCCAATACCCCTGCTTACACTCACAGGTACAACGGCCCCAACCTTGTGCTCAAGTATGACAAGGCACGGGGGCGGCTGGTGAACGTGGCAGAGGATGAGCGGGGCTCCCCGTACTACGCTCTGCGGGACCGGCAGGGCAACGCCATCGGTGTGACAGCCTGTGACATCGACGGCGATGGCCGCGAGGAGATCTACTTCCTCAACACCAACAACGCCTTCTCTGGTGAGCCTTGCCGGCAGCCCAGCCCCAGGCACGGGGGGAGCCCCCGGCACGGCTGCCCGCGACCTTCGGCGTGTGAGGGATGTGTGCGGGCTGGAGTTAATTTCTCAGTTGAGTGGCTCCATTGATTGATGGCAGCACGGGTGGGACACTGAGCCCAGCCAGCCACCGAGTCAGCACTTCCAGCTGCCCATCGCCCTTTTTGTGGCACCCCAAGTGGGACGGAAGATTCCCTTCCGCCCCCTGGACTGTCCTGACACAGGGACCCTGCACTGTAAACCCCAGCTGTGCCCTGCAGCTGTCGTGCACTTCGGTCTCATGGCTCTCCTGTGCCTGCTGCACCAAGTCAGGTCTAATCCTGCCCCTCTAGTGCTGTCCCTGCTCCTGGCATGCCTGTCACGGGAACAAAACTTATGTGGTCCAAGCTGGCATTGGGAATCCCCAGAGCTCCCTGGCTTGGTGCTCCAGCCCAGCTCTTCCCTGTGTCCCTGACCTCCAGGCAGCTGATCTGTCTTCTCAGTGCTCCTAATTACCCAGGCTGGCAGTGGCTGCTGGCACACCTGTCCCTAAATCAGGATCTGCCATTGACGCTGTCACAAATGGTGTAGCTCGCTGACTGTACCTGCCACTGGATCGATTTCTTTTTTAATTTTTTTTTTTTTAACCTTCCTGGGGATGATCTACAGGGCTGTGCCCCACTGGGACATATTTTAGCTTAATGAGTTGATTCTTCTGTGTGTCTCCCAGTGGCCCTTAAGGGTCATGTGGCTCTTGCAGCAACAACAGCCCAGCCCTATGGCACTGTAGGGGAGTGCAGGGACAGCAGATATTTGGGATGCTCTGGAAAAACAGTACCTTTTCCGCAGCGCCCCTTGCTGCAAAGCACCCTCCTCAGGAGGAGGTGGCGGCGTGCTGGACCTGTGCCCCCTTCCCCAGGCATGGCCACCTACACGGACAAGCTGTTCAAGCTCCGCAATGGGCGCTGGGAGGACATCCTGAGTGACGAGGTGAACCGGGACGTGGCCAGTCGCTTTGCCGGGCGTTCTGTTGCCTGCGTGGACCGGATGGTGAGCAGGCAGGGATCTGCAGACAGGGCATCTCTGCCCCCTTCCCACTCCCAGTGCCCCTCCAGTGGAGTCCTGCTCCCCTTGCCCATCCCATCCCCTGCCTGGGCCAGGGGTGCCCCCCAGCTGCCCGTTGGCTGTCAGGGCTAGCAATGCCTCCAGCTGTAGAGACTGTGGATGCCTGTCCACACGGTTGCCACCAGCTGATAAACGTGCCTGTCGAGGTGATTTATGTTCCTGTCACCTGCTCTTTCTTCGTCCTCCTCCTCCAGCGGTTTGTTTCCAAATGATTATCGCTAAATCAGGGTGCAGCTACTGCACGGGACAAAGGGGGCGGTGGAAATTGGGAGGACTCGGCACACCGGGGATGCTGGGAGGGGGGATAGCGTGCTCCGTGCCAGCACTGTGACCAGAGAGCTCCTGGAGGCAATGGGGCACATCCCTACGCCTGGGATGCTTTTTGCCGTGGGCTTTGCAGAGCTCTTGCTCAGCACACAGTAGCAGTGCCGGCTCCCACGGAGCAATAAGAGCATTCACAGCAGGCGTCCTGTGGTCCCCGTGGAGATGAGTTGTGGGTGGGTGGGTGCTGAGGCGGTGCTGCCGGCTGCAGGGCTCCGGCAGGTACTCCATCTACATCGCCAACTATGCCAGCGGCAACGTGGGCCCCCATGCCCTGATTGAGATGGACGTGGCCGCCAGTGACCCTGCCCGTGGTGTCGTGGTGCTGGTGGATGTGGCCGCCCAGGCTGGCGTCAACAAGTACACAGGTACACCCGGCTGCGGAGGGGACGGGGCGCTGCAGGGCACAGCGGACGTGAGACCCCGCTGAGGCAGGGCAGTGCAGCCTGCGGTCCGTGCATCTCCTTGGGCTGCCTGACTGCCCCATCTAGTGGCAGCCCCACGGCCCGTGGAAGGGACCGGGACCATGGGATGCAGGCCTGACAGGAGCTCTGTGCCCACCGTCACCGCGGCTGATCCCTCCGGAGCTCACAGCATCCATAGGGCAGGCAGCGGGTTCTGGGAATGTAGGCGTCAGGGGGAACGAGCCCGCCTGCGCCCCGTGCTGCCCCACCAGCGTGGGGACCGCTGCGTGCCCCAGCGGTAAATTGTCACTAATTAGGAGTGTTGTCACCATGGCGATGGCAGTGATTAGGGTTGGGAGTGACACAAGCGGCTTCCAGGCTCAATTAGCTCTTGATGAGAGCGATTGGAGGTGGGCAAGGATGGGACACTGGCGGGGGGGGGGAAGGGGGTGGGGGATGCTTGGGACCTCCGGGTGGGCAACACTGAGGGGGCATGGGGAGCACAAACTCCCGTGGGACAGATGTCCCCTCACCCAGGGCTGCTGTCCCCAGGGGGCCGTGGGGTGGCCGTGGGGCCCATCCTGAGTGACAGCGCCTCTGACATATTCTGCGGTAATGAGAACAGCCCCAATTTCCTCTTCCACAACCGGGGGGATGGGACGTACAGGGACGTGGCAGCTGCTGTGGGTGAGTAGGGGAAGCGGGGGGGAGCACACCGACGTTGGGGACCTCAGGGCAGGGGTGGCTCTGCCTGTCCCTGGCTGCACTGGATAAGTGCCGGGGGGAGGGACAGCCCTGGGGACCCAGAGCCCAACAGAGCACTGAGCAGTGGCTGAGATGCAGCGGGGCATCAATCAGCGCAGGCATGCAACCCTGTCTGGGGAGGACGGAGCACATCCTAGGAGGTGTGCTGGGGACAAGGAGGCAGGGAGGCGTTCCCGTCTCCCCCTGTCCCCTTGCGGTTCCCCAGGGCTGGATGACCCCTACCAGCACGGACGCGGTGTGGCGCTGGCTGACTTCAACCGCGACGGCCGAGTGGACATCGTCTATGGCAACTGGAACGGGCCGCACCGCCTCTACCTGCAGAGCGGGGCCCACGGGCGTGTCCGATTCCGGGTGAGGGCTGGCACCCCCGCACTCATGGCTTTGCCCCTGAGCCACCTCGGCCAGCGGGGCTGCCGTCACTCTGAATTGTCTTTGAGCCCCGCTTCCCGGGAGGGGACCCGAGGCATCAAAGCAGGACCCAGTGTCCTGCTTCCCGTGCCTATTGTCAGGCTATGCCCACGCAGGACATCGCCACCCCCAAGTTCTCCATGCCGTCCCCCGTCCGCACCGTCATCGCAGCGGACTTCGACAACGACCAGGAGCTGGAGGTTTTCTTCAACAACATCGCTTACCGCGGCTCCTCCGCCAATCGCCTCTTCCGGTAGGAGCCCGGTGGGGCCGGGGAGCCTGCACCCTGCTCTGGAGCCGAGCCGCCCTCACAGCGCAGCCAGGCTCGCAGGGCTCCTCTCCAGCAGTGCCACGGCTCGGGCTCAGCTAATAAAAGGCGTCGTGACTGGGCCCTTCCTGGCATCATTACCAGTCACCGTGATCGTGCCTGCAGCAGCCCCTGGGGTCCCCAGCACCGCTGATTAGCAGCCGTGTGGAAGCTTGTTCATGGCTCCTGTTAATTGTGGGGGTCAATTCTTCATTGTTTCTGTGTAGCACCTCCTTGCTTGGTGTGTAGGGTGGTGGGAGTTGGTTGTTTACCCTATGCTTACACCCGTGGGTGGGTAGAGGGCAAGGGTTTCGCAAGGAGCCCTTTGGAGACATCTCCAGGTTCCAGAGGGGTACAGCAGATCCCTTGTGTTGCTACTCTGCAGTTCAGACCCAGGATCTATCATGAAACTCCTGTTGCCTCTGGATGGAGTGGGGATGTGCTAACATGTGTGACAGGCAGTCACACCCCCCTATCCACACCATATAACCATCAGGGCTGTCACCCTGATGTCACGACAGACATGCCCAGGAAGGTTCTGTGGGAGCTGACATTAATACCCTGTGTGTGTCCTCGGCAGGCTCATCCGCAGAGAACACTCAGACCCCATCGTGGAAGAGCTGAACCCAGGGGATGCACTGGAGCCCGAGGGCCGGGGCACGGGTGGGTCCCCCCTGCTCTACCACAGCACTGCTTGGCACCTTCGATGCCTGAGGGTGCTGCAAGGCTGGCTGAGTTATATGCCTGCTCCCCACCAGCAGGCTGGAGCTCCCATCACCCAGGATTGGCCCCATGCTTTCTCCCTCCAACCATACCCAGTCAACAGTGCCATCTCCTGTACTGAAAGGATGCACTTTTGAAGGGCCCCTTCCTGGGGCACCCTGTTCAAAGCCATTCTCTGTGTTTGGGAGGCGGTCAGGCAGCTCCCTGTGGCACACAGGCCTCCAGGTACTGCCTGTCCCCTCCAACGCCCAAGGTGCCAACACACCTGATTACAGGCTGCCAACCACACAGAGGCCCTTACTCCTGCATTGGAGTCACCCTGCCTGCTCTTTTGTCCCTGAATGGCTGCGACTGCTGCCATTGCCAGTGGAAAGCCATAGCAGCAGCAAGGTCTAGTGCTGGGAGGGGCCAGGCCCTGGGCGCAACATGGCCCTGTCCTTGCAGGAGGTGCAGTGACAGATTTTGATGGCGATGGGATGCTGGACCTCATCCTATCCCATGGCGAGTCCATGGCACAGCCAATCTCCATCTTCAAGGGCACCCAGGTGAGTTGAGCAGGGCATCCTCATGTTGTACCCATCCCTTCTGTCCCTCCCAGCTCAGTCTCTCTGCTCCCTCCTCCCTCACAGGGCACCAGGAACAACTGGCTGCGTGTCATTCCCCGTACCCGCTTCGGGGCCTTTGCACGGGGGGCCAAGGTGGTGCTGTTCACCCGGCGCAGCGGGGCCCACCTGCGCATCATCGACGGCGGCTCCGGCTACCTCTGCGAGATGGAGCCTGTGGCACACTTCGGACTGGGTGAGCTAGGGGGGCAAGGGGCTGCCTCCACCCCCAGCCTTCCCTGGCACTCCTCAGGGCAGGGGCTATGTCTGCTATCCCGGTGTCCTGCAGCACAGTGATCATCCATGCCTCTCACCCTGGGTATGGTGGGCGCTGTGAAAGGCTGTGGGCAGGGTCCCCAGCCACTGCAGCTGTGCTGCAAGGGGCAGCTGCCCCCTTCTCCATCTCCTGCCTGCTGCTTTGCCCAGGAACTGGGGTTTTCCCTTCACTTTAACTCTCCACTGGCACAGTGTGTCCAGTAGCTAAGCCTGTAGGGGTGTCCTTGCTCCCTGGCAGATGATCCCATTGTCCCCATGTACACCCCTCAGAGTACTCAGAGTACATCCATGTGCTTGGACTGTCAGCACGAGCAGGTGGAGCTGGGTTCCGGGAGCAAGGGGAGGCTTTGCCCCTCCCATCCCTACCACTCCGCTGGCCTCCTTTCAGCCCCTGCCCACCCTGGAGACCCTCCCTTTGATGGGCTGCCCGCCTGCAGGGCATGACGAAGCCAGCAGCCTGGAGGTGACTTGGCCAGATGGCCGCGTGGTGTCACGAGCTGTGGCGAGCAGTGAGACCAACTCTGTCCTGGAGATCCCCTACCCTCTGGATGTGGAGGAGCCACTCATGCCTGCCCCGCTGGAGGTGAGGGCCAGGTGTGGGTGTAGGATTTTGGGGACAGGAACAAGGGGCTGGGCTCTGCTGGCTCAGTGGCTGCCCAGGGCTGATTCCTCCCCATCCCGGCGGTCTCTGCTTCTCCCCAAATGCAGTGCGGGCAGGGATTCTCCCAGCACGAGAATGGACGCTGTGTAGGTGAGTGGCTGCTGGAAGCACAGGTGTGCCTGTACCCAGGATGCTGTAGCATAGCCCCATGGGGGACACTCTGAGACTGGGAGGTGGCTGCCTGCCACAGGGCTCAGTGCCAGGTACAGCTGCCTGCCTGGCGCATGGCCTGGGAATGGGACAGCAGTACAGCTCCAGAGGGGCACCATGGTGTCACAGGGAGCAGCGAGAGCTGTGCTGGGGCAGGAGGCGTGGCTGGCATGTGGCAGGCTTTGTGCTGCAACCATGAGCGATGGAGGGGCAGCAGGGATGCAGCAGTGTGGCTGTGGCCATGCTGAGAGCCTCCCAGGCAGAGGCATGGCTTATGCATGGCTACCACTGGGGAACCATCCAGGGTACAGGGGAACTGGAGGGGCTGGCAGCCCCAAGCTCTCTGCTCAGATGTCTCACACTGAGGACCTTCTTGCAGACACAAATGAGTGCACTGAGTTTCCCTTCATCTGTCCCCGGGACAAGCCCATCTGCATCAACACCTATGGCGGGTACCGCTGTCGCAGCAACAAGCGCTGCAGCCGGGGCTTTGAGCCAAACGAGGATGGCACAGCTTGTGTGGGTGAGTGATAGCTGGGGCACCCTGACCCCATGCCAGCTGGCATCAGCCCCAAAGCACCACCTCGGGATGCTGTTGCACCCCTGACAAAGGCCAAGCCACAGCCTGCAACCTGTCAGCAGCCCGGCCACCTCCACCTTGGTTCTGTGTCTGATTGTCCGTGCCTCCCTCTGTGCTACCACTGACTCCCCTTCTCTTTCTCTTTTTCTCTCTTGTTCTTTCTTTCCTTCTCTGCAGCTCAAGTGGCCTTTTTTGGGGGATATCCCTCTGCTGGGAGCTGGCCTGGGCCCCCCCACACTGCCCTCCTCCCTCTAGTCCTTGGACTCTGCCTTTGTCTCTATGCACTTTAACCCCTGCCCCTAACATGCCAGAGCAGCCTTGGCGGAAGGATGGGCTGGCCTCTGCCTGTCTCTCTTTTTTCTCTTTCTGTCTGTGTCGAACCACCCTGGAAGTGCCAGCTGGGACATACTGGGGTGACCTGCAGTGGGACGGGCACAGACCTGGCTGTCCTGTGCAGCATCTCTGGGAAAGCAGCCCTGGGACAGCCTGGCAGTGCCCCTTCCCCAGCACACCCCCCGCCCCAGTGCTATTCCTGCCACGCTGGCACCTCCCCGGTGGTCGCTTGCTCCGTCGCCTCGATACTGTACCATGTGCCTGCTGGTTTGGCCTGCGACGTGTGTGCTTTGCCTGCCCCCTCCTCAGTGATGGGAACCACCTCCCCAGCCCTGGCAGAGGAGGATCTTCCCAGCCCTGCAGGGGCAGGATCCTCCTGGTCTGTTTTTTAACGTATTGACCCTACTGTTTGGAGTCAGACCCTGCTTAGTCCCAACAGTCTTCCAGCCCCTCTCCCAGAGAACCCCCAATAAACTATATCCCATCTATTAACCCAGTCTGCTGAGCTCTGCGGGGCCGGGCTGTGCTTGTGCTTCTGCTCACCCTGCCCTGGGACTGCACGGGGAGGGAGCCCAGGGTGGAGAGCACTCCCAGCCTGCCCCAGCTCTTCCCACCCCAGGCCTGGGAGCTGGCTGGAGGCTGATGGTTGTCCTAGCCCAGCTCTGCACTGGGGCTGCAGCCAAATGTGCAGCTCTGGAAGGGCTGGAGTACCTGCACCCCAACAACAGGGCTGTGCTGATTTTCCCCTGTGCATGCTATATAACCCCACACTGCTCTCTTCCCTACCACCAGACATCAACGAGTGTGCTCAGGGCTTGCACAACTGCAGCCAGCTCTGCACCAACACCCCTGGGGCACACACCTGCCGCTGCCACCCAGGCTTCCGTCCCCTTGATCCGGCTGCCAGCCGGTGCCTGGGTGAGTACCTGCAGGGCCCAGCCTCCTGCCAGGCTGCCCTGGCAGCAGCGATGCTCAGAGGTGCCCAGCTGTGCTCACAGCACTAGTGCTGGGGGCAGAATGGACAGACTGTGGCTGTGCAGGAGTTGGTGGAGTAAGGAGACATCTGCCACCCAGCAGCCTTGGGAGCAAGCAGTGGCAGGATCCCCTGCCTTTGTGTCCCAGATTCACTCCACTCTGGAGCTGCCTCCCTCATGCTGCCTCCATCCCTTGCCCTGCCCATGCCGGACAATCCCTGTACCCTTGGCCCAGCTCTGACCTTTTCCCCTTCTTTCCCAGACATAGATGAGTGCCAGACACAGCCTGGCCCCTGCGACCATATCTGCCACAACAGCCATGGCTCCTTCCACTGCCACTGTCACCACGGCTTCTCCCTGGTTGCTGGTGGACGTTGCCAGCAGAATTAGCCTGCTCTGGCACAACCAGGTCTTCCCTGCTTCCCCCAGCACTGTGCCGGTTGCATCCAGTGCCAACTGAATAAACCCTTTCCTGCACTGTATTCCTTGTGTGCCCCTGTCCCAGGGCCACATGACTGCTACACAGGTCTGTCCCTACTCCCCTAGACTGCCCTCTCCTCCCCATCCCCTCCCTTCCCTATGCTCAACCCCGTGTGAAAAGGGACGCCCAGCCTGATTCTGCCCCCACAGTGTTGTCCCACTCACCTCTCCAACACAAGAAGATGCAGGGCAGGCGGTGGGGGAAGAAGCGTGGGGTTTATTGAGGAAGGTCTCCATGCAGCAGGGGGCTCCAGCAGGATTGCTGAGGCCAGGGCCACCCCACACACATATCATGACCGAGCCAAAAGGAGTCCCAAAGGGCAGAGCCCTCCCTCCAGGTCCCCAGGAGAGAAATGCCAGCTCGGTTCAGCCCTGCACCCAGATAGGAATTTTTCTCCTCGGGGTGCTGGATGTCACAGGGACCCTCCTATTCCCCCTATCTGACCCTGGACCATGAACCTCCACACCTTGCAGCCAGGCTCAGGTGTCGCTCAAGGTCCCCTCTTACAGGCCAGGCTGAGAACTGGGGCGCTGGTGGCAGATGCATGCAGGACATGTGGGCAGGGGCTAAGCAGTGTGAGAGGAAGGGTCCTTATGGAGCTGCTCCACTGGGCACCCTCCCTGCATTAGGGCAGGTCATGGGGCAGAGTAGGCAGGGGGCTGCTGGCAACCAGGTCCAGGCAAGCTCTGCCAGGACTGGGCAGGGACCCTGCCTCACCCATGCCACAGCTCAGCCTCAGCTGTGCTGTGCCATGAATGAGCCCAGGGCACAGGGGCAGCGTCATGCCCAGCACTGCACCTCCCTGCCCTGGGCACTGGGCTGGTGAAATACCTGGGTCCAGCTGGGGATGGCAGCAGGTCGTGCAGGGAGCAGGAGCAAGTGCCCAGTGTCATGGCAGTGCTGAAGGATGCTGCTGGAGAGGATGCAGTGCCAGATGAGGGAGGGGGCAGGGGAGCAGCAATGTGGCAGCGTGCAGGGCAGAGCTGGGGTGAATGCATGGCCCATCATGCAGAAGCAGCAGCACCAGTGCTCTGCCAGGCCCCTGAACAGTGGACAAGCAGCAGCTGAGCCCACGCCACAGCACCAAGAGCAGGGTGCCCCAAGGAGGGGGTGCAGCAAGAGCTGTCAGTGTCTGTGGGGTTAAGTGTGCGTCCCCTGCTTCGCGCTGCCTGAGGCTTTGCCAGGCCCGGTGCCCCCCAGTGCGTGGCAACAGGGACCCTGCCGGCTGGGACTGCCCATAGCAGGGCACGCTCCTTTCGCTTGAGGCTGGGCAGCAGCACCAAGCACATGGAGGGCTCGAGGAGCCCCTTGGCAACAGTTTGGCTCAGTGGGAAGCACCTGGATGCCACAGCACCAGTCCCTGCCCACAGTGGGTCCGTGCAGGGGCAGACCCACTGCAGGGGACAAAGAGCAGATGGGGGTGGGCAGCCCCACTGGGAAGCCTCCCCCTCCTGCTGTCGCTGGGCTCAGAAGCGGGTGCTCTGGTAGTGCAGCCTGCGGAGCTCGGAGAGGCCACTGTCCCGGCAGTACGAGTCCCTGCAGGGACTCCCTGCCAGTCACCGGCCCCCCGCCCCGCCGCCGCTGCTGCTGCTGGAGCTGCCGCTGCTGGAGCTGCCGCTGCTGCACCGGTCCTCGTAGATGGAGATCTCGATCTGGGCCTCGCTAAGGAGCAGCGGTGAGATGTGCCAGCCCAACTGCCCAGCACCCATGCTCAGCCTCCCTTCACCCTTGCATTCCCACAAGTGCCCCACTGCCCAAAGGATACGACCCTCATGCCACGCTCCAGGGGGTCAGTGAGCAGCAGCCCCCGTGGTGCATAGATCTTCTCATTCTGGTCCTGGATGTACTTGGAGATCTTCTTTAGGACCTGTCAGCACAGGGAGGGACACTCAGGGCCTGCCAGCACTGCTGTCTGCTCTGGCCTCCAGTCTCACACACCCTGAGCCATCCCTATGCCCACTGCCAGCTGTGCCCATCCCTGAGCCCTCCCCTGCCCCTCAGCACCTTCTCATAATGTGTCTCCATGCAGAGAAAGATGAAATAGGCAGTGGCACAGGCCAGGCACCCCTCGAGGTATGAGCTGCCCCCAATCTTCTCTGCCTCAGCGTAGAAGCCATTTAGAGTTTTCACGGTTTCTTCAAAGAGTTGCCGCTCAATCTAGGACAGAAACCAGGGTGAAGAGGAGCCTGGCCAGGGATGGACTCCCTGCACTGCCTTGTCCCCATTCCCGAGGAGACTTGGAGAGCACTTAACCCTCTCCTCCCTGCCCATCTGATGCCTCAGGTTGCAGGCCCCTGCCTACCTCCCACCCGTACCAAGACCTGCTGAGCCTGCAGCCTTCACCAGAGCCTCCCAGTCCCCAGGAGCAGCAAAGTCCTTGTACACCAGCCAAGGCAGCTGTGATTTCATGCACCCAGCAGCATTGGCTGACTCAGGGCCATACAACACCCCGTGAGTCCCCACTCCTTTAGAGCCTTCTTCCCTCTGAGCCCCTACAGGGCACTGCCATAGGGCACCCCTCCCCAGCCCTGTCAGACACCCTACCCGGCTCTCCAGCTCAGGGGGAAACTTTGTCTGGAACTGGCATGTGGTCCCGTCACTGTAATCCCGCTGCACGAAGACCTTGGTGGCCAGGGATGCGCTGCGCCGCAGCTCCTGCAGGCTGTGCACCTGGGGGCAGAGGGTGAGACAGGGGCTGCAGCCAGGGGTGCTGGGCATCCCTGCTGGAGGGCTGGAGGCCCGGGGAGCAGTGCCATTCCTCCAGTGTCAGGGGCTGCAGGCTCACACAGCCCGGGGCAGGCAGCCCCTGGCACAGGCTGTGCCGTGCCGGGAGCACAGTGTGGTGCTGGAGGTGCGAGGCCAGGGACAAGGAGAGGATGCTGTAGCAGCCCCCTGCTCGGAGTGAGGGTGCGTGTGTGTGCTCTCACCCCGGGCTGGTGTCGCTGTCCCCGCCACTGGTTCCTGCATGCACCAGTGGGCCACAGCCCGGGGAGGGGACAGCCCCCTGTCCCCAGCGACTCCCCAGCACCAACAGACAACCCAACAGCTCCCAGGCGGGAGGATGGGAGTGGGCCGAGCAGGGACTGGGCAGCGGGGCTGCAGCAGCAGCACAGCAGGTGGGCAGGCTGCAGTGGGGCGTCTTCATGGAAAGGACGGGCAGCCCCGGTAGCAGATGCTAAGCCCTGGCTCCCCACAGGGTGTGAGAGCCTGTGCCAGCCCCCGAGCTCTGGGTTGTGGGACGGCTTTGGTGGCCGGAGAAGGGGGTGGAGGGGCCAGGTTGTGCCAAGGGCGGGCATCAGGCCTCTCACTGCGCTTCCTCCGGGTGACAAAGGGCTACTGCCTGCTCTGTGCCCCCCAGACCGTCTGACGCCGTCCCGCGTCCGACCCACGGCATCTGGGAGAGGAACCCCCAGACCCCCAGCCCGAGCCAGACACACGCTCCTCCCTTCCCCAAAGGCGCCCTGCAGCCACGCCGCACCCCCAC
>JAHLSL010000018.1:13557858-13572763 GCA_025920805.1 Petroica traversi | reverse complement strand
GTGCCGGGCGCCTTGCCCCTGTTTGCGGTACGGAACGGGCAGGCTCGGGGAGCTGGGAGCCCAGCTCGGGCGGGCCCGGTGCTGGGCAGTGGAGTGCTCGTGGGGGGCTGTCCTCCGAGTGAAGTGTCACAGCCCCAGCTGACCGAGCTCACAGCCCGCGGTAGAACCCCGTCCTCCGCCTGGCGTGGCTGGGCAGGCTGCAGGCTGCGAGCCGGCGATGCGCTCCCGGTCCCTCCCATCAGCAGGGAGCACTGTTCAGTCGCTGTTCGCCTTGGCTGGGGCCATTTCTCCGGACACAAAGCCTTGGCAAGTTCCTGTTGTGCTCCCGAGTGCCGCGTCCTACTGGTTCACGTGGTTCAGTGCCCACCTCTTGGGTGATGCGCTGTGAGCTTGGGTGATGGCTGTGAGCGCACAGACCCGCTTGGATGCGGGGAGCCCCTTCCCGTCACTGGCACTGCCTGAGCTGCACCGGCAGCTGCTGGAGAGGCAGCACCCAGCCCACCTGCGGGGCTGTCTCTATGCTGGTGCCTTCCCTGTGTGCTGGGGAGAGCTGTGCTGCGTGGCAGGTCTCTGTGAGGTGTGCAGGGCTTCGGGGGCTGCTTGCTTGTTGGCAGGCAGGTTTGCAAACCCTGGGTAGCTGAGCAAAGCCCTGAAGCCCCAGGATCCTGTCTCTGCTGTCCCTCTTAGGAGGAGTGCCCACTCATTCGGGTTGAGCCAAGTCTACCCACTCTTGATGCTGGATCTGAAAACCCCACAAGCTCTCTGTTCCCTCTCCTGAAGAACTGCCACTGAGCACAATCCAGCAAGCATCTCCTCTCCAAAACGCTTGTTTCTACCTGGAACTGACCCAGCAAAGCTGAGAGTGGTCCCTGGCTTGAGCCTGCAGAGTGCAGGACCTCTGGAGTGCCATGATGGAGGCAGCCAGTTCCTGCCACAGTCCTCTCCCTGCCACTCACTCACATTTCACAGGGCTGTGACCCCCGTGGGCTCGAATCTCCCTGAGGCCTGCAGTGGGGCGGGCAGCAACCCGAACCTGGCGGCTGGGGTTTCAGAGCCCAGGCAGGGCAGCTGTGCTCCTGGGGTCACCGGCTCATCTGTGCTGTGCCCTAGCAGAGCTGTCCCCTGGGCAGACAGGCACCTCTCTGCGAGCTGAGAGGATGCAGGGGCTCTGGGCAAGCCGGGCTGCTCTCTCTGCCCAGCAGCTCTCTGTGCCTCTCCCTGCCAGCTCCTGTCCTGCAGTGCCGGAGGCTGTTGCCATGACCCTCACCAAAGGCTCCTTCACCTACTCCAATGGGGAGGAGTACCGTGGCGAGTGGAAAGAAGGTGAGATATGGCAGGAGGGAACGGTGCCACCTGTGCTGGGGGACAAGCAAACCCCCCATCTCTGCCCAGCTCCACACTGGGGCAGGTCCTGCCTCTGTCCAGTGCTGCCCGTTTCTGCTCTCACCCAGGTCGCAGGCACGGCATCGGACAGCTGACATTTGCTGATGGCACTGCTTACATGGGGCACTTTGAGAACGGGCTCTTCCACGGCTGCGGCGTGCTCACCTTCTCCGATGGTTCCAGGTGAGAACAGCACTCCTGCGTACACCTCCCCAGGCATTCCCACTTGCCGTGGGGAGCTGCTGCCTCAGGAGATCCTCCCACACAGGTACGAGGGGGAATTTGTGCAGGGCAAGTTCAATGGCGTTGGAGTCTTCACCCGCTGTGACAACATGACCTTTGAGGGCGAGTTCAAAGGCGGGCGCGTGTATGGCTTCGGTGAGTGCTGGCGGCATGCTGCAGGCATCTGCACGGCCCCTGCTCAGCACAGCCCCTTCCAGCATCTCCCTCTTTGTCCATCCTTCCCTGGCCCCCTGCCTCTTCACTTCCAGCCCTTCCCTCCCCTCCCCAGGTCTCTTGACCTTCCCCGATGGCTCGCACGGCGTGCCCCGCAACGAGGGCTTCTTTGAGAACAACAAGCTGCTGCGGCGGGAGAAGTGCACGGCCATCATCCAGAGGGCCCAGGGTGCCTCCAAGTCTGCCCACAGCCTGACAGCGTGATGGTGCCCCGCATCCCCTCCCACCAGAGCAGGGACTCCCCTACTTGGGAACTGGCTGGCCTTGGAGAAGGGATGTGGCACTGCTGGGTGCCTCCCTGCCCTTCGTCCCCTCCAAGCGTCCTCCTGCCGAGCCCCTGCCGCTGGAGGGGATGGGACCCTCCGCTCTCTACCCAAGTGCCCTGGGGCAGCCGTGGTGCCTTCTCTTTCTGGCTGTAGCCCTGGCACCTGCTAGAGCAGCAGAAGGACAGGGTGACAGGGGCTTGGCCCCTCTTCTATCCAGGAAGACTGTGGACCGCTAGGGCTGCTAGCCAGCTGCAGAGGATGGAGCAGGGGGATAGAGGCTGGTCCCTGACCCCACTGCCAGGGTGCCTTGGCTGGAAGCTGCGGCTGAACCACGTGGCCCCAGAGGGGCAGCTCCTGGCTCACTTTGCTGCCCTGGTCTGGAGGCAGGGTGGGGACCCTGGGCGCACTGTGGCCTGAACCCTCAGCTCTGGATGACTGGCCATCCCCCTGCATGCCCAGGGTACGGTGACATTGTGTCCACAAAGAACCCAGCCTGCTTTCAGGGCCAGCCAATGGGCTGTGTTCCTCTCATCCCTGTGCCAATCCACCCATCCACCCACTGCCTTGGGGGCATCAGCAGCAGCATCCCCACCAAGGGAGACTGGGGAATGCCCAGCCTGGCACATGTCTGCTGCACGCTGGTGAAGGATGGTAGCAATGGTGAGCAAGGAGGAGGGTCAGCTGGAGCCTGGAATGAAGGACATGAGCAGGGCTGCGTGGGGTTCCAGGGCTGGAGCAGGGGGCCTGGGCAGGGCGAGAGGGGATAGAGGTATGGCGAAGGGGCAGGCAGGGGGCACACAGTTCCCCATTTTGCCCCCCCCACCCGTCCTTCATCTCCCCACTGCATGCTCACCTTCACCCCTGGTGCAGTCTGGCTGGCTGTGGCACAGGGGTCCCAGCAGCCCTCACTGCCCAGTGCAGGGCTGCAGGGGCTGTTCCCTCCCTGCCAGTCTCTGCTGCACCGAGTCCTGTGCCTTGCTGTGACCCTGCCTTGTGCTGCTGCCTGCACAGGCCTCAGCTGAGTAAACCATGTTGCCAAACACCCGTGCCATGTCTTTTTTACTGGGAGCAGGGATGGCACAGAGGCCTTGCACAGACAGGACTGCAGACACAGAGAGGAGACAGCAGGTTTATTCACAGCACAAGGATCCATCCCTTCCCAGGTGAAGGCACAGGACCCTGGGCACTGGTAGGGATGCAGTCTGGCCTGGGTTTGCCCCCCTCTAGCCACTCTGCCCAGTGCAGCCCTGTCCAACAGGAAAGAGTTACATGGGTGTCCTTCTCCTGGTCACCTCCCAGAGTGCCCAGCATGTCCCCAGTTCCCAGGGTTCCTGACTCCTGTACCGTCCTGGTGTGAGAAGGGGAGAGCACCTCACAACCAGCCATTGGCACTGAAGGTTCTCCTCAGCTCTTCAACCTGGGCAGGGCTCAGAGGGGCCAGGGGTGCACGGCAGGGTCCCCCATAGTAGCCAAACCACTCCATTGCCTTCTTCAGCCCCGGGATCCCAAACCGGCGGGTGACCTGTGGGAGGGAGGCCATGGAGGCTTTCTGCTCTGTGGGCTCTGCTGTACAGCCCCTGCTCCTTTGCTCACCATCACTCCTGTCCTCCCCATGTGGGGCTGCAAGGCTGGCAGGGTGTGAAGTGGCTGCAGCACCCCATGGAGTGCCCACTGAGGGGAAGGACAGGCCACTCCAGAGTGTAATGAGGGGCCCAGGAAGGAGCAGCTCTTCCCCCACACACACTGCTGCCTATAAATAGCCAGCAAGGCTCTCATGGAGGGTCAGGCAGTGCCTGGTGCCAGTGGACAGGCTGTTCCTTAATATGAAAGGGCTGGCACTTCCCACTTTCTCACCTCCAGCCTGTCTTGGCTCGCTGGCCAGGTGCTGTGCCATCCTGTTCTCCTGAACCACCCCTCCACCCACTGCAGCCCCAGGGACTTCCATCCTGTGCCTCCCCCTGGCTGTGTCACAGCCTGGCATCCCCTCCCCTCAGCATCCCAGGGGCTGTGCCTGCTCACCGCCGTGTTGGGCTCAATGAGGCGGTGCTGCAGCTCACGGGCCTCCTGCCACTGGCCCTTGCGGTACAGCTGGTCCAGCTGACACAACGGGTCACCCAGAACATTGGCCAGGGCACACACACCCCCAGAGGCACCTAGAGACACCAGGACACATT
Organism: Petroica traversi; assembly: GCA_025920805.1. Classification (NCBI taxonomy): domain Eukaryota; kingdom Metazoa; phylum Chordata; class Aves; order Passeriformes; family Petroicidae; genus Petroica; species Petroica traversi. The sequence continues at coordinate 13,568,484 of JAHLSL010000018.1, read as the reverse complement.
TGCAGCCAGTTCAGCATGATGTGCCTAGCCAGCACCTCCCGCTCCCTCACCTGCCTCGCCCTGCCAGTGTCCCCAGGCAGAGTCCCGAGCCAAGGATGGGCAGCTGCACTTACCCACAGCATAGCTCGCCAGCAGGAAGCCAGCTGATCCTGCCAGCACCTGGAAATCCTCCTTCCTTGTTTTGTGGACCATCAGCCCCATGCGGGTGATCTGGGGAGAGACATGCTATGCCCTGGGGCAGGAATCACCCAGACCCCCTTGCTGCAGGGTGCCTGCTGCAGCCATGGAGTCCAGGGAAGGGCTGCAAGTCCCAATTCCCCATTCCCAGGTTAGGTCCAGGTTTGGTGGGAAGCAGCCCTGGGAAAGCCCTGTTTCACTCACATCCCCACCGCTGTCCTTGATCCCGATGATGTTCGGGTGCTGAGCCAAGGTGGTGACAGCCTCCATGGGCAGGTCCAGGCCGGTGTTGGCAGGGACACTGTACAGCACCACAGGGATGGGGGATGCGTCGCCAACCTGCAGGCAGCCAGGCAGATTTCAGTAGCTGGGGTGGGTCGGAGACACTGTGGATACACATTGGATGTGTGTATCCTGCTGCCCCAGCTGGGGTTGCTGGCAGGCAGTGGGCATGGCTCACCTCTGTGTAGTGATGGACCAGGGCAGCAGTGGTCATGGCCCCCCGGTAATAGCAGGGTGTCACTACCAGTGCCACGTCAGCCCCTGCCTCTGCCATACTGACTGTCAGCTCGATGGTGGCCTGGGTGGCTGGGGAGGAGGCAAAGGGGTGAGGGGTGCTCCAGGGGGGACACATGGCCTGTGCACTGCCCCCCACACTGCCCACACAGGCACTCACATTCGCAGCCCGAGCCAGCCAGCAGCAAGCGGTCCCTGGGCAGAGCCCGGCGCACGCAGCTCACCACCTCCACCCTCTCACGGGGTGCCAGGTATGGATACTCCCCATTGGAGCCCAGCACCACCAACCCTGGAACGCAAACATGGGGAGGTCATGGCTCAGGCACAGGAGAGGGCTGCCAGGACTTTCAGGTATCCCCATTACTCTCACTCCCTTCTTTGCTGCTGGCACGCAGGCAGAGCACCATAGCCCACAGCATGCACTCTGTCTATGTCCCTGCAGTCCTGGCCTCCTGGTCAGAAGAGAGGAGACTCTGGGGAACATCCTTGTGAGGCTGTTGCCTCTTCTGCAGCTTCTCTCCTATCATCTATCCCTCATTGGCAATCAAGAGATACATGTCCCATGAATTTTTGAGAGTGTGCATGGGAGTGCAGTGCATAGGTTCCTGCTCGCAGCTATGTGTGGAGCATGTGTGCAAGCCTGCACATGTGTGGAGTGCATGCACAAGCACATGCTGACGTGTGGTGGGGGTGTGTAAGGGCGTACACGTGTGCCTGGGCACGTGCCATGCAAAGGGCCCCAGGTAAGTGACCCGAGGAGCTGCCAGGCCCAGAGCAAAGTCCAGGTGAGCACCCTTGGGAAGCTGGCGGGCTGCCACACAGCCTCTGTGGCAGGCAGGGATGTGACAGGAGCCTGCATGGAGAGGGACAGTGGGCAGCGCTTACCTTGGAAAGGGACGCTGGAATAGCGGCGCAGATTTCCCTCCAGCTGGGCATAGTCCACCTCCTGTGTGGGTGAGAAGGGGGTGGCAAGGGGTGGGAAGATGCCCCCGAGATTGAATGAGGGCTCTGATCCCTGGGGGGTACTGAGCCCGCGGCACTGCCTGGGGGCTGCCCAGTGCAGAGCTGCCAGCACGGGCCGGAGGGAGGAGGCGAGGCGGGTGCTGAATGCCATGGTGGCTGGGTGCTGCCGCTGGCTGTGCTGCTTCCCTCGCCGAGGGGCTGTTAATGTTTGACGGGGCACGTGAGGGACCCGCAGCCGTGCTGGGCAGATGACATGGGGGATGGTACCAGATGAGCTCAGGATGTTCTTCCCCCTTCAGGAACTGCCTGCAAGGAGCTCAGCACCCCTCCAGGTGAGCTTTGGCCACCCCAGCCGTGCTTGCCCTTCTGCTTGCCAACCCTGGCAGCCATCCCTCTGCCTCCTACAGGGCTGGGCTGCAAGTCCAGGGAGGAACCAGGCATTGCAAGCAGTCCCAGGGATTTAGTCAGGGATTGCCTGATCCAGCTGTCAGTGCAGAGTCTCCTCTAAAGGGATGAGTGTGAGCATTTCCGTATAGGGAGCAGTGAGCACTGCACTCAGCATGTGTCCCAGCCTGCAAAGGGACCACATGTCCCCCACGGATGACTGCAGCAGGAAAGGCAGAAGGACAAGAAGCCATCCAACCTCACAGAGTAGCTGACAGCTGGGGTACAACTGCTGCTCTCTGGCACAGCCCCAGCATCCAGCACAATGTGGACTCAGGTTGAGCTGCATTCCATGTATTTGTCCTCCCTGAGCTTGCCCAAGTGGGACTTTGATGGACTTGAGCAATCAGGGTGACCTGCAGTGAGGAGCCTTGCCCTTGAACCACTTGGTGTCACCAATACGTGAGTCCTAGTGATAGCAGTCAGGGCTCATCATGCTGCCAGATAACCCTGCTCCCACAATAACCCAGCTTCCCCAGGCCCATCAACCCTGGTGCAGGCTGCCCAACCTCAAAGCCACCTGGAGCCAAACACTGATCTTTGTTGACCTTTATTGACACAGACAAGTCTTGTCTGGATCCCGCTCCTTGGAGCTGAGCCCAGCCCCTGGTCCCTGCCTGGTGCCATCATGCAGGGACCTCCATCTCCCCCTGTGGCTGCTCCTTGGTCTCCAGCGCCTGGCGTGTGTCCACCTGCCACTGCTGCACCAGGTCTGTTGGGGTCTTGCCAGCCTGCAAGAGTGGGCAGAGAGAGGATGGGCACAGAGCAGTGCGACGGGGTGGGGCAGCAAACGGCCTCAATGCTGACCCCACACACTCACCTCATTCTTGGCCATCATGTCAGCCCCATACAGGATCAGCGTTTTGATGATCTTGTAGCGACTGAGCCGTGTGGCATCATGCAGTGCTGTGTCACCTTCCTGTGAGACACACAGCTTCACTGGAGATCCAGGCAGAGGCACCCACTGCCTGTCCCCAGCACTGTTCCCCAGCTCCCAGCACACCAACCTCCACATGGTCAAGGGGCACTGTTCTGTCCCAGACCTGGCTGTGGCTGCAACCACCCTGGGGCAGGGATGTGTGTGTCCAGATGTGCCCCACTGTGGGTGCTGGAAGCCCTTGGAGGGGTCAACAAAGGGAGGGGGATCAGTGTTGTCCCCCAGTGATGCCTGCACGGCTGCAGCACTCACCCTGTCTGGGGAATTGACATCCACCCCGCAGTGGATGAGATGCTCCACAATGTCAAGGTGTCCAGTTCGAGTCGCCACGTGAAGGGGTGTGCTGAGCAGCTTGAGGGGGGATGAGATGGACATCAGAGGGGATCAGCACACACACCTGCTAACCCAACAGAGGGTCTGGTACTCCAGGGTATGCCCCTGCCCCTGGCACAACCCTGTGACCTGCTCTGCCCTGCTCACCTTGTCCTTCACATTGAGGTCTGCCCCACGGTCCTGCAGCAGCTTGACAGCATCCAGGCTCCCACCTCGGCAGGCCCAGTGCACAGCAGTGCAGTCCAGCTGAACATACAGCGCTGTGTCATGGTGGGGGATACCCCTGTCCCCAGCCCCAGCAGTCCCTGTGCTCAAACTGAACTGGCAGAGCCGTGCCTGAAGCCATCTCCATGATGGGGACAGCACCACCCCACAGCAGGGTCCCCAGTCCTGCTGTAGTTCTGGCTGCACCACACCCAGATGCTCAGACCAACATGCAGCTGGAAGCAGGATCCAACCTCACCCGGTCTCTGAAGTCAACAGTAGCCCCACTGTCCAGCAGCTTCTGCAGGATTTCCATGTGTCCCTCCAGCGAGGAGCGATGCAGGGCTGTGCGGTGGAACTGGGGACAGGGTGGCACATTGGCGGATGGATGCTCCCCCCCCAGCTCAGACTGGTTGTACCTCCAGCCCTGTCCCAAGGGTCCCAAACCTCGCCCACAGGCATGGTGGGGCATGGCTGCAGGACTGGGGGGCATGGCACAGGCCAGGGGCTGCCAGGGACACTACCTCATCACACGTGTCTGGAGAGCCCCCATCTGCCAGAAACTTCTCAATGATGTGCAGCTTGCCCTGGACAGCGGCTCGCAGGAAGGTCTCCGGCTCCACAGGGCCCTCCTGGCGATGGGACAGGCTCAGGGCTGGGGCAGCACAGGGGTGCAAGAGAGGGTACATCATGGGGGCCCCCTGCCCTGCCTCCCCAGGGAGGTCTCTGAGACCAGGCAGAGACCAGGCCTGCGGGTGGTGCAGCCCCTATCCCAGCAGCCCCCCTCCCACATCTTGGGACCCCCTGACATACAATCTCCAGGGGCTCAGGTGGCGGGGTGGGCTCGGGGGTGGCCGCTCGCTCTGCCTGGCGCTGCCGGCGCTGCTTTCGGAGCTCGATGAGTCGCTGGATGCTCCCCACGTCGATGATCTCCCGCCTCAGATCCACTGAACTCCTCCGCACCCTCTCCTGGCCCTGGTGAGCACACACAGTGGCCCATTTGACTTCTCTGTGACCAGCCACACCTGGCCACCCCACACCCCAACGCACTCACCTTGATGGCCTCAAGTCCCCAGTTCCTAGGGCCACAACGCTTCTCCTCCTCCAGGTCAGGTGTGTTCATCCGCTCCACGGCTGGCGGCTCCCGTGCCCCATCCCCTTTGCGTTTCTGCATAGGCACAGCAAGTGCTGCATGGTCTTGTCTGGGCACAGAGCAGCCCCACTACCTCCATCCTCAGCCCGCCGGGGAAGGTGGCTCTGGGCGTGGCTCCACTCGCAGCTGAGGTCTGCAGGGTGCTTGGCAGTCCTCGGGCTTGCGCTTGCCTGCCCACCCTGCTTGGTAAGTTGGGCATCTGCCTGCTGCTCAGTTCTGCCCCGTGGGCTAGAGCTGCCAGGTTGGGAAGCTGATCCCCCTGAGAGCCCTTGTACACCACGATATATCCCCCAGTATGGCAAGGTCAGTGCCAGCCTCCTCACGTCCAAGTCCCTAAGAATGGACAAAGCGCAATGGAGGACCCTACTACAGCCCAGGAAGGTCCCCCTGCCCCAGGGACCCACCTCCTCCTCCTCCTCTGCCAGCTTCTGCTCAATGAGCTCCTTGGCCCTTTCCACATCCAGCTCCATGTCTGCCTGCAGTGCACAGTCCACAGACACAGGATGTGTCCTCTTCTCCTTGCTGCCACGCGCAGGGAGTTCCCAGTCCTGGCTCCTGGTGCTGCCGGCAGCTTCGCTGGCTGTGGGGCTTTATGCTGCTGGCCCCTCTGTCCCACAGCCCAAGGGCACCAACAGCTGTGGCTGCTCCACATGACTAGGGCAGTTTTGCCATGAGCTCACCCTCCTGCTTTCTGGTGGCCCTGACTCACCTCATCAGCCCCACACCCTCTTAAAGAGACCCCCCCCACACACACACCCCGGGTAGACCAGGACACCTGTACTTGTTCTGGGGAGCTGTGGTGTGCAGAACTTGGCAGCCAGTCAACAGAGGCTCAGCAGAGCAGGGACATGTTCCAGGATCATCCCATAGGCATGGCACCTGTGCCTGTGTCACCCACCCACCATGGCTCCTATCATCCCATCCCTGTACAACCAGATGCTGCAGCAGACACCACTGCCCGAGGCTCCCCAGCACTCTGGGCAGGGAGAAAGCCTGAAGGGGGGCCTGCCCACCCCAAACAGAGAATATGGGTCCTCTCAAGCTTCTCAGCCAGCAGCAGGCAGCATGGGATGCCAGGAGTCATAGCCCCTCTATGCTGCTTTGGAGGATGACCTCAGGTGTGGAACATTCCGAGCAGCCCTGCCAGGGTCCCCGTGGCTGCCTGACCTCCCCCACTACACATGGCAGCCTGGCAGCAGGAGACTGGCCTCACGTGGGGCCAACAGCCAGAGCAGGCAGCTATTCCCGGCAGCAGGAACATTGTTCAACCCTCCTGAGCACTCCCCCCTTGTAAGATGAGGCCAACACTGCCTTGTGCTGGGACAGTTAATGCGCTGGGCACTGTCCACCAGCACAGGACCTGGGGGAGGGACAGATAGCTCCACGTCACTGTACCCTCCTGGGCAGTTCCCAGGGCCATCCTTGGGTGCCCTGTCACATGGATGTGACAGCCTCCCACAGCAGAAAGACACTGTTTTCACCAGGGCAGGCCATGGTGGCCATGAAGGTAATCTTGGGACTGTTCCCCTCCACGGACTGTCCCACCTAGCTCAAGGGCAGACACAAGCTTAAACATCCAGAGGGGAAAGGGAGGTGGTGACCCCACACTGAGAATCAGCTGGGATGACAACGGGAAAAGGCTGGGGAAGGGTCCTGGCAGGCAAACAGCCAGGCTGGCAGGACAGGGTCGGGGTGGCACTAGGGAGCACCCTTGACCACCCCGTGCCCATTCTGACATGGGAGCAGATACAGGACAGGCATAGGGACCTCACATTGCTATGGGTTACAGCCCCCTCCAGCCTGTCCCCAAGGCCAGAGGAAGGATGAAAAGGCTTTATTGATAAATACAGACTATGTACAGAGGGGAGACATCTCCACCCAGCCCAGCACCCCATGGGTCTCCTGGCCAGGGGGAAGCCAGAGCCCAGTGGGTCACAGCCTCTCCCTGCCGGCACAGCCTGGCAGAGGAGCTCCAGCCCAACACATTTGGTCTCGAACCTCCTGCAGCAAACACGGCGCCTGCCCGTGTCCTCAGCCAAGGGGAGCCACCATGGTGGCACAGCCCCATGCAGACCTTCCTGGGGGGTCACCTGTGTGGAGGGCAGCCTCAGGGGGAGCAGGAGCAGCTCCGGATGGGCTGGAACACAGCACAGGGAATCCCCAGAGGTGCCACTGTCCCCCAGCCTCCTGCCCTCTCCCCTCAACCAGTAGGGGGTGGCTCAGTTCCTGGGTGGAAGGGGCTGGTTGACAATCACTTGCACGACAAAATCCTTCTGGATCTTGGTCTCTTGCAGTCGTGTGCGGTCAGTGAGCAGCTTGCCTGAGAAGAACCACCGCTGCCAGGCCAGGTCAATGCCCTCCTGTGCCTGCAGCTGCTTCTTCAGCTGCCCGATGGTGTCGCTCATGCTGGCGCTGAGCCGCAGGTCCTTGCCGGTGGAGAGGCGCACCTTGAGGGTGAACTCTCGCCGGGCATTGGGCAGAGGCTCCGCCGGCTCCACCGCCTCCTCCTCGCTCCGCTCCAGGATCAGGTTGACGGGGGGTGCAAGGCAGTAGACAGGCAGCTGGTATCGGTTGCCCAGCTCATCATAGCACTCCGTCAGGGACCCTGGGGACAGCAGGATGAGATGCTAAGGGTGGGCATCCCTGTGGACCACCCAAATGGGGACAGGGCCACCCCAAGCAGCGTGGCACAGCCTGCCTTGCTCCCCTTGGTTGGGCTGAGCTCTGGATGGCAGGCAGGACCCCCATGTGACCAGATATGGGGCAGTCAGCACACACCCCACACAAACCCCCAGTGCTGACCCTTACCATGAGGCAGGGTAATGCTGGCTCCATCGAGGATGGCCTGGGCCAGGCTGTGGTCATTGGCTTCTACAGCATAGGCAGCTGCCTTCAGGGCATCCCAGATCTCCTTGCGGCCTTCAAAGGCGGGTGCCGTGTCCCAAAACTCGTCTCGCTTGCTGCGCAGCTGCCCATCTGTCATGGGGTAGTCGCTCTTCCACTTGGGACACTCTTTCTTCAGGGGCTCATTGCGGCCTGCAGAGAGGGGAATACTCAGCCAAAGGACAGGGTTTCCCCTTGGGTCCTGAGCCCCCCACCTCCTCATACTCACAAGTTCTTCCTGGGAACCCCCTGCACACCAAGGGTGCGAGGGATCACCCTGCCCAGTGAAGAACAGTCTCCAATGCAGCCAGGGGGGAGCTGGGCTAAAGCCAGCCCTGTCCAAGATCCCACTGGCCCCACAGCAGTTGGTCCCCCAAGTGACACCCTTTGCCCTGAGTGGGGACAAGGTCTCTTGCTTCCTTGTTAGGTGGTCCAGTCGCTGCCCGGTAGGGTGGCCACAGGACCTTGAGGCCCTTTGAGGCAGAGCAGTATTTATAGCTTGGGGAATTAGCCAGGAAATAAGCTGGTGAGTCGGAACGAGAAGGGGATTACAAAGGCTGAGCTGCAGCAAAGGGGGGTCAGGACTTCACTGTCCCCTCTGCCCAACCTGGGATGACAGGGACCAGCTGCAGGCAAGACAGCAGGTACACAGTGTCCTGGGCATCAGGGGACAGAGGGCATCGCTGCCAGACTGCAGCTGCCCCAGCAATGGGCTGTACTGAGCTGGCTCTCCAAGAAACAGCCATGTCCCCACGGAACTTCAGCAGCCAGCTTTACCCAGGAATCTGAGTCACCCCCATGCCAGTACCACATCACCATGCCCTTGCTACACTGGGCTGCAGCCCTGTGGGAACAGCCGTGTACCATCGGCCCCACGGCCAGGCTAGACACATGGGGCAGGAAGGAGTTGTTGTCACTCCCAGCTGAGCTGGGGACAATGAATGATAACAGCTCCTTCCTGTCAACCCTCTCCCTGAGCTGGCCAGCCAGCACCCCTCCTGCAGGGACAGGATGAGAGGAAAGTGAGTCTCCAGCTGGGCAGGAAGATGCCTGTGCCCACACGGTGACCTGCCAGGCAAGGTGATGCCACACACCCCAGCCACTGGAGACAGCTACCACTGCCAGCTGTGGGCTGAGCCAAGTTCCCCAGGCAGCTGCTGCTGAGCAAGTGTGTGGTGACACAATGCACTACATGACCTTTTTGATTGTACCAGCCCTGCCTCACCCTATCTGAAACCACTGGAGCCAGCACAGCACCTGGTTCCCAGCAAGCACCCACCTGGGGGGTCCCCAAGGGGCACAGGTGCTCAGCTATCCCAGGGCTGGGCGCTGAGCATCCCTGGCAGGCAGCATCCTGCCCACATCCCTGGAGGAGCAAGGGCAGCCGGCTGCAGCCAGTGCTGCCGATTCAGCAGTCATGGTGCTGGGCCAGAGGGATTTGCAGCACCACAGGACATAGCAAGGTCAGAGGCAACACCTGTCCCAGGAGGGCAGTGCAGAAGTGCCCACAGCCAGCCTGAAGGACATGTCCCTACACTGCTGTAGCCACTGGGCTGGGGCACGTGCCTTCACAGCCAGGACTCCTGGCCAGCATTCCCAGTCAGCACCATTCGCCCAGCTCTGCTCACAACAAAGGGAAGAGGCTGGCCCAGGAGAGGCAGCAGAATTGAGCTGTGGGGGTCAGCTGTGGCAGGGAGCAGGGACAAGCTGTGGCTGCCTCATGTGTACAGGCATGCCCAGCAGCCTTGCCCAGGTAGGCAGGGGCTTAAGCCTCCTCTATTTATTGCTACCGCCCAGCCAGGCCTGCACCTTCTAATCACCTCCTGCTGCTCTATTCCTGGCCCCTTGTGCAACTCCCCACGGCAGCACCACCAGACAGGTCCATCCGCTCGCTGTGCCCGGACTCGAGCCAACAGGATCTGGCTGGCAGCCTGCTGCTCCTGCCCTGTGCCTGCAGCACCCTGCCCGTGGCTCAGCCCCCCGCGGTGCCCTGGTGAGGGACCCCCAGGCAGGAGGATGTGACCCGAAGGCTTCCTTGCCCTAGGGCTTGCTCTGAAGGCTTTCCTGCCCTGAGGCTTGCTCCCTGCCCGCAGGAGCCTCAGGCAGCCCCAGCTGACAGGTCCTGGAGGCCTTGAAGAAGATGTCAGCCAGATGGCACACACCACTGCTTCCAGCAGTGCTGGCTGGTCCACCCCCGAGCCAGGCAGGGTTGGAGTGCTGCATGTCACGGACATCCCCAGCTCCTGCTGCCGTTAGCGGGCCATCCCAGGGACAATACTGTCACCTACTCCTGGGAGCCCTCGCAGGATCCCTCCACAGGGTGACAACAAGCCCCAGCCAGGGCAGGAGCTGGCCTGGCAGGTGGGCTGCTTAGCAGGACCCCTATGGCAGCAGAGGTGGGCAGGCAGAGCCCTACTCTCTGCTGTTGGTAGATCCTCATGTACTGGGACCTGCTGGCCCAGGGCAGTGTCCCCTTACTGCTCATGAAGGTAGCAATAGCCTTGCTTCATCCTCCACAGCTGCTGAGCACCTGCACCATGGGCTGGTGGCACCATGCAAGCAAAGGCAGGAACCAGCCAGGGCACCTGGCACAAGGGTCAGCCCTGCTCTCCCAGGAAGGGTCATACTGCAGGAAAGCAGCAGCAACTGCAGCCTTATACCAGGAAGAGATCATGACCCATCCCAGGAGAGCAAGAAGGGATGGATACACAGGCTCTGCAGCCAGCTGTTGCCTGGGGAGGGAATCACATAGACAGATGTTGGGCTCTGACCCAACCCCCAGTCACACCAGCCTGAGCTATGGGCAATGGCCCCACATCACCAAGCTGAGAGAACACTCAGCTAGGGACCCCAGGCCTCACTGATACCCGCAAGAAGGCACTCCTGGGGTGCAAAGTGTGTCGGGGTGGTGGGGCTATCACCCTAATCCACAGCATTAGGGCATCCCCGGGGCAGGCTGGCACACCCGGAGCCCCGGGCGCTGGGGGCGGCTGTCCCCGGCACGGACACGACCCGG
>JAHLSL010000018.1:13531676-13552858 GCA_025920805.1 Petroica traversi | reverse complement strand
GCGGGGGTCGGGAGGAAGCGTGGGGCTGCGGGGCTGGGCTGGGCAGGGCGTGAGGCGCGGGACGGAGCGTGGCCCTGGGTTGTGAGGCTGCCGTGCGGGGCAGGGCACGTGGGAATGGGTAGGGCACGGCCTGCAGCTCGGAGATCCCCAGGAGATGTGCGGTCCGGGTGGGAGCAGCGAGGGTGAGGGGCTCCAGGAGCGAGGCAGATGTGGGTGGCAGAGAAATCGACACTGGAAGAGAGCTCATGGCCTTGCTGAGGTAGTGTGGGAGGTGACTGGTGCAGACTGCCCTCACTGTGATTTCCCACCGTTTCCTAGCAGGGCTTCGGGCATTTGCTTTCCTCGGTTAATTTATCCTTCTGATTGGAACAGCAGTTGGGTGATTGTTGCATTAGGGAAGCTGCAGCTTCAGAAATGTGGCTTTCTAAGGATAAGGTGATGCTTTTGTGATTCTAGGCAGTGGCTTCAGTGTGTTTCGGGAAGGAGTTCGGAGAGCAGAGAAGGGCTATGTATGGTACGTTACATAGAAGGGTAGCTTATAGACTTTTCCCAAGGCCTGATGGATTGTGAACTGCTCTGTCTTGGTGATGAGATGAGCTGGCAAAATAGGAAAGTAACCAAATAGCCCACATAACACAGAGTGAAGAAAATGCCAAGGAAATTGGGAGGAATTCACTAAACTATGTGACATTCAAGATGTTGCAGAAGGGTTGCACAATCTCTGACATATTTGGGATAGACGAGAGGAAGGATAACCTTACAACTGCTGTTGTCACCTGATGTCATGTTACAGAAGTACCTGGAGAAAGCTTTGTCTCTTGGAAGACATAGAAAGGGAATTGCTTCTCACTTGCTCCCCCCAGCTCTTTTCAGCCATGTGGCTCTTGTGACAAACCCACCTTCACAAACAGGGGGGCTGGCAAGTGTCCTTGAGCCTCTCTGACCTCGTTCAGAGCCACACATCAGAAAGGATTAAATTGCATTATGTATCCTTGGGCAAAAGAGGAGGTCTTTTCTAAGCTCATGGCCATTGTGCAATTGCTGTAACAAACACATTGAGCTTCCCCAGCTTGTTGCTGAGGACTAAAATGAACGTAACTTGGCAAGTGGCAGAAAGGCCTTGGTGCTGTCACAGGCAGGTTGGGCTGCGTGGATCAGTGCATGGCAGGAGGAGACTGAATTCATCTTCCTTGAAAAATGGGGAAAGATACTGCTGTTACAAAATCTATTGCACATTCCCTGTGAATGTTGTGCTCACATTTTGAGGATGTGGGGGAAACAAGAATGGAAGGTCTCCAGCAGTGACTTAACACCTAGAGGAACCCTGAGAGGGGGACAGACCTGTGAGGAAAGGGAGCAGACTGGTTCAGGGTAGCAATCCAGCACAGAATGAATGGCTTGCTTCTGTTTAGTCTCTGGGAACTACAGAATAGGAAGGCAGCCCCTCCTGGTAAAGGGATTCAAGGTGCCTAATTAACCTTGGTGTGTATGAGCTGCTGCCAGATGTGGAGGCAGCAGTTTCAGGGGCTCTCCACTGTGCTTGCCGTGCTGATGAGGCAGAGTTAGCTGTGCTGGTGGTCACGCCATGGGCTGTGCAGCACTGCCCACAAGCACACCACATCCACAGGCTGTGCCAGGGAGGGGTGGCCACACCAGGTGAGGCAGTGCTGGTCACACCTGGGTCCCTGAGAACAGAGGGAGCTCCCTCACCGAGCTGACCAAAGGAGCTGCTGACCTCGCTGCTGCTGACCACGGGGAGTCTCAGTCCCTGGCTGTGGTTTGGCCATCACACTGCAGCTCTTTCCTGTTGAGTAGGGAACCAGAAGCTTTGTGCAGAGCTGCTTTCAGTCTCTGCAGACACAGAGAGGCAGAGCACTTGGCCACAGAGATGGTGTTTGTCTCAGACCTTTCCTGTGGTGGTGCAGAGACACAATGGCTCTTCATGAGCTTGCAGAGCGAGATATTGGGATGCTGGATGTGGAGGGGCCATCCAAGCTCTCCCTGCAGCCCACTCTGCTTTGGCTGGTGCACAGCATCTGCTTGCTGTTTCACTGTTGTTTTTCTGCAAGAAATTTTACCAGCACGTTATGGCTGTCTCTGAGGGCACCCCCTGTTCAGTCTGTGCCTGTCAGTTCTGAGACCTGCTGGGCCCTTTTTCCACGCAGCTCCCCTTATCTGTTCTGTTCCTCAGTTCAGGCTCTCTCTCCCTGCTGCGCCAGGCAGGATTGAAAGCTCCGTCTCTGGAGTCAGGACTGCCTGCTGTCAGAACACACTGTCAGAAAACACTGTCATCCCATCCCTAGAGACAGCTCTGTGATGAACAGTGTGTCTTAATACTGGAATTAACTGCTTGGGAAGAGACCATAAATGCTTGAAACAGCACAAGACACTAGCTGGAACAAGGCCTGGGAAAGCCCATGTTGGAACCTTTGGGCTGCTCAGAGGGTGAGTGCCCTGTCAGTCGTGTAGGCTCAGCAGGGTAGTGAGGTAAGCAGGTCCCTCCAGAGTGCCCAGAAGTGCTTCTGGGCAAAGACAGCGAGTGACTGCCAGGTGATTTGGGTTTTTTTGTGGAGGAATGCTGTTTTGTCCAGGTAGAGAGTGAGGGGTGCTGCTTGTTTCCTAGCAATATCACTTGACACTGGAGCTACAGGTTAAGGGTCTGAAGGTAAGGCAGTCACCTGCCACCCCATGTCTGAGCAGAGGGCATACACAGAGCTTTCCTTCTGGGAAGGTGCCACACTGGCAATGGGTGGCAGGAATGGAGAAACTGCCCTTCTGCCAAGGTTCTTGTAAGGTGCAGCAAGAAGGTCCTTTCCAAAGCATCCTGAGGAGTGACTCTTCCCCCAGTTGAGTTGCAAGAGGTGAATGAGGCAACCTGGCACAGAATCTGAGTCAGAGTTGGAAAAAGACTCCAGGAATCCCAGCACTTTATCTTCCTCTGACTGCACAGCTGCCTGTCTCCCTGCCCTCCATCTTGGAAGAAGTTTGTGCAGTTCTTGCTCAGCACAGCATGGAGGTGTTGGAGCCAAGATGGGAAGCTGAGTGATCACCGGTGTCTGGGCTGTTTGTTCAGCCAGGTCTCCCTCAGGAAGCACCTGGAGAGCTGTCTCTGTCTCCTCACAGCATGCTCACATTAGAGAAGGGGGTTTTAGTATCTCAGTGAAGTGGAGCACAGCGAGCTTCTCTCAGGAACCACACGTACAGCCAGGCTGCAGGGGAAGTGCAGGCAATTTCTCCCGATTGTCTGCTCTCAGCTCCACCAGTTAAACGCACATGGCTCCTTTGGTGTATAGTGAGGAGTCAGCAGCGACCAGCCTTTCCCACTGCAGTGCTGGGATGCTTCCCAAATCCATCTGCAGTACCATGCTTACATGATCTCTTTGGTGACTCTCTTTACCTCCTTTCTCCAGGGGTGAAAGATGGAAGATGGACAGTGCTGCAGCTTGTGGAAGCCCTGGGGTAAGAAAAGCCTTATTCAAGTTATACATCGGGTGAGGGCCTTGCAGGGGACGTACCCATAAGGAAGCATAGTTTGAAGGAAAAGTGTGCTCATCCAGGATGAACTTCAGCAGTGGATGACACATTGCAGTGGGCAGATGCTGTCTGCTCACGGCATGGGGCTTGAGCAGTGCTTTGACCCCCCTGGACGTGGGAGCTCTTTGGGAAGAGCAAGGCTGGAGCAGCTCTCCCAGGACAGAGGAGAGATGTTGTGGCAGGCAGCAAGCTGCAGGGCACTTTTGAGTTGGGGCTGTCCCCAGCAGGAGCTGCCTGAGCACACAGCTGCACAACACCTTGTCACAAGCTGGCTGGCACTCAGCTTCTGCTTTTGTCTCCAAACTGTCATGGCCTAGGTGCATTTATCCCAAGCTGGGGGCTGGGTTTGCCTCACTGTAAGAGGCTTTACCCTTTTTGACCTTTGTGATCTTGGGAGCATGGTGCAAGAGCAATTTCTTGAGTCTGACTTGAGAACTTGGATTTCTTTCTGCATGGTTCTGGGGATGAGTGCACACATGCAGCACGGATAGGGGGAGAAGAGTCTGTTTGCACCCTGCCAGCAAGTCAGCATGACTAGGACCACAGAGTAGCACCTCTTTGTTTTTGTAATGTGCCTACTCAGGATGTGCTTCCTGCTTGGGTGTTCCTGCTCACAACAGGCTTCTTGGGCTTTCTCCCCTCTTGGCCTAGGTTTTGCCTGGAGAACACAGATCCACGGATGCGAGGGCAAGGCATCCAGCTGTTGTCACAAGTCCTGCTCCAGTGTTACTCCCTGCTCCAGGAGAAGGAAGGTAAGGGCTGTTCTGGCCCTTGAGCGGCTGGCTGGGGACAAAGCCTGTGCCATTAAAGTTTCTGTCCTGCAGTTGGCAAAGGGTTTGATTTAATTCTGTGACAACTTTGTACATGTCTCTAAGAGTCAAAGTCCAAGGAGGGCATGAGGCTTTGCTCTGCAGCCTTTTTGCCAACCTCACCACACAGTTCAGGTCACTGTCTGAACACACTGAATCCCTGGACAGCTGGGGCCCCTGACAGTGTGTGGGTGTTGCACACCCAGGTGTGCTCAGCACCACGTGGGACATGTTGGGGATACATCTGCATGTCAGAATCCTTGGGTGATGATTCAGAGCAGAAAGACTGTCCTTCACACACTAAGTCACACTGCAGCCTGACCAGGTTAACTCAGGAGGAGCCCTGAGGCCTGGGGAGAAGGGGAGATCAGTGTAAGCATGAGAAAGGAGTGGGGGACCGGAGTGGGGAGAGGAAGAGAGGAACAGGAGAGCCCTATTCATGGAGGCAGCGAGAAGTCTGCCTCTGTTAAATGCCCCATAGCAACTGCCTGGAAGCAGGGAAGGTCACTAAGTGCTGATAAACTTTGGCTTGGGCTCGGGGGCCTTGCAGACGGGAAGCTGAACTCATGCCAGGAAACTGGCTAGACAGAGGGCCTAGCTAGTCAGTAAGGTGAAGGAAGGGGAGGATGGGAGTAAAAGATGCTTAGTCCTTGGCATTTGGCTCTCTTTGACTGGAGTCAGGCCGGGCTGAGAGCAGCTATGCATAGAACTTTATCTACTAGAGTAGCTGGAGTCAGGTGTGATGGCTGATGGGAACTGGGGTGCTCTGGAGGGGCAGCCAGAAGTGGGGAGGTCCAGTAGGGATGCTTGAAGGAGAAAGGAGACTCAGAGCAGTTGAACAAGGGGAGTGAGCTGGGTTAGAGCCTCGTGTCCCTGCTCACGCAGTTCATTTCTCAAGTGCTGCGTCAGGCTGCCTCCTGGGGGGCTGAGTTTCTGCAGCAGCTGTGGGCACAGGATGCTGCTAGCCGGCTCTTCCAGTCTGCTTCCTGCTACCACTCCCCAGGGCTGGGGTGTGCAGGCGCCCGTGGCCGTGACTCAGGGGCCAGGAACGTGTTGTGGAGCCAAGTGCGAGGAAGCTGGAGCTCCTGCCCCAGCCCTGTGCCCCACCTCATGACATCCTCCAGCCTCTGCTGAGCAAACTGCCACTCTGCTGCTGGTGTCTGCATCCACATGTCTGGACAGGCCAGGGCAAATACCTTCTGGGTAGCTCCAGCACCTCTGCAGCAGCTGGAGTGCTGCCTTGCTGCAGTTAAGTGTGAGCTACTCACAAGGAGAGGGCAAAGGTGTTGGTGTCACTGCTGGGGTGGACAAAAGCAAAAAAGTGCCCCGGACAAAAGCAAAAATGCATGTTTTTTCAAGAACGCGGCCTCTTTTATACACTTTTGTATCTTATCATTCATACTACGTGTTTGTGAGCTACTAAACTACAATATATTTGTTGACTATTATTTTACGACAATATAATACTATTGGTTGCCTATAACACAAGCATTCAGGCATTCTTGCTAAACACCAGGTGCAGAGTGTTGCAGTATTTTTTTTTCTATTGTTGAAATTTCTTACTTCTGTTGACACCACATTCTCACGGGTAAAAACTGATTATGTCTCCTCTCACGGGCTTTTCTCATGAATATATGCTAACGGAATCTAAATTAAACTCTGTGAAGCCTTCAGACCAGCTGTCAGCTCCTAAATGTTGGAGCCAGGTGGGTGCCCCCAACAGCAGCAATGTTGTTAGGGGCACCCATTCACCAGGGCAAGATGTGCTCACCCTTAATCCATCAGCTTGTGGCTGAGCTGGGACCAACACCCAGCAGCTGCGTTTCCTAGGGCTAACACACACTGGTGTCTGTTTCTGACAGTGCTGCATCTGGTCCTGTTCTATGAGAGCCGGCTGCAAGACCATCACCTGGTGATTCCCTCGGTGCTGCAGGGACTCCGAGCACTGGTGAGCTCGCTTGCCCCCCCTGCAGTGCCGGGATGCACGGCAGAGCAGTGTCAGGGAGGTGCAACACCTGGGTATGGGCTGGAGCACTGTGGAGCAGGGCCTGGCTGGGCTGCCAGCCCATCTGGCAGCACTGCCCTGCCTCTTCTGTTCTGCTGTGCCTCTTGCAGAGGAGCTGAGGAGAGGAGACTGCCTTGATTTCCTGCCCTGTGCTGGTACTGGGGCAAGGATTCCCTTGCCACCTTGGGGGAGCAGCACGAATGATGGGCATCTTGTACTTTTCTGTCTGGGGAGGGGGTGAACAGCTCTCCCTGTTGTGGAAGAGGATCCTGCAGGCAGCTGCTGTGTGAAGGCAGGAGCTCTGTTACGTGGTGTCATCATGGTATTCTATTCTTTTCTCTTCCTGTCCCCAGAGCATGTGTGAGGTGCTGCCCCCAGGGCTAGCAGTGTCTGTGCTCAAGGCCATCTTCCAGGAGGTACATGTGCAGGTGAGCAATGTGATTTACTGTCCTCCTGTCCTTGATGTCTGGTCCCTGTGTGTCTGGAGATGGCCAGCCTGCCCTGAGGACTGGCCACACTCAGCACAGTGCATGCTTTTGCAGAGCTTAGAGACAGTTTGACTCACTGCAAGAGAGACTGTAAGAGATAGACAGCGGTCAAGGATCCTGTTTGGACTTTGTCCTCTCTTTTCTCAGCCCTAGGGGAATTATTTCCTTTTGCTCTGTTCTCCAGGCTGTGTTTAAGTGCCCCCAGTCCAATTCTCCTCACATTTAAGATTGTTTTTGCTGGCAATGCCTTGGGCAGCATGCGTGGTCCTGATGTGACTGATTGTGCATTCATGCAGTGATGAGACACAGTCACGTTCATGTGCCATTGCATAGGCATGTGCACACTTTGCACGTGATAAATGAGATCTCTGTGCCAGGAAGCAGCAGCTGAGCTGCTGGGGGTCCTGCTCTCTCTCAAGGGCATGTGCTGCCCTTGTGGGGTAGTGGGTAGCTGTGCTGCCATGTGTAGAGGATGGTTTTGATTGGTGTGCTCCTCCCTTCAGTCCTTGCTGCAGCTGGACCGCCACACAGTCTACAGCATCATCACCAACTTCATGAGCACCAGGGAGGAAGGTGAGGGGGCAGATGCCAGAGACACTCTGGGATTGTTGAGGCTGAGAAAATGTCTTGCTTTCACCCTTTCCAAGGGCTCTGTGGCTCTGCCTGGGAGAGCTGGAAAAGGACTGTGGGGCTGGGGCAAGTCAGCTGATATAATGTCCTGTTGGTGAGATCTGCTGTCCTGCACCTGCTCACGCTCCTTCTTTCTGCAGAGCTGAAGGGCCTGGGTGCCGACTTCACCTTTGGCTTCATCCAGGTCATGGACGGGGAGAAGGATCCCCGCAATCTGCTGGTGGCCTTCCAGATTGTGCGTGATCTCATTGCCAAGGACTATGCCCTGGGTGAGCCTAAACCTGCCATGCAGAGCTGACTGGGAGTCATGTCCCTTCTCTTTGAGCCATTGGAGGGATGGCTCTTGAGTCTGACCAGGCCTGGGCTGGTCCCTGACATGCTTTAAAAGCTGCAGAGCTGGCCTGTCGTGGATGCCAAACAGCTGCTGTGCCTTTTTTGCCCAGTGTCTTTGCTCACTCCCTCTCTCCTGTCTGCAGGTCCCTTTGTGGAGGAGCTGTTTGAAGTTACATCCTGCTATTTCCCTGTTGATTTTACTCCAGTGAGTGAGTCTGCTGTGTGCCACAGCCTATTCCTACTGGTGTTTTCTTAGGGGGCTGTGTCGCCTCCAGGGAGTGGGATGAGATGGTGGCCAATGGTCTTGGCTGAGCAGTGTTGAGCTGTGAGCTGTGGTACCCAGGCTGACAGGCTGGTGCCAAGCTCGCTGCAGTGACTGGCACTGCTGCTGCCTTGCTGGAGATGAGGTGATGCAGCCTTGGCTAATGGCTGGGTTGGGATGGTTCCTGACTGGTGGGTGACCTGCTCTCTGCTTCCTTTCCAGCCCCCCAATGATCCTCATGGCATCCAGAGGGAAGACCTGATCCTGAGCCTCCGGGCTGTACTGGCATCTACACCCCAATTTGCTGAGGTATGAGGCTTCTTGGGGATTCTTGAGTGCCTCACTGTTCCCTGAGCACAGTGCTGCAGCTCCTGCTGTGACTGTGGGACAGGAACAACTGGGACCAGGAGCTTTCACTTGGGCAGGCCAGTCTGCTGCTGGGGCTGGTGATGGGGAGGGTGCTGACTGACACCCTGGGAAGGGGGTGCCTATTGCAGGTACCCCTTCACCATTGCTCTCCTGGCAGAGGCTGAACTTGCAGCCTTGCCGGGCCATGGACAAGGTGGTGCAAGGGATGGGCTGAATGAAAGTGTTTCTCTCTGCAGTTCCTTCTCCCTCTGCTTATTGAGAAGTTGGACTCAGAACTGCAAAGTGCCAAGCTTGACTCGCTGCAGACTCTGGTAAGGAAGGATCCCCTACTCCCTTTAGCCCACAGCTGATCTGTGGCAGTAGCAGCTGCCAGCCACTTCTGAGCCCTGCCAGCCAGAGACTTTCCCTTGCAGAGCCACTATTTCCAGTGTCCTGGTTTGGCCTGCATCACTCTTTTCTGTTTTTTGAGCGATTTATGTAGCTCAGCATGAGCCTGCCAGGATGGGCAGTGTCCCGGCACCATGTCCTGGTATTGGCTTCTCTGTGATGCTTTCTCCTGGCTCCCTCTTGCAGACTGCCTGCTGTGCCATCTACGGGCAGAAGGAGCTGCAGGAGTTCCTCCCCAGCCTCTGGTCATCCCTGCGCAGAGAGGTGAGTACTGCAGGGCTCCACCATGGCTGGGCTTCTGCTGAGCAGGAGTTCTCAACTAGACCAGGTGGGCTCCATATCTCCCAGCAGCCCACACCTGTGACCTTGGACTGCCCCAGCTAAAAAGTGGAGGGGACAGGCCAGCCCTATCAGCATGTCCCTGTGGCTTGAATGTGCCATGCTGCATGTTCAGATCATGTGGGAAATGAGGCAGAAGCCTGAGCCCTTCAGCCTGCATGGGGAGCCTGAAGCCTGCGGTTGTTGTCAGCATAGGGTTCAGCTCATCCTATGGCCTTTCCTGCAGGTGTTCCAGACAGCAAGCGAGAAGATTGAGACAGAATGCCTGGCTGCACTGCATGCTCTCTCTGCCTGCCTCTCCCGCTCCGTGCTCAGCTCTGATTCTGAGGATCTGCTGGATTCCTTCCTCAGCAGCATCCTGCAAGGTAGCTAACAGAGACCTGCCCCGTGCAGCCAGGCGTGAAAGCATCCTCCTAGGTAGAGATCTGCCCTCCTCTTCTCTTTTAAGCCTCTTCTCTTTCTAGTCCTCACAGCCGCTTTTGTCTTCTCCAAGGTAATTGGCTGCAGGAAGGGAGGACAAGGGCATTGAGCTGCTTCTGTCTCAGCTGGAACTGCACTCTCTGTGTGCTTGGAGCTGTCAGAAGCTGCTCGGCTGGAGATGCTGAGCTGCAGCTCTGAGCTGCACCCTGGCAGCACGTCCCAGTCCAGCTATCAGCTGTGTCCCCGCACGAGAGGCAGAGGAGCTCTGCGCTGGTGCAGCTGACGCCCAGCCTATCTCAGATTGCAGGCACCATCTGTGCGAGCCCGACATGAAGCTGGTGTGGCCCAGTGCCAAGCTCCTGCAGGCAGCAGCGGGTGCCTCCCTCCGCACCTACCATGGCATCACCCGCAGTGTCCTGCCCCTGCTGCTGGAGCAGTACACCAAGCACACACAGGTGAGGGGCACCCACTGGCTCCAAAGGGCCATGGGGGAGCAGGGTATCTAAGAGGGTGTCCTTCCCTGGCTGTGGGTAGAGACCCCATAGGTACCGTGTGGCTTAGTAGTGCTGGGCTGAGGTGCAGCTCTGTCCCAGCAGTGACGGTGATCTGGGTTACACCTTTGTGTCCCTGCAGAGCAGCCAGAGGAGGACAATCCTGGAAATGCTGCTAGGCTTCCTGGAGTTGCAGGAGAAGTGGGGACATGTGGAAGAAGGTGAGGGTGGCTGGTCCCTCTGGAGGGCTACTGGCTCTGACCTCACTTTCGTGTACGCTGACAGACAAGGAAAACTCTCTGGCCAGTGTAGCTGCATTGTGAGCCCCTGACATGTCCCAGGGACCCTGCATGATTTGGTATCGAATGCAGCACCCCAGAAAGGGTCTCTCAAGTGCTGTGATGGTGGCTGTGTGGTCACAGCCAGACAGAGGCAGTGACTCCATGCCACTCTCTCCAGATGAGAGCACTCTACTGTCGCTTCAAGCCCCGATTTGCTCTGTGGTATTCTCGGCGCTGACGGATCCTAGTGTGCAGCTGCAGCTGGTTGGGATCAAGGCACTGACTGTCCTGGGCTCCCTGCAAGGTTGGTGCCTGGTTTCCCTTGAGGGGACAGATGGAGGAGTGTCACTCACTCTGTTCTGAGTGTGACACAGTGGCTGCTGGCACATCCTTGTCTGCTGCGTGTAGGTGTACAGGAGTAGCAGTAGCATTTTCTACCCAAGCCATGAGCTCCAGGGTCTTTCTCTTGCTTGTTTGTGCTGGTCACCTTGTATCTCTGGCATCTGGTGTGCTGCTACATTGGTGCTGGCCTGGATGAGGGGGAAGGATCCTGTCCAGCGCACCAGTGTCTTTGCCTTTGGCCAAGGGTAAGATTCCTCTATGGCTCTTGTTCTAGGCTTCCTGTCTTCCTCTGATCTGGAGCTGGTTGTGGATCACCTCATCCGTCTTGCTCTGCATGAGGAGGATTCCCAGAGCAGGTGAGGGGTGGGCTGACATCGCTGCAGTCACCCACACCCTGGGAAGGAGGGAATGCACAGGAGCTCTGAACAATTAGACTATGTGGCATAAACTAGACAATTCATGGGCTGGAAATTAGAATGTCTGAGCCTGTCAAAGCAAGGGCTCTGCTCTGCCTACCTGAAGGGTGAAAAAGGGAAGTTGCTGAGAAATGGGGTTCTGGAGACACCTTCTGGCCAGGTCTGTGCAGCTGGTGTACAAGCAGCCCCGGATTTGCAGTCTTAGCCATCACCTTTTCCACTCTCCTTCCCCCGGCAGTGAAGCAGCGATGGAGGCAGCTGGGTCCTTGGCCCCCACCTACCCAAAGGTTTTCTCTGGACGCATGGTACCCAGGCTTGAAGAGGAGCTGCAGTCAGGTAGGGCTGGGAAAGGAGTGATGACTGGTTTTGGGGTAAAGTCTTTCCCATCCCCATTGGGAATGCCATCCCCCATTGAGGGATTGCCAGTGCAGGCACTGTGTGGTGGCACAGGGAAGGCTGTGCTTGCTCTGGTAGCCAGCCTGTGTGGGGCCAGGATCACCCTTATGGGAAGGAGCTGTCCAGCTGCAGGGCTGGCAGAGTGCCTTGAGCCTGACATGGGCTGTGTCTACTGTGTTGCTTCACCCCATCCACCCTGGCATGGTCTGGGCCCTGACTGCCCTTGAGTGGGGTGTCCCCAGGTCCCCCTCTGAGGTGTGTTTCCTCTTCAGAGCGGGAGGAGAGCTGCCACAACCGCCAGTCCTTGCAGCAGCGCTGCCTGCAGGCTCTGGCTGCCGTGTCCACCCACACCAGCATCGTGAGAGAGACTGTCCCTGTCCTGCTGCAGCATCTCCAGAAGGTGCAGAAAGGTAATGGAGCTGCTGCAGGCAGCTCCACAGAGCAGGTCTGGGCAGGAGCTGCCTCTGTTACTGGTGATGGCTGGGAGAGAGTTGGAAGGGCAGTGGAACAAGGAACCCCCGCCTGGGCTGTGAATCCAGCTGATGGAGTGGGAGTCAGACAAGCTGCATTGTCCAGGATCCTGGTGCAGAGCAGAGGGCTGGGTGCTGAGGCTGTTTGGCTTGATGGTGACTGTGCCCTGCAGGGACCGAGGCCAGGAACACCCAAGACATGGTCTCTGTGTGCCAGAGCCTGCACCGAGTGGCACTGCAGTGCCAAAAGGATGTGGAGGGCTGCTGGTACTTCCACCAGACCGTGGTGCCGTGCCTGCTGGCCATGGCTGTGCAGGCAGCCATGGAAGGTAAGTGCAGGGCTGGAGTGGGAGAGGGGAGAGCAGGCACCTCCCAGGCTCTTGGGGTTCCAGATCCTGCAATCATTGTCACTTCTGATGCCTTTTGGCACCCATGGCACTCAAGAGTGGGCTCCACTGCTCCCTGTCACTGTCACAGAGCCCTGCCCCAGTCTGGTGTGGGTTCAGGGGGCTGTGCCTGCCTCTTCCCTCTGAACAGCAGGCTTCAGCAAGTTCCATTTCTCCCACTACCTGCAGAGAGCACCCATACACTGCTGGGCAAGGCACTGCTGGAGGAAGAGGTGCTGGCTGCCATGATCCCAATCATCAGTGCTGCCACCACTCATCTGAGCCCTGAGTGAGTGAAGATGGGGCAGGAAGCTGGGTGCTCCATCGTGGTGATGGAGAAGGCTGCATGCCCTCTGCTGCTACCTTTACAGGGTGACCCTGTGCCTCCTGGGAGGTCTCTGGTAACCCTTCCAGAGCAGCACAATGTCTTTTTTCTCCCAGGCTGGCTGCCCAGAGTGTGTCTCATGTGGTACCCCTCTTTCTGGACGGAGAGGTCTCTTTCCTACCCCAAAACAGTTTTCCCTGCTCCTTCCAGCCTTTTGGGGTATGTTCGGAAGTTGGGGCTGGGGCACCAGCATAGGCCAGGAATGAGGATTTTGGCACAGGCTGGCAGCAAGGACTATGATGACACGGGCACTGTTCTTCCCTGGCAGGATGGGGAGTGCTTGGAGGCACAGAGACGGCTGGTCGCCCTCCTCATGGCCTTTGTCTGCTCCTTGCCCCGTGATGTACGTTGATGGGGAGCAGGGTGGAGAGGAGCCCTGCCCAAGCACCCTCCAGCCTCTGTCCACAGCAAGCTCCATGGACAGACAGAGGGAGCAGCTGCAGCACTGGGCCATAACATGTCTGTGTCTCTTCCAGGTGGCAATCCCTCAGCAGGAATGGCTGCTCCGGGAGCTGCTGTCACTGAGCTGTTCCTGCAACTGTCCCTTCACGGCTACCACAGCTGCCAAGTGCTTTGCAGGGCTAGTGAACAAGCACCCAGCAGGTAAGGGGGCTGGGCAGATGCTGGGGGTCGCTGCCCAGTGCTGACAGCGGGAATGGCTCAGCTTTGTCCCGTCTGTCCCCAGGGCAGCAGCTGGATGAAATCCTGCAGCTTGCAGTGAACAGGATGGAGCCCAGCCTTGCAGAGGGGCCCCGCCGAATGCAGGCGCTCACCTTGCTGCTCTGGGTAAGGCCTGCCCTGGGTGAGTGGGGCACGAGGGCTGGGGGACCCAACCTGGCACTGACTGTTCTGCCTGCACAGGTGACCAAAGCCCTGGTGCTGCGCTATCACCCCCTGAGCTCCTGCCTGACAGATAAGGTAGGTGGTGGTGGGGCTGGGTGATGGCTAAGCAACCTGCCTTGCTACCCCCTGGCTGGCTGGGGACCCCCAGCAGCAGGGCACTCAGCCTCAGGGCTCTCTCCCTCACAGCTGCTGGGCCTGCTGAGTGACATGGAGCTGGGCCCTGCCGCAGCCGATGGCTTCTCCCTGCTCATGGCCGAGTCCCCGGACGTGCTGCACAAGGGCTGCCACGCTGACGTGCGCATCATGTTCCGCCAGCGCTTCTTCACTGACAACGTCCCCAAGCTGGTGCAAGGCTTCCACGGGGCTGGCCCCGGTGAGTGGCCACCCCCAGTCCAGCCTCACCACTCCTGACCCCTTAACCAGGGTACCTGAGCCAGCATCCCTTCCTTCCACTGGGTGCTTGTAACCATCTCTGCTCTTCACAGATGTGAAGGCAAATTACCTGAAGGGCCTGTCCCATGTGCTCAACCACCTCCCCAAACCTGTGCTGGTGACAGAGCTGCCCACGGTAAGAGCCAGCCTGGGTGGCAGGCAGAGTGAGCTGTGACATTGCGGAGTGCATGGTTTGGGGTTACTCATGACTCCGTGTTCTCCCTCTCTCTGCAGCTGCTTTCCCTCCTCCTTGAGGCCTTGTCCTGCTCAGATCGTGTAGTACAGCTCTCCACACTGAGCTGCCTCCATCCACTCCTGCTCGAAGCTCCCCAGATCATGAGCCTGCATGTCGACACACTGGTCACCAAGTTCCTCAGCCTCACCTCCAGCCCCACCATGGTGCGTGCACCCCCTCCTTCCTTCCTGATATGTCCCTCCCTCCTGCCCCTTGTGCTGCCCTCATCCCTGTCTGCTCCAGGCTGTCCGCATCGCTGCCCTGCGCTGTGCCCATGCTCTCACCAGTCTGCCCACAACAGTGGTAAGTGCTTCTGCAGCACCCTGCTGCCTGTGTGTAGAGAGGCAAGGGGCTCCCAAAGTTCCTGGGAGGCAGCCAGCATCCAGTTCTCTCATGAAGAGCCCCTTCTATCCTACAGCTGCTCCCATACAAGGGCCGCGTTATCCGGGCCCTGGCCAAGCCTTTGGACGACAAAAAGAGACTGGTCCGGAAGGAGGCAGTGGCAGCACGTGGGGAATGGTGAGTGTGAGGAAGGAGCTGCTGAGGAGGTGCCAGCATGTAGGGGACATGGCTGACGGCCACATCTCTGTCCCTGCAGGTTCCTGCTCGGGAGCCCAGGCAGGTGAGTGTCGTGTCCCCTCCCTGTGCTGACCAACAGTCTGACCAGCGCCTCGCTAAGCCACCAAGTCATCCGACCGATGCCACGGACCGTCTGGATCCTCAGAGCCCAGGACTGCCCCCAGTGCCAGGGCTGGAGTGTGTAGGCCAGCAGACAGCACCCCTCACTGCAGTCCCTTCCCAGCACCCACAGCAGGGAAGGAGCTGTGCTACTTGTGGCTTGCCCACCCTCTGCTGCAGCCAGGGACAGTGATGGACAGCCCCTGCCACATTTGATTGGAGAGGACAGGTCTGTGCACACATGTGGTGTGTGATAACCCATGTGCCAGAAGAATAAATATATCTGTTTTGATAATGCTCTGAGGGTCTCCATGCAGCTTAGGCTGGGTCCTCAGTGCTCTTCTGTATTGTGAGCAGCTTAAGATGCTGATAGTTATAAGTCCCTTTCTCCTCTTTTCACATTGTGGTCCCTCTCCTCCCATCCCCAGAAGTCCATGTCCCCCACGAGATAAAAAAAAAACCAGACTCACATAAAAAAAAAACCAACAGTATTTAGTAGATGGTCTTAAAAAGACTCCCCAGGGAGCACTTGGGGGATGGGGGTGCCATCCTCTGTACCCAGCCCTTCAGAGAGCTGAGCTGGGCCAATGCTGGCCCGTACCTGTGCTAATGAGGGCAGCACCATCAGCTGAAACAGGAAGCAGCAGCTCTGCCACCTTGCCCCTGGGCTGCCTGCAGCCACCAAGAGCCAGGAGAGCAGGCGTCCAGGCACCAACACCGTCCATAGAGTTTCCTATGGCTCTGGCTCCAGTCAGTGATATGTGCCAGCCTTCTGCCAGGCACTTTGGCCAAAGGAAGCTGCAGCGGCAGAGCGGGTCCCCCGTGCCTCCCCTGCCTGTGGGAAGGGATGTCCAGAGCTCAGAGCTCAGATTGCCAGGAGTGGCGCGCGTTGCTCCGTCACGCAGGGAGGCAGGTCCCAGCTCAGGCCTGTCCCGTGGGGCAGGTGAGGAGAAGGCAGCAGGACACGGGTGAGCCAGTGCCTGTGGGGAAAGTGAGGCCACAGCCAAAAGGTGAAGTCTTGGTCCTTCTCAGCTCTGAGGAACTGTATCCTGAGCTGCCACAATGGCTGAGCTCCTCAGCTGAGACTCTCCTGGCAAAGGTGTGCTGGGCAGGCCACCTTGTCACCTGACAGGGCTCATGAGGCACAAGGCCGACAATGCCTAAGTCTTCCACACCTTACAAAGCTCAGTGCAGTGCAGAGCGTGGGATAAATGTTCACTGTCATCCTCTCCCTAGCAGCCCAAGGAGAGCCCCTGTTGTCCCCATAACCCCAAGAGCTGCTGATGCACAACCTTCTCAGGCAGAGGCTTCCCCAGGATTTTACCTTGGCACATCCACACCCAGGAACACCTTCCAGTTATCCCAGCTGCCATAACTGTAGGGGTTCCTGAAGACCTGCAGGGCAGGGAAAGGCGCATCACGTCCGGCTCTGCCCCAGTCAGCCCCCATGCTGTGGGTTGTGCTCACCTTGCCTTTCTTCTGCAGTCTCTGCCTCTCCTTTCTGTTGATGTGCCGTTCAATGCTCGTTTCCCCGCGGGTAATGAGGGCAGCGTGCCACAGCGTGAGGGCACCCAAGGCCAGTGCAACCGAGCTAGGTATGACAAGGGACAGCAGGTGGAACAGAGGCCTTCATCCCTGCTGCTGCCTCCCTGCACCCACAGCCGTGAAAGTGGGTCGGCTTGTCTAATCTCCTGTGACAGAGAGACAAAATCTCTCCTTCTCTGTGGCCCAAAGGCTGGCAGGGCAGTGACATCTGCACTGAAGTGAGCAAGCCCAGCTACAGGCAGGTAGATGGCGAGAATGTCACAGGCTTCACTCTATTTTCCCCAGCCCCCTCACCTGGGCCCCCTCACCTGCACAAGACCCAGAGGTAGACCACGCTCTTGTGGAACGCTCGCTCGCGGAAGGAGAAGGTGGGTGGTGGTGTCTGGTAGTATGTCTGAAAAAGGACCAGATGGGGAGGATTACCCAAACTGCTTTACAGCTTGAAGCCAGACAGGGATTGCTGCATCCCTCGCTGCTGCAGATCTTGGACAGCAAGAAAGGACTGCAGCTGGAACAAATGCAACAAGCCAGAGTGAGGGGGAGGCAGCCTGGGACAGCCACCACACAGACAGACACCCAGAGATGGCACAGGCAGGAGGAGCAGTGGGCTGGAGCTAAGGGGGCAGGGAGCAGCCATGGGACTGGTCAGGATACTGCAGCTGATGGTCAGGGAGAGATGCGTATGCAGTGCTGCAGCTTCACCCAGGAGACCATGGCCTCAGGAGCACATGCCAAGAAGCTGTCACCAGCCCAAGCCCCTGGAAGCTGGGTGCACAGGCAGACCCCAAGCTGCTGGAGGCAGTGTCCATAGCAGAGCTGCCTGACCAGCCCCAGCTCTGACACATGCGACAAACATGGGGGCTGGTCCTGATGTGGGGTGCTCCTTGCAAGCAGAGCCCCAAGCAGGACCGAGCCTGCAGGGCAGCTCTGCCCCACACTGCCTGGAGCAGCTGGGGGGCAGGGATGTCCCACCTGGTTGACAGCCACCTGCAGTCTCTCCTTCTCAAGCAGTTTCATTCTCTAGGGGGACGGAAAACAGGGCACCAGTTATGTGTCTCAGAGGAGCGGGGCAGGGACCCTTCCCCTCACACTCCCATAGAACCAGAGCAGCTGGGGGCCTCACAGGAGGAGGAAGAAAGGAAGCAAAGTCACTATATGGCCAGGCCCGGCCCAGCCTTGCTCTGCAAGCTCAGCCTGGGGAAGCCAGGCAGTCCTGGTGCGTGGCAGGAGAGGGCCTGGGCCTGGCTGCTCACCTCAATGGCTGCGTAGGCATCCCGGAACATCTCCCAGCCACTGATGCTGCAGTAAATGCAGCCCATGGTCATGAACAAGCAGAAGGAGAAGAAGTAGCGGTGGTTGTAGTGCCCCACACAGTTGTTTAGCCAGGCTGCCTCTGGAGTTAAGGTACGTAACTGTGACAGACCTTGGGTACAAACCCAACCCAGGGACCAGGGCAGTTCTTCTGTGCCCTGCTCCCATTAGCATTCCTATGCTGGCTGTTTCTTTGGGAGGAGGGAGTGGGAGAGAAGGGGGAAGCAGGGCTGGCACCCCCAGGAGTGTGCCACCAGTTAGTACTGCAGAAGGATACGGCAGTGGTGGTCCATCTTCAGCACACACCTGGGAGAGAGGAGAGCAATGCCAGTGTCAGAGCCAGTGCAGGTGGTGTGTTTGGGAGGGGACAGGCACCCCCCAGCCCTGCAGGCTACAAGTGACAGGGCAAGGAGGTGGCAGAGCAGAGGACAAGGGCCCTTGTCTCACACGGGGGCAGGGGGTGAGGACTAGGGTTCCAGAGGCTGCCCCAGGCAGAAGGAGGGTGCCCTACCTGTTGCAAATGCTGCAGTGGTGGGTGCGAGCAGGCTTAGGGGCAATGCATTTCCTGCAGATGGAGACGCCAGTGAGGTCATTCTTGGCCTGTGCACAGGTCAGAAGAGATTTGTACACCTTAAACACTGCATCTCACTCTCCTGCTCTCCCCTGTGATGCTCCACTGCCTCCCCACTCTGCACTGCCCAGCCTAGCTTCCCCAGAGGCATCCTGCAGCATCTTCAGGCTGTTCCCAGTGACCATTTGTAGCTGGTCCCCAGTGTCCAGCTGGGAGAGGTTGTGCTGCTGCTTGGTGCCTCACCTGTGGTGGGTGCCCAGGTGAAGTGGTGATGGCCATGTAGTAGTGGAAGACAATCATGATGAGGTTCCAGTGTCCGTAGGCGAGGTGCCAGCATATCCAAGCAGGTGTGTAGGTCTGCAGGATGAGGGGCAGCAGGCAGATGTACACAATGGCCACAATAGAGCTCGTCAGCCCAATCACCAGTGCCACAAACACCTACAGGAAAGAGGCCCGGGTCACTGGAGTGGGCAGCGGCTGCCCCTCGCTGCCTGGGGAGAGGCACGGGCAGGACAGAGCCAGAGGAAACCAATCTGAACCACACACTGAGGTCCCAGCTCACTTCCTGCCCAGAGGCAGCCCTGAGCCTGCTGCCCCAGCAGCACACTTGCCCCAGCAGCACACTTGCCCCAGCAGCACACGTACCCTGCCCCACGAGTGGGACTCACCACACCAAACCACCGGGTGACATGGTCCACCAGCCAGTAGACAGGCTCGAAGAGGGAGTCAAGCACCACGTCGCCGTTGGTGAAGGAGTTGTAGAGCAGGGAGCGGAGGCAGAGGTGCCCGTAGTGCCACAGCTGCTCCACCTGCCGCACCAGCCTGAACCGCCGCCGCCGGCCCAGCCGCAGGCACTTGAGGAGCAGGCGCATCACCGCGGCAAACATCCGCTGCCGGCTCCTCATCCCTGCCACACCACGCCTGGGGGGACAGGAGCTCGGCGTGGGCAGGCCACCCTGCTGCCTGGCTGTCCCTCGGGAAGGGTTTCCCCTCCCTGACGTGCTGGTGCCGGTAGTGCAGCTCCCTGAACTGCCAAGGATACCGAGCTGGAGAAGCTGAGCCCGGGCTCCTGGAGGCTGCGGGGCCGCTGTCGCCGGGATGTCTCTTTGCACGGAGCAGGGGGCACAGGCCCCTCAGCATCTGGGCTCAGGTGCTCTCTGGACCCATCTCGTCTTTCCCAGCGGGGAGGGGGCCGGGGGAGTGACACGGAGAGTCTGACTCAGAGGAAACCAGAGAAGGCATGAGCATCCAGGATGCTGGGCCATTTCCAGGGATGATCCCAGCCCTTCCCATCACGTTCAGTAACAGGGGAATCCACACAAGAAACACGTGGAGGAGCCGGTACGGGATTACTCCTCCTCCTCCTCCTCCTCTAGTCCCTTCTTAACCCCAAAACGTAGGATGCTACTTCCCTTCACCTCAACTTCTGAACCAAATTGCAGAGGCCTCCCTGTGCCCTTCCCAACCTCGCAGCCTCACTTCCAAGAGTCCCAACATTTCCTCTTTCTCCTTGCCTGGATCCTTGAATCCAGCAAATGAGAGGCCCAGGGACAGCCCTGGGCCGGTGCTCCCCTGCCTGCTGAGCCCCTTGCCCTGCCCAAGAGCTTTGCTGGGAGCGACAAGGAACTCGATCTGGCCCAGCACATGGGAAAATGATCTGCAGGGCTGGGGCCCCCAGGCCTCTGTGCAGGCAATACCCATCAATATTAAGCAGCGAGGCTGCCCCAGGGTCCTGCCAAGGCACGTTCTGAGCCTGGGCCAAGCACTTGCCTTGGCCTGGTGCCAGGCACTGGCACCAGAGCTCAGAGTCCCTCCAGCAGGGATTGTCTCTCTGCGCTGCTGTGCCCACCAGCACAGCCCCTGGGGAGCAGCAGAGAGGGTGAGGCATCCAGATGGGCTGCCCAAAGAAGCCAGGACTCTCCTGCACTCTGCCTGAGGAGTGTGGGGTTGACCCCAAGGTTGGGATCTCCTGGATATGAGGACCCCAGACCCATTCCAGGTCACTGGCATGACTCCTGCCCAGATTTTCTACACGCTGGGAGAGGTGGGATATGCAAACCCCTGCATCACCCTCTTCTCCACATTTCCTCTTTGGCTTGCCAAGAGCTTTTCCTTTAAACTCAGCAGTTGCAAAGTGGAGCAACAACATCCTGCCATGCAGCCTTTGGGTGGCACAAATCCCTGTGTTGTCAGTGTGGTAAAAGACAAAACATTGCAGCCAGAAGCAGGTGTTGAGGTCAGCCCTTCCCTCCAAAGACACAGAACCTTCCTGTCCCCAGAGAAGCTTTGTCACCCGCAAAGGTGGTAGCTGTTGGGCAGAGAACCCACAGGGGAGGCAGCCAGCCTGCTCCACAGCAAGACCCACTGTCCCCAGGCACCTGCCCGAAGACAGCAGCCCAGCCACAGAGATGAGGCTCCAGCAGAGCCATTCAACTCTCCCTTGCCCAGCCGGGCATGGGGATCCAGCCCTTGCCCTGCCCATGGGTGTCCCACATCCCAGCGGGGCGCTGAGCCCATGGGAATGGGACAGCAACCACCAGCACAGACACGAGCACTGTCAGCATCACAGCCAAGGGCTGGGGAACCTTGGATTTGGCCCCACTCCAGGCGAAGATGAGGCCTTCCCCTGCCAGGTCCAGGCACCCAGGCGCAGCCCTGTGGCACCCTCCGGTGGCTCCCCGGTCCCGCAGCACCCGGCTCCACGGCGCCAGGACACCTGCCGGGTTCAGCCCCATCCTCAAGGGCTGCCCACGCCAGCAGCCCCACCGCATCCAGCCCCGCCACAGCCGGGTCTCCCTGCCCCTCAGCATCCCGGCCCGTCCAG
>JAHLSL010000018.1:13507583-13521676 GCA_025920805.1 Petroica traversi | reverse complement strand
GGCGGGGCGGTAGGGTCAGGGCGGGCAGCTCCCAGCGCCTCCCGGAGGGGTGCAGGGGCGCGGGGCGCTGCGAGGCGAACCTTGGGGTTCTCCAAAAGCTGGGGCGAGGGCACGAGAGAGGCCCGAGTCGCTGACAGTTCCGAGGTAGGCGGAGGCAACAAACCGGGGAGGACAGCCGAGGCCGTGGGGTAATGAGTTAACCTCATCGTGACACCGGGCCTCAGGAGCGGAATGGGGCACAGCACGCTGCTGTGCCTGTCGCCCTGCGAGGCTCTCCAAAGCCCATAGCCACATCTCTAAGTGCTACTGTGCTGTCTGGTGCTGTGAGGAACGTGGCCCATTCAACTAGCCACATGATGGGGAAGCAAACCAAAGTGTGCCAGGCACTGCGAGAGCACCGGCTGCTCCTGGCCAAGGAGATCTTTCTCCCGCAGATCTGGCTGCAGGGTGGTGTCTGGGACTCAGAGGGACATGCAGCGTCTGCCCTGGCTGCTAGGGCTTCAGGTGGAAGAGGATAAATAGGGCAGAGTGTAAGAAGCACCTCAGTGTTAAAGCCTTGTCACACTGTGACACATTTGTATGTACATGATCCTCTCTTCCATCAGAGATGACTGTACTGTGCACTGGTTTCTTTTCAAAGAAATGAGCAGCTCTTTACTTCCTGTGTTTTTGCCCATTGGGATGAAGCATTACCTGTATTCCACATGCTGAGAGGAGCTCCAGCCAAGCCAGTCTGGCTGGGAGGAGAGCATGGGGGTTTTGCTGTGAATGGTGGAGCAGTGTGAGTTTGCAGTTCTGACACATCTCTCACCCCCACAGAGAAAAGTAACTTGACGGTGGATGCAGTGAAGCTGCACAATGAGCTGCAGTCGGGGTCCCTGCGCCTGGGGCGGGCGAGTGACAGCGCTCAGCTCCGAATGGAGGAGGACAGTGCTGAAGAGGCTGCCACAGAGAAATCCTCGGGCACCTTCCTGAGCGGGCTGAGCGACTGCACCAACATCACCTTCAGCAAGGTGCAGCGCTTCTGGGAATCCAACTCTGCTGCCCACAAAGAGGTACGGACTGCAGCAGGGTGGGGAAGGAGGGTGTCTGGCGGGGGTGGCCCCCCGGCTGTGAGGCTTAGAGGTGCTGACCTGCTTTGCTGGCTGCTCACAGATCTGTGCCGTGCTGGCGGCTGTGACGGAGGTGATCCGCTCCCGGGGGGGCAAGGAGAGCGAGACGGAGTACTTTGCTGCACTGGTGAGTGCTGCTGGTGTGGCAGCATTGGGGGGCTCTCAGAAGGGATGGAGAAAATGCTGTGCTTGTAGCCAAGGCCCTGAGTGTCAGCAGAGATGCTGTTGGGCTGCTTTGGGTTTCTTTTCCTCCTCCCCAAGGGCTGGCCTGGGGTGAGCCCCTGCACCCCCTCACTTACCCATCTTCTGTTGCCAGATGACCACGCTGGAGGCAGTGGAGTCCCCCGAGTCACTGTCTGCTGTTGCCTACCTCCTTAACCTTGTCCTAAAGCGGTGAGTGGTTGGCAGAGAAGCAGGGAGAGCTACCAAACCATATCATGGAAAAGGGATTGGTGCTGTCCTCTCTCCCCAGGCTGCAGAAGAGACCCAGCTGGGGTGAGCTGGTGATGCAGTCCACTTTGTGACTGCCACCAGCTGTCTGCTCCTCACCCCACTGATATGTCCCCTTCTCTTGGCAGAGTCCCCAGCCCTGTTCTTATTAAAAAATTCTCAGATGCCTCGAAAGCCTTCATGAATATCGTATCGTCACAGGCCTGCAGCAGCTCCACCTCTGCCCTGCGATGGGTGAGTAGCCAAGAGGCAGCCAGCATGTCAGCTCTGCCTGGGGTCTGCTGAGTGCTGGGGTCCAGGCTGCTGCTGTAGGGTGGTGCTGGGTGCTCAGCCTGAGGCTTTTGCCGTGAAAGGGAGATGTCTCTGTGGGGTGATGCTAATGGCCTTACTGCTCCCTTGTCATAGGTCCTCTCTTGCCTGGCCACACTGCTACGGAAGCAAGACTTGGCAGCCTGGAGCTACCCCGTCACCCTGCAGGTCTATCATGGCTTGCTGAGCTTTTGTGTTCATACCAAGCCCAAGGTGAGAGCCCAGTGCTTCTGGCAGATGATGCTGCTTTCGGGGTTTGTTTCTGGGGATGGCTGTACCCCCGGGTCTGTAGTTTCTATTCAGCTTGGTCCTTCTTCCCCAGGTGCGGAAAGCAGCGCAGTATGGCGTGTGCTCTGTCCTGAGGGGCAGCGAGTTCATGTTTGGCGATGCAGCCCCTGAGCATCACCCTGCAGCACCTTCCACTGCCAAGTTCTGTGTGCAGGAGATTGAAAAAGCTGGAGGTGTGGGGCACTGGAGCATGGGGTCTGTAGCTGACTGGAGGGGGCTCTCCTGTGGGAGAATAAGGACTCGTAGGGGAGGTTGCAGC
Organism: Petroica traversi; assembly: GCA_025920805.1. Lineage (NCBI taxonomy): Eukaryota > Metazoa > Chordata > Aves > Passeriformes > Petroicidae > Petroica > Petroica traversi. Next base: position 13,519,258 of record JAHLSL010000018.1, on the reverse strand, counting down.
ACACTGGATTGCTGGGGAGGGTATGAGATATCTTTGGGGCACCTATGGCATTTTGAAGTCTCCTCAGCCATTCTGTTGTTTTCCTGTTCCCAGAAGTCAGGGGAGTGTTCACCCTGGTTCCATAGGTCAGCCCCAGTGCTGTCATGGGGGCTTTGTCTTGGGCAGGGCTTTGCCGTGGTGTGGCACAGACTCAGAGGTGGCTCTGCTCCTGTAGGTGCCAAGGAGGCCACCACCACCCTGCATGTCCTTGCCCTGCTGCGGGACGTGCTGCCCTGCTTCCCTGCAGCTGTGGTGAAGACCTGCTGTGAGACCTTGCTCCGAGTCATGACCCTCAGCCATGTGGTGAGTGTTACTGCTCCCGGGATGACAAGGGCCGACTTTCTCCATGGGCTACACTCTGAAAGGGATCAAACTCTCTTGATTGTTGGCTGTGAGCCTGGAAATGAAGGATGCAAATGGAGAAGAACCCAGGACAGCTTGCTGGCCTGATTGCTGTAGAAAAGAGGGAGACTGTGCAGATGGGGCATAATTGCAACAGTGCTGGGTTTTCCAGGGCAGAGCCTGCTTTGGGATAGGGGAACAGTGAGTTCAAAGCAGAGCCCCCTCTCCTGACACCATGTCCTTTGCAGCTGGTGACAGCATGTGCCATGCAAGCCTTCCACAGCCTCTTCAGCGCCCAGGCCAGTGTGGCCTGCCTGCCAGCTGAGCTCAATGCCCAGATCATCACTGTGAGTGTGGGGCACCAGTGTGGGGAGGGACAGAGCTGGCAGATGCACAGCACTCACCCATCTACCCAACCTTCTGCTTCCACAGGCTCTCTACGACTATGTGCCCAGCACGAGTGACCTGCAGCCACTGCTGACCTGGCTGTCCACCATGGAGCGGGCACACATCAACCTGGGCAGGTGCAGATGGCGGCCATGGCTGGGCAAGGGGAGAGGCAGCTGCTTGGTCTCTAATCTGGCTTTTCTTTCCTCTCCAGGCTGGAGAAGGATCTGTGCTGGGCTCACCTGCCCCGGCTCTTCTCTGCTGCCATGAACTGCTTCCTCTCCCCACACTCTCAGGTGGTGTCAACAGCAGCACAGACCCTGGAGGTACCACACCTGCATACCTCTTTCTGCTTGGATGCTCTGGGCCTCATGGGGGGCTCTGCCGTGGGCCTTGTGCTTCTGAGGCTGGGGGTTCTGTGGTCCAACAGCTGTCCCATTTTCCTGTTTGCCTTTGCAGACCCTCCTGAGTGAGTGCATTGCTCCCCACATGGAGGACATGGGCACTGTGTCCGCATCTGCCCCAGCCCCTGCTGCCTACCTGTGCAAAATGTTCAGGTGAGGAGCGGTTATGTGGGAGGGTCTGGCTGAGCTCTGACCAGTCTCTGCCTAGTCCTCAATGGGGTCTGGCAGTCCTGGTGGGCACCATGAATACTGCTGGTGTGACTATCTCCTTTCTCCTCCCCAGATCAGTGGAGGAAGGGCTGACATACCGTTTCCATGCAGCGTGGGATGAAGTGCTGCGAGTGTTGGAGGTCTTCTTTGAGACATGTGGGAAGCAGTGCCATCCCATCATGAGGAAGGTGAGCCAGGCTAGGAGGGCATACATTGATCCATAGAGGGAGGTGGGGTGGCTGTGCTGCTGTCTGGGCTGTGTTGTTCCCTCCAGCTATGGAGCAGGGACATGCAGGGCAGCTGGCATCCCTGGACAGGCAGAGTGATATGCCCCAGACCTGCCCACATGGCTATTCTGTGGCTCTCCTGACCTGTCCCTGCAGTGTCTCCAGTCCTTGTGTGACCTGCGTCTCTCCCCACACTTTCCCTACACTGCTGAAGTGGACCAGGCAGTGGGGGCTGCTGTGAGCACCATGGGTCCCGAGGTGCTGCTGGAAGCTGTGCCCCTGGAGATCAATGGCAAGGAGTGAGTACAGTCACGGGTAGCGGCTTTGCAGCTGTTACGTTCCTGTACAATCCCCATGCAGTGCTGCAGGTGTGGCTGCTAAGCCCATCTGTGCCCAGCTTTGGGGCTGGGTGAAAGTGCTCTGTGCCCAGGGGTTGATGCTGTGCCCCTCACCCTCCTGACCCGTGCCTTTGCTCCCCAGGGAGACGCTGGATTTCCCCCGCAGCTGGCTCCTGCCGGTGCTGCGGGACAACGTGCAGGGTGCACGGCTTGGCTTCTTCACCAGTTACTTCTTGCCTTTGGCGGCCGCCCTGAAAAGCAGAGGTGAGGACAGCAGCATGTCAGGGGTCTCAGCAGTCCAGGGTGTTCTGTGGGGCTTCCCTTCTCTGCCCTGGGGTGGAGCAAGGCTTTACAATGTCTTCTGTTCTGCTTATCTCTCTTTCTCTTCTGCAGCCCAGGAGTTTACCCAGGCTGGGAAGAGTGTGGAGGCCAAGATCTACGATACGCTGCAGTGGCAGGTAACGAGCAGTCCCTGGGAGCCCTGCCATAGCAAGAGCTGTGACTTGGGCAAAGACTGTGGCCTCCCACCTTTTCCTTTGCCTTGCAGGTCTGGACTCTGCTGCCTGGCTTCTGCACCCATCCCACAGATGTGCTGGGGGCCTTCAAGGGGCTGGCCCGCACCCTGGGCATGGCCATCAGCGAGCGCCCAGATCTCCGCCCCACTGTGTGCCAGGCCCTGCGCACCCTCATCCACAAAGGCTGCGAGACAGGTTGGGGGAGAAACAGATCCTCATGGTGGCTTTCTGTCGCCTGTGGGAGGAGAAAGTGCTGATCTGAAGCCCCTGTCATCCTTTCTCTAGATGCGGAGCGGGCAGAAGTGGGTCGCTTTGCCAAAAATTTCCTGCCCATCCTGTTCAACGTGTACAGCCAACCTGAGGAGGATGGGAGCACAAGTGCTCAGCGCCGCTCTGTGCTGGACACTGTCCGTGCTTACCTGACCATCACGGATCCTCAGGTCAGGGGCCTGTGGGGCACCAGGGCAACCTGTCCTGGCTCGGGCCAGTATCTCCCAGCCAGACCCGGTCTGATGGGGCTTTGGTGCATGAGTGATTGAAGAGAACAGGAAGAAAGGCTCTGACCAGAGTAGCCCTTCCTGCCCTCATGGGCAAGGAGACCTTTCCAGCCCATGGTCTGCAATTTTCCAGTCTTGCAGTCACATCTGGCCCATCATGCACAAGCTCTTTGTGAATTTGTCCAGGTCTTTTAGGACTCACTGGTGCAACTGGTTTTCACAAAGTCCTGTGGCAAGGTGTTTGCCAGGTGGATTGCAAACTCTTGAAAAAGCACTCCCTTCAATTAGTTCTGATCCTGCTCTCTGTGCCTGCCCTGCAGATGGTGTGTGGATTCCTGGAGAAAGCCAGTGCAAAGCTGACCAGTCCTGAGAGTTCCGAGTTTGCCAGGTAACACCTGGGAGCTGGTGCTAATTGGAAAAACTCCTAGTGTGCTCGTGGTGAGCAGCACTAGTGCATTGTCCCTGTAGGCTTTGCCATCATTGTGCACTTGACGCGACTTGCAGCTGGTGTCCCAGCTTGGTCAGGCAATGGTAGTGATGCCACAGTTAACAGCTGCAGCTGTGTGTCCTTCTCTGCTGCAGACTCTCCATTCTAGACCTGATAGTGGCAATGGCACCCTATGCTGATGAGCAGTCCCTGGACTCCCTGTACCAAACCATCCTGCCTTCCCTGCAGGTAAGTTGGTCCCCAGGTCTGACAGGTGCAGGCACTGCCATGGGGCACCTTCTGCTTGCTGCCAGCTTGGCTCCCACTCTGGGGACTGAGCATCTGCCATAGGGAATATGTCTCTGCCGGATGGTGTGGAGTGCTGGTGTCCCTTCAGACACTGGTGAGGGGCTGCCTTGACAGTGGGAACATGTTGGCTGTCCCTGCAGAGCAAAGAGCACAGCATGCAGAAGAAGGCGTATCGCGTGCTGGAGGAGGTGTGTGCTGCTCCCCATGCTCCCTGCCAGGCCTTCGTCCGCTCCCACCTCCGGGACCTGCAGGCAACACTGCTGGACTCGCTCAAGAGTGCAGCATCCCCAGCCAAGAGGGTGAGAGCAGGGGCTGTGGAGGTGGTGATCAGCTACTGCAGGAAGAGAAGGGATGGGGTGGGCAGCAGGGGTAACCAGGTGTGTGTCCCTGGGTGTTCTAGCACTGGTCTGTTTCTTTCCCCAGCCCCGGCTGAAATGCCTGTTCCACATCGTGAAGCAGCTATCTGCAGAGCACGAGGCTTTTGTCACTGCCCTGGTCCCAGAGGTGAGCATGGGCCCTGGGAGAAACTGGCTGGTGTCTGTGGGAGTGGCAGCAGTGGTGACATGTCTGTGTTCCTCCAGGTCATCCTATGCACCAAGGAGGTGTCGGTGGGGGCCCGCAAGAATGCCTTCATGCTGCTCGTGGAGATGGGGCATGCTTTCATCCGCTTTGGACCCAACCCTGAAGGTGAGCTTCTGTTCTACTTGCTCAGCCCCACAGCCACTCTGGTCCCAGGTAGATGAGACCCATCCTGCTGAAATGGTCCAGGGATGCTGCTGGACCTAGAGCGAGTCAGGGCCTGAGTCTTCCCCCTCTTGCAGAGGCTATGCAGAGGTTCCTGCTCCTGATCTACGTGGGGCTCACTGGCTCAGTCACCATGATCAGCTGCACCGTGCTGGCACTGACCCGCCTGTTCTTTGAGTTCAAAGGTGAGCAGGAGGGCTGGGGAGATAAGGCAGAGCACTATGGCAAAGGTGGTGCTGGGAGAAAGCCATCTGTGGCTGAGTCCCACCATGGTTGCAGATCACCTGGAGTTCAGCGTGGTGGAGCAGCTCCTCCAGAACATCTGCCTGTTGCTGGCCTCCCGCACACGGGATGTGGTCAAGGCAGCCCTGGGATTCCTGAAGGTCACACTGCTGCTGGTGGACACCAAGCTCCTGGCCAAGCATGTCCAGACAATGGTGAGATTATGCACAAGTGACTTGAGGAGGGTGGTGGGGTAGAGCTGTGGCTGCCTTGGGCAGCCAGGAGCATCTCCATCTGCACTCTGCCTGGGAGCTAAGGAAACAACCTTGATCTCAGTGACTGAGATGGCAGCGAGGAGGCCTCTCTCCTGAATCCTGGCATAGATGTGCCAGAAAAGCCCCATGAACCAGCACTGCCAAGCATGGAGACCTCCCCGTGGCCCTACCTGGGGCAGGCACGTAGAGATGGCAGCAGGGTGAACAAGGTGGCCAATGCAGATAAAGGTTGGGAGACTGGGTCCCCAAGGCAGGAGTGCTTTGGTCCTGAGGGTCTCTGTCCTGACAGCTGGAGGCTGTGGGGAACCTTTCAGATGACATGAGACGCCACTTCCGTATGAAGCTGCGAAACCTCTTCATCAAGTTCATCCGCAAGTTTGGGTAAGCCAGGGTCTCCTGGGCTGGCAGGGGAGCTCTCTGGGAAGCTGTGCAGGAGAAGGTGGGTGCTGACTGCTCTCTGTGTTTCCCCAGCTTTGAGCTGGTGAAGGGGCTGCTGCCAGCTGAGTACCATAAGGTGCTGGTGAACATCCGCAAGGCGGAATCCCGGAGCCGCAAGCAGCGTGCCCTGAAGAAGGCAGCTGCAGATACAGATGAGGAGGAGGCACCACCACCACAGCCCAGAGGAGACAGGTGAAGACTGGCTCGGGGTGAAGAAGGAACAGCCCCCACAGGGCGTTTGGCACTGGATCTGCTCACTGGTGCTTCTAGAGATGCCAGGGCTGCTTTGCATTGTGGGGCACGCTTATTTCATTTTCCATCATCCTTTCCACCTTTTGACCAGTATGGAGGAGATCCTGGCTGACTCAGAGGAGGAGGAGGAGGAAGAGGAGGAACGGCAGCGGAGCAAAGAGCGGAGAAAGCAAGCACGGCAGAAGGGCCAGGCATGGCTGAAGGAAGGGGAAGATGATGAACCCCTCAACTTCCTGGATCCCAATGTGTCCCAGAGGGTGCTGGGTAAGGAGTGGAGCTTCAGATGGGGCTGGGATGGGATGGATGGGGCAACGACTGCTGTAATACATAGGGGCCCTGGGGGTACAGCTGCCCCCAGAGCTGGATCCTTCTCCAGCCCCTGATCCATTTCTATGTGAGCAGCCACCAAGCCAGGACCCAAGAGGTCCAGAGGAGTGAGCCATGATTTCCAGATGTCTGAGGACGGACGCCTGATCATCCGTGAAGAGGAAGAGGAGATGGATGATGATGAAGCCAAAGGTACTGCCTGGGCTGACAGTGGCCAATCTAGAATTGCTCTGGGTCTCTGAATGGTTTTCATCCTGCCACCTGCATGTGGGATCTTGGGGGCATGTGGATGGAAGTGGCAGGAATTGGTATGGCGTTGTGTCACACCCAGTGGTTCTCTTCCTGTCCTGTGCCCAGGGGAAACAGTCACCTACATCATCAGGAGGGTGCTGGTTCAGCAGGGGCACCCCGCTACTACTACCCCCTCCAGGGGCTAGCACAGTACCAGGGCTCTCCCATGCCCTCATCACACACTGACCTTCTTTTCCTGTCCCATAGGAGCAGATGAGGAGATGGCAGATGTGCTGCAAGATGTGGGTCTCCGCAGTGTGAGTATGGGGCTCATGGTCCTGAGGAGATGCTGGGGGAACTCATCCTTGCCAAACCACTGCTTGTGCCATGGCAGCTGCAGCTCTGCACAAGAGGCCAGAAAGGAGACACCAGGCAATTGCCAGCTGCTAGGAGGGGTGCAGGAAGTTGTCTGGGATAGGGATGTGCTAACTGGAAAGTCTCTGGGTGTGCATGGGAGGAGGAAACAAGAGGTTGGGGGGTCAATGGGAAGGCAGAACTGTAAGGATAAGCCAGCTACACGGTTCCTGCTTCCTTTTTTTGTAGAAGAAAAGTCAGAAACGTCGTTTCAGAGAGGAGCCAGATGGTGAAGAAGATGAGGCTGGAACTTATTCTCAGTATAAAGGTAAGTCCTCTTCTGTGCCGCATCTGGGACTCCCCAGAGGGCCAGAACCATGTACCCATCTGGAGCAAAGATCACAGGATCACAGACTGGCTGAGATTGGAAGGGTATATAATCTGGTCCAATGGGCCTGCTCAAACAGTGTCATCCCAGAGCACATGGCACACGATTGCATGCAGATGGTCCCTGAATATCTCCACTGTGGGAGACTCCAGAATGCCCCTCTAGGCCGTCTGTTCCAGTGCACAGTCCCCACACAGCAAAGGAGTCCTTATGTTCAGGTGGACATTCCTGTGCATCACTTTCTGCTGTTGCTCTTGTCCTATTGCCCAACAGCACTGAGCAGAGCCTGGTGCCATCCTCTTGACACCCTCCCTTCAGATACAGACATTGCTGAGGTCCCCTTTTAGGTGCCTCTTTTCCAGGCTGAACAGGCCCAGCTCTCAGCCTTTCCTCATGAGAGAAATGCTTCATTCCCTTCATCATTCACTGGACCACTCCATGAGTTCCATGTCTCTGTTGTACTGAGGAGCCCAGAACTGGACACAACATTCCAGGTGCATCCTCACTAGGTCTGAGTTAGAGGGGCAGGATCCCTTTCCTTGACCTGCTGGCAATGCTCTTCCTAATGCACCCCAGGACACTATTGGCCTTCTTGGCCACAAGGGCACTGCTGGCTCATGGACAGCTTCTTGTCCACCAGGATCTCCAGGTCCTTCTCTGCAGAGCTAATTTCCAGCAGTTTGCCCCGTCTGAACTGGTGCCTGGAGTTATTCCTCTCCAGGTGCATTTACCTTCATTAATTTCAGACAATTCCCTACCCATCTCTCCAGAGATTTTACTTGTGGGAAATAGCTACCCCTCTGCTGTCCTTCCACAGCCTAGAACTGGGTAGGGGGAGCCTAAGACCCCCTTCCAACACACATTCTCTTTTCCAGCTGGAGGCTCTGGGATCCATCGGCAGCTGAACAAGGAGCCAGCCTTTGGTGCAGAGTATAGATCCAAGGTGAGGGACCCGTGGGGTTGCAGAGTTTGTGTCAGGGGACACTTGGACCTTGCTGGGGCAGGAAGCACCATTTGTGTTGGGAGTCTGGTCCAGTAGCACCAAGGTTGGAGGGGATCTCTGCTCCAAGAGGAGCTGCCAAACATTCAGTATCTCTGAACACTGCCAGCCCACTTCCCTGTCCTCTTTGCCAACTGGCAGTTCCTGCTCACTGCTCAAAGCAGGTGTCTGTAGCATCGTCTTGGTGGTACATCAGCTCCCAGGGCAGTGTGCTCTTTTGGCATCCCACTGCAATAGTTTTTGGGATAGCTGGGTGGCAGGGTTGCACTGGAATAGGATGCACGTGTCTTCCCTGGTGGTGCATCTTCTCCCATGTCGCTTTCTCCCACAGAAAGGTAAAGGTGACGTGAAGAAGAAGGGCCAACTCGACCCCTATGCCTACATCCCCCTGAACAGAGCTAAACTCAACAGAAGGTGAGGCTAACCAGGAAGGGCACAGGGGTGGGAACGGGTTTGATCCTGCATTTTCTTAGGGTTTTTTGGTGGGTTTGGGATCTCCCTGTCATCTGCCACTCCTCGTGGAGTCAGGAGCAGCATCCCCATGCATTAGGTGTGCCCAGTGCCTGCACCAACCCAGCTTCGTGCTGCTTGCTCCCTCCAGGAAGCGTGCAAAAATGCAGGGCCAGTTCAAAGGGCTGATGAAGGGAGCCCAGCGTGGGGCCAAGGCCGGCCGCAGGAACCGTCTGAAGTCCCAGCGTTCCTGAGGAAACTCGGCTGCCCCTACCCAAGGACACAGCATGCCGAGAGTGGAACAGCTGGGAGTCCTCTTGAAGGTGACCTCCATTTGAGACTCCCTGGGAAGCCACTTCGATGTATTACGGACTGATAGCCCTTCTGTGACTGGAGAAAGATGCTGGGTTGCCTGGTACAGGCATGGGTGGGCGTGTGTGATAGCAAGTAATGTATAAAGAATTCTCAATCTTGGTAAATACCCTCTGTTCTTACACAGCTCAGATTCCTCCTCTCCTTCCCTTGAGTTCTTGCATAGCTGTGCTGTACCTCCTGACCATGTGCAGCAGGTCCTTCTGCTGCTACAGGGCTGCATTCTGCAGGGCTGCATCCCACATGGCTCATGCCATCATCAGCCTAGACCTGGAGCCAGAGCTCTCTCTCTGACCTTGGGCTTGCCTGGAGGCTGCCAGAGCAGCACTGTGGCACAGAGCTTTGGGGCACATGTGCAGCAGGGCTGAGGCGTGGAGCTGGCCATGGAACAAAGCCAGAGAGGATGAAGTCCTTACAACCAGCTTTCTCTAACTAAGTCCTTGGCAGGCTCTTCCACCCAAAACTGTGGCCAGAGAATCTGTGCTATGTGGAAAGTGTCTGCTATTTGGCCCCTGGACACTTTTCCCATATCCATTTGGACACTTTTCCCATATCAGCCATGCCTGATGGTGGGGCAGGAACAGTTTTCTGCAAATTTCTTAAAACTGGCTGGAAAACTGCCTTGCCATTTCTCTTACCTTTGAGAGCTGAGAGAATCCCTTTGCTGTGACCACTTCCTGCCAGCTAGACCTGAGCAGCACAAGTGGTCCTGGACCTTTTTAGCTGCTCAGCACTGTCACATTGGCCTGAGCATCAGGGCCCAGCTATTTCTCTGCTGAGCCCAAGAGATGGTGTTTGGCCAAAGCATGCTGAAGAGAGCGGGGCTGAGGGTAATGGATACAGGTGCCATTGCTCATATTGCAAGGAACACGTGTTGTTGAGTGTAGCTGGTTTTCCCTTCCTCTTCCATATTAAAAAGCCTTCAGCCCTTTGTAATTTCCTATTGTGACAGCTTACATGCTGGAATTGCAACGCTTCTCAGTTCTCTAATAAGCTAAAGAGATTGTGCTTGTTCAGCCTCTTACTGTAGGCTTCTTTCTGGAGGCTGCAAATCCAGTTTTGTGGCTTTCTTACGTGCTTGGGTTTTTTTTTTTTTTTCCAGGATCCTTTTAAAAGCCTGGGATGGAGGAGGAGCTCTTGTACTGATACTGGTCCTGCCTTGTCAGGAATGCTGTTCCCTTTGTGCTTTCCCACCCTGGGCTCTCAGTGGGAACCTTGAGCCCCAGGACCATGCTGAGGTGCTGCTGCTTATCCTGCCTGAAGGGAGCTCACAGGAACAGGCTTCTCCAGCAGCACCTCGTGAGCAGGACTTACACCCATCTTCCTCTGCTGCCTGCCTCATGCCCTCCCCTCCCCTGAGAGCAGGATGGGGGAGACAGGCAGCAGGCACCTTCTGAGACATTAACATCTGTAACCTGTCCCTAGGCCCAGCACAGCTATCTCTCTTCCTGCTTTCCTTCCTCTCCTTGGAGACAGGGCCTGGAGAAGGCTGTAGCTAATTTATTTGGGAGCTCCAGCTTACTCACTCTATTGTTCTTCATTTGCATGTTGTTTCTTAAATTAGTGCATGCCTGCATAGAACAGAGGAGTTTTATTAGCACAGAGGATGGTGTTCGCCTGAGCCGGTGTCCAGAGAACAGATTCTCCTGCAACAACATCTTGTTAATCAGCTAATTAATCATGTAATGCAATGGAAACCCTCAGTGAGGAGATGTCATCCTCCCTGAGAAGGCTGGCTGCGAGTCAAGTGTGCTCCCCACCAGCAGCTGCCCCTGGCAGGGAGCAGAGCTGCGTCTTGGGGACCCTCAGGAGCCTGAGCACAGCTCTGCCATGGGGCAGGGTGAGGGCTGGTGTGGGTCCTGCCTCCTGCACTTACCTGCCACAACTATTATGCAGTTTCCCATGGAGAGACACAAGCTGTGGACCTGCAGATATGCTTGGTTTTTGCTGCTCAAGCTGGCAGGTGGCTTGAAGGCTATTTCTTCACCCAGCAGGCTCTTAAACCATGCAACTTCTTCCCGCTGTACCAGTGTTGTGCTCTGCTTTTGCAAGACATTGTCACAAAGGGTTCTTAATCCTTGCAGATAGCAGCTTGAGGAGGCTTACACAGCGCACAGGTTCCCCACAGTGCTGGCTGGGTGTCCCCTGGACTGGCTGGGAGAGTTGCTGGGACAGGGTTCTCTGTTCAGTGTTGGGATTCCTCACACACAAGGTGCAGGGATGGAAAAACCCTCCTGGGGACAAGCAGCATAAGAGGAACTTTGGTGTTTAAGCTGAAATGATTGGCAGCAAGCTAATTAGTGTGGAGTTTTAAAACGCCAAGGGACCACTCCAGCTGAAATACAGTCAATTAAAAAAAATATTACATTAATTCCTAGTCCCTTCAGCACTCCGATCTAGAGTTAGTTGTTTCTAAGTTGTCTCTTTCTGTAGCTGCTATCTGAGCACTGTGGGTGCAGCAAGCGTGCAGGGCCCGGCACACTTGGCTGTGGCACGGCAGGGGCTTTCACCCACAAAGGGGAAAAAAGAGAATAAAACTGCTCTTCCAGTCTGTGTTCTGTATTTGTCCTTGATGGAGAGCAGTGATAAGAAATCCTCAAGCCCAGATGGGAATTGCAGTTTCTGGTGTAACCCGTGCTTCTTGGAGCATTTGGTGTGGCCTCTGCAGGCTCGGGATCCCTCAGCCACAGTGAGTTTCCTTGCCTGCAATGGTTGCGGCACTGCTGTGCGGCCTCTGCAGGCTCGGGTCCCTCAGGCACAGTGAGTTTCCTTGCCTGCAATGGTTGCGGCACCGGTGTGCGGCCTCTGCAGGCTCGGGGTCCCTCAGCCACAGTGAGTTTCCTTGCCTGCAATGGTTGCGGCACCGCTGTGCGGCCGGGCTGAGGCTCGGGATGCGGGGTGCCCGGTGCCGCCAGCCTACAACTCCC
>JAHLSL010000018.1:13474342-13507183 GCA_025920805.1 Petroica traversi | reverse complement strand
GCTTCGCGTAACTCACCTTTAGCGCATAATTCTGTGTGCATCACCATTCTGTTACCGCTGCAATCAAACAGCAAGGGCTGCATGAGCGCCTCGCTAGAGCAGTGTTGTCGGATGACTGTTAAAAGGCTGCAGGATCTTTTTTTTTCCCCTCTCTTTTTTTTCCCCTGTATGTGTGGTGTGTATCTGCAAACTGAATAGCCTTGGAATAGTAATTCTTGTGGATAAATAAATACAGGTGAGGGCTAAGGCTTCATGCCTGGCCTGATTCATAGTGGTGCCATCCTGTTCTCTGCAGAGTGGGACCCATCCCGATGGTGCTTGCTCTGCTTATCTGGGGGCCACTGCTGTGGTGCCTGGGTTGGGGCAGAGCATTGCTCTGGAAGGAGGGATGAAGAGATGGTGCTCATTGCAGTGTATTTGGGCAGGGAGTGCCTAAAATGCTGGACCTGGTAAAGGGATCAGTATGCTCACTGCAGCTGGTACTTAGAATGCCCTTTTGAATAAAGCATTTTTAACATGACCTAAATGACTAGATTTATTTTTTCTGTGTTGGCAGTTGTCCTTAGGATGCATTCCCCCGCTCTTTATCCCCCACCCCTCCGAAAGCGCTTACGTTAATGCAAAGCCTGAAGCACAAGTTTTCCTCCAGCACTGCCTGTCACCCACAGGTAGCGCTAGAAAATCGATCTCTTGCTTTGCTGGTCTGTCACCACACAGACCACAAAGCTTGCTTTTTCCGTGCTTTTGCCCCTGTTTCCTCTCATCTGGAGAGAAGTGCAAGTTAGCTAGTAAAGCTTGCGTGTTGTTCATGTGGTATTATACCATGCTGACTTAAAGACCAGAATTAAAAGCTGGTTATCCTAAACTCCTTACCAAATGTTACTGAACGCAACAAAGATGATTTGTGTGGGTCTCTCTCTTCTGTTTGTGGTCTCTCTAACCTCTGCCTGGTTCTCCATATCTGAGAATGAAGATTGCAGTGTGCCAGTGCTCAATTTCAAAAGAGAAACATCTGTCTGTTTAATGAATGCATTTAATGTCCAACTCAAGCAGTGCCTAAATGCTTTGCTAAGCACTCATGTTGGCCATTTGATATGGCAGGGGTGGGATGAGTGGAAGGGAAAAAGCAATGGGTCTGGAAGAAGCTGGAAAAAGCCATAAAGCATCTTGCTAAAATGGCTTGATAGAGTGGCACTGCACAACTGGACATTAAGAGCTCACATCGTAAACAGGTTATGAAAGGAGACACAGTTGCCATCTGTGTTTTACTGGAAATAGGAAAATGTTCACTGTAAACATGACTTAATGGCAAAAAATCAAAGTGACTTGCTGAGGGTCAGGCAGAAAAAATGGTTGATTTCAGAGTTAAAGCCAAGTCTGAACACATGGCTACTTTTCTCTGAAGATAGCCTGGGAGCTGGGGACAATCTTTTTCAAACATTCCCTTTTCCACAGCCCTCATGGGAATCTTTGAGTCCTAGACTTGTGTTTGACCCCGTACTCAGTCCGTCTGAACTGAACTCAAGGCCATGTTATATTTGCAGTATTTTTGTATGTTTGCATATAACACCCTGTCCTGTTCCCTTCCAGGGTGGGATGGGCTCTGACAACAGGATCCTTGTTCTGCTACACTTCAGTTTATTGTCTGTTTGCATGAAGGGGGAGCATTGCTTCCCACATAGCCCAAAGCACGCCTGGGTCTCCTTGCCAGCCTGCTCGTTGCCTTGTTGCTGTGTGCACATTTACATGCCTATGAAAATGTCACAGAGCTTCGTTACCACTTCTTTAAAGGTGCCTGGGCACTCTGTTCAGTCTGAAACTAAAACGCTGAGTGCTGGACACTGCTGGGAAATCAAATGCCTTGTCTAAAGGTCAAAAGTCCTCAGTGTGTGTTGGTTTAATAAGTGACATGAACAGATGGGAAGGAGATGGGGCAGCATGGAAATGTTGGCTAATGTCAAATGGCTGCATTGAAATCAAGTCCATCTTGGAAATACTGTCCCTCTGTGTGTTGGGTTGAGCTCCTGGTCACAAGCTGAGGCCTTATATTTTCCAGTTGTTTTGGACCTAGCTCTTTCTGTAGGATCTCATTTTCACTTGCCCTTTAGCTGGAGGCAGGAGCAGGGAGCTGAGGCCCTTTCCTTGCCCTACAGCCCTGCTGTGCTGCTGCTGTGCAGGCTGTTAGCAAACCTGCATGTGATCCTAGGGACTGGCACCATGGGCTCCTGTGTTCCCAAGTCACAGGGGTTCCTGGAGTCAGCATGGGCAGAGAAACAGGAGGAACTGTGGCTGCTTGGTGGGATAAACAGGCTGATGTTTTTCAGAGCTTCACAGGTCTGGTGTATCCCTGGTCTTTCATCCTAGTAATGCATTACACTTACTGTAGTATCTGACAAGAACATTGGGCCCTTTGCTCCAAAGTGCAAAACCCTCATTCCTGGACTCCTGGCCTTTCTCACCTCTACACTAGGTAATTGCCATTAAGCTATCTAGAGTTTCCTCATAAATTTTATTTTCAGAAACTGTAGATAGCAGGGAATGTGATAAGCTGCTTAATAATTGCCTGCCAGCTGGCATACAAGAACTTTTAATGTGTTTGCTTTTGGCCTATAAAGCTTTAATAATTTGGACTCCAGCCAAAACATCCTTTCTTCCTGAGCACTAATGTGGCAGCTCTGATTTTCAGAGGCAGGAATTTCTCAGGGGAAATGGCATTAGTTTTCCTTTTTGTTTTTCTGGAACTCATAGTCAAGGTTGAAACATAGCTTTATGGTTTGGGACTTCCATATGGGCATTCCTACAGCCCTGCTTGCAAGCTGTCATATAGCAGGAGAGGAGCATGCTGTGGCTCTCCGTGCCTTGGAGAGCAGGAAGCCTTTTAGGGAACATCCTCACAAGCTCTCGGGGGTTCCTGGAGCTCTCCTCACGCACATGCCACTCTGCATTCTCTTGAGTGGCCCCTGGAGCAGTGTATAAATATATCACAGTTCCCTGGGCTCTGCAGGGAAACAGAGTTGATCCAGACAGACAGAGATGAACTGTCAGGCGGGATGGGAAGAGAAGCTGCATCTCACCAGAGTTGCATAAAGTGACACTATGGGTTATTGTCATATGAATTCTGGTGTCTGTTTACAATATTCCAGTTTTTTGACATCCTAGCCTGCCCAGATCCCCTTCAAAAGCCCTGGGCCCCCATACTGCTCAGTTTGGTGAGTTAATTGGGCTGCTTTGTGTGTCTCTGTCTCTCTGGTGCCGCATGCTGTGCTGCTGTGTGGAGGGCCCAGCCTGTTTATCTGTGTGCCTCGGCAGCCCTGACCAGATGTCACCAGCTTATTTAAATGCTGGCATGCATCCAGGTGTTCCTCATCACAATTCCAGCTTGTAAGAGTTTACACATCTGGAACAAGGGATGTGGCCTCTGACACACTCAGTGGTGTCTGCAGTGGATTGCTGATGGGGAGGGATTTGATGTGCTGTCATCCTTTGCAAACACCACTGTGATACAAAACACAGATGCAAGGATGCAGCTTGTTCACTGCACCTCTGGAGCGTTGTGGAATTACAGAAGTGAACAAAACAAAGAGCTGTGATTCTTGGGTACCTTTGTTCTCTGTATTTGCCAGGCTGTGGCTACAAAACCTCACCAACAGTGCTGTGAGGAGCTGGCTGTGGGTCCTCACCCAGCTCTCAGTATCCTCTCAGTCCAGAAAAAGCAGCTGCAGTCAAGCAAACCTGTGAGTGCTGCAGGACACTGTACTCAAATTGTGATGCTTTGCTCAAGCACCAGTCTACCATCTGATGGTGGGTTGGGATTCCCAAATGTGTTCTTGGCACCAGCTGTTACTACTAATTTTGGGTATCATCCTGTGGGAGGGCTGGAGGAAAACATCCGTCTTGCCTCGCTGGGTTGCTCTGAGTTCCCATACTCGTTGCTACAATAGCTTGTTAACTTTGCTGTGTTGTTTTTGTGTAATTGCTTGGTTTTTCACGTCAGAAGTCAGCCTGATCATTATGGGTTGCTGACTATAGATGGTAGCTCTGCTCACCTTGGCACTAGCTTGGAGCTACTGGACTGAGAAGAATCTATATGGTGTATCTTTGCTGGTCTCTGAACTCCATTTCATCCTGCCTCTGAAGGGTGCCCTAGGACTCTTACCTTCAAGAGTAAGAGTGACAATCAGAGGTGCATGCAGCAATTTTGGAGTGCTAGAGGCCAAGGAGGTATAGGTAGGACTGGGCCATGCCTGTTACTGACTTCCAGTACACTCAGCATGGGGAAATAAAGAGGATAAAGACGTTTTTAAATGAGAAGAGCAAGGCAGTACTATCATCATTGACAACTGGAAAGTACCCACCAGCACACTGGGGATACTGCAGACACGTTTGCTGGGAAATGGCTGTGGGGCTGTGTCCCACCCTGCACCGAGGGTCTGGATGTGCCACACAGTGTCTGTGGCACTGCCAAGCTTCTCCAGCTCCCTGGCACTGCTGGCTTGTTGTCTCTGCCTCACCAGCAGCTCCCAGCCAGTGCATGGAGCTCAGCTCTTGCCTCCTGAGCCCCATGTCCCAGCCGTCCCTGCCTGATAGCTTTCAAACCAGCTCCTTTATGCTCAGTCCCATGTCACCCCTTGCGCAAAAGCTGGATTTCTTCTAAATGTCTGCAGTGTGACCTGATTATTTTTCCTGTCCTTCCTCGCCCTCCTTTTTAATAGTGTCTACAGAAAAGCTGGCAGAGTTCAGTTATATCAGTCATGCTGACTGATAGTGCTGCCTCTTCTCTTGGGATTCCTTCTCTTTTCTGTCCCTCCAGCATTCATTTCAGATTTAGCTATCAGCCCTCTAAAGACAGGGTATTGCCTTTGTTCTGTTTGTACAGCATGGAGCACAGCGGAGTCCCCAGCTGTGACCGAGGTTCCCAATGCCACAGTGATAAAAGTGAGCAGATCAGTAACAAGAAGAGGCAGCTGCTGCCATCTAAAAAGATTCAGTTTTGGTGCTGGTTTCAGTGAAATCAGGATTGGATCTAAGGCTCTTCTTCTATTGCTGCTCCCAGTAGGAGTTTATATTAAAATAGAGACACAGATGCATTGACAGTCATGAGAATCAGAGCATCATTCCTATTTAACACTGTTTGACTGTGATAATCTGATCTTAAGGCAGACATACAAGCTTGCAGATCCTTAATGTAAAATTGCTGGATTTCTGGTGGTAGCTGTCTTTCTGCATTTTTTACAGGGTCTTGGGTAGTTAGCTGAGGCATCACAGAGTGTGGGAGCACCCAGACCTGTGGTGGTGGCACTGGGAAGGAGACTTGATGAGGACCAACGCGGTGAACATGCAGTTCCTCTCTAAGGCACCCCTTGGTTCTTTCCCTCCTAGCACTAGAAGGCATCTGGATGCTCTGATGTTGTGATGCCTGATTGAAGTACTGGTTGATTGACTTTAAAATATTCCAGTGGCTATTATTAAAAATATCACAAAGAATTCACTCAGGTCAAACTTGAGAAATTTCATGCTGAAATGCAAATTTCTTCATGTTTCACATATATCAAGCTGTCTTGCTACTCCTGTTTTCTTTGACGCTAGTAATATATTGCATTTTAATTTTCTTCCAAAGCACGGACTCCCACCCCTCCCAACCCTTTTATCTTTTCAGAGAGGTCCATCTCCTCCAGGTTCACATCACAGATGTGTAGCCAGTGTTGCCAAGATCTGCTCCGAGTCCTTTACTGACACAGAATTTGAATTCATAAATGATAGCAGTGACATAGATAACCAATATACCTGATTTCCAAAAGGTGGCCAGGAGTTGCATTAGTTCCAGGTTGTTGAGCACAGGCCACCATCACATAACAGCAGCTGTCTTAGCCAGCTCCTTGCTGTTTAAATTGTATATTATTATCTGGTTCTCATAGCCAAAAGGCTGAATCACTCTGTGTAAGCTATTTAAATGTGAAGAAAGCAAAGCAGAAATTAAAAAGGCAGTGTTATCTCATAAGGGTTACTTGTGTTAAGGCTAGAGACAGTAGGCAAGGATTGGCACCCACTGTGCTGTGCACTGTGTACTCGTCACAAAAGGACTCTGCCCCTGAAGACCTTATGTGTATAACCCTGGGCAAAAATTACTGCGTGTTTTTCTTGACATTTTTCAGAGGCAAATCAGTCATCCTATGGAGAAATAGGGTGCCAAGTCTGAGGCCTGAATGTGATCTTTGTTACACCATCTTACAAGAATGTCAGTCTGAAGTACAGTCCTCAAAGCAACTTTAACTGTGAAGGCGCTTCTAATGTCTCTGCAGTCCGTTCCCATTAACTACTTTCATTTTTTTATACTTTTTTAATCTAGGAAATAATTTGTCTTCTAGTCCGTTTGTACTTAAAATGATTCCATATAATTCCACTAAGGTTCTTTCATCTCTTTGCAAAATGTGGGATGGCTCCTGTCTGGCTCTGGAAATACTGTCTTCAGACATCCTCATTAATTGATTCCTTACTCTGGCACAACATAGCAAACAATGCTACTTCTCCCTCCCTGGGGAAATCCGAGCCTGTGCGCATCTGTCCCATGTCCCTTTGTGCTTAGCCAGGCAGAGAATTGTTCATGTTTTGTGTTCTTCAGCACTGCCAGCTTATCACCCTGCTCTTAGTATTTGGTAGCAGCCTGGCTCTTTCTTATAATCTAAACATTTTGTTATTATAGAGGGAGATTTTCTCCTATTATCTGCCTTATTTTCAAAAGCTTTTTAATCCTTTTGCTCCTGTATGGTAAAAGTTGTCTGCTGTGGTGTGTCTGAAGCATTAGGCCTTAGTGATGACATACAAAGTGTGCAAAATGGCACTGGAGATGGATTTTGCCTACTGAATTAGACACATCAGGCTCCTCTGAAATCTTTAGCTCTCAGTGTATACACTTTCCCATCTAGACAAACACAGCTGATGCCTTGCCCCAAAGGTACCTCTTCCTTTTCTTTCTTGCTTTCTCTTCTCCTTATGCTTTATTTCATGTTTCCTGGATCTTTCTTCTGTCACATGCGTGGACTTAGAACAATATCAAATCTGTGAAAGCTGCTGATCTAGCTCCATCTCACCTATCCAAACGCAAGCTTGCTGCCATGTGAGCTAATCTGCCTGCTTGCACAGCTCTTGCACCACAGGTTTGATCACCAGGTTTTGGCAGTTAAAGTCTCATTTTTGTCCTAGTTTCCAAGGCATTTCCCTGGCCTGGATCTAGTTACCTTAGGGATTAATTGATCCATCATGATTTTGACCTCCTGCACCATCCACTCCCCATGAAATGATGGGGCTGTCATGCCTGAAGCAAAAACGTTGTGTGTGACAGACAGCTTTCTTTGTGACTTGGCTGGGATCACAGGCTTTGCCTCTGAAGGATACTAGAATGGCAAGAATCTCAGCACAATATAGGACCCATTTTTTTAAACCTGCTGTCTTAATCACAACCCTATTAGAACAAGGTTTTATTATTCATTGGGATTTGATTATATTCATGAGACTGGAGAGGAAGCTATTTATTCCTTTATTTTATTGTCTTTTGACGTGTCGTAAAGCAATCTGAGATCACAGGATATAGAAAATATAACTGTAATTGCAAGCAAGGCAAAAAAAAAAGGCAATGAACTCCATGATTGCATGTTTGTCTCCCCTTTGCTGCTGTTATATAAACTGTGAGTGTAGGTAGAGTACATCCATCTCTCTTTTTTAACATGAAAACAGCAGATGGGGCACATGGCTCTTTCTGAAGGTTATGGTGTGTGCAGCAGTGAGGATTGGCAGGGTTATTGTGTGTAAAGCCAGTGGGGGCTTTATCTTTGCTCAGAAATAGGGGTTTGCTCCACATTTCCATTTTGATTAGCAATAATGATACAAAGGCAAATTTTCTTTGCAAGGAAGAGCTGCTAATAAAGTGACCTTTCAAAATTAAGTAGCTCATTGAAGTGCCATATCACAATAAGCGTATACAAGGCTGGTCCCAGCTGCAGCAGGCAGGGAAACTGGACGGGAATCCAGAGAAACATGGAACAGGAATCCTGAAGTGGATGAACAGCACATAGTGGCACAGTGATGGTTGCAAGGAGCAATGGCCAGGTGCTGTTTCCAGCTCAGAGGGGCCGATCTATGTGCTTTGTCTTTGAAAGGATCTGCAAGTGTGAGAGGCAGGCGCAGAGAGTGTTTCTAGCAAGGTTTCTGGGCACGGGGCTGTGCAGTTCAGGGACTTGGCTGTTGTCCTGCCAGTGCCGTAACATCGGCTGTGCTTGGATGCTGTTGGGAATGTGTTTGCATGGCTTTACTCATGGTAAACACAGGGTACACTTGGAACTATTTTGTGGATTCCTCTTGGATACAGGTGGAAAGCACTTAAATACCACGCTGGTCCTAATTCAAAACCCTGGTTTCTATGTAGGAATTATTTGCAGTTAAACTCCAGCCACACAGCCTTTGGCAAGAGACATGAATCAATTTGTCCAGCTTTTCTTTTCTGTTTTGTCCCTGTGTGAAGGCTGATGCCCAGTGTGTGCCAAGGGGGCCTTTCAGACCCAATAATGCGCCCTTGTGTCTCGTAGCATGCGTGGAATTTGCATAGGCTGTGCTGGGACAGGCAGGTTTCTTTTGTTGCTGGAAACAAGGAGCAAGTTCTTTTCCCTGTCTCTGCTTCCTAATGCCTCTTCAAAAGCTCTCAGCACTCATGTAAGAAATTTACTTTTTTCTATTTATTTTTGCATTAAATGTTGTTAGACTTTGTGCAACTTGCAACAGCCTGTGCAGAGAAGTCATATCAGTCAGTGCTAGTTGACAAAATTGTTTAATTTTCTTTCTGTGAATCTAGATATCTAATTGTCAGAGGGAAGAGATAATCTGTGATGCTTGATGTAACTGCTGCAAAGTATTTGCATATCTTCTCTGTGGGGAAACAAAACTGCTAGTGAGTGAATAACAGTGCATGGATCATTGCAGGCAGGGTCACTGGGCCTATACACTTGCTATTAACCCTTTTCAGGATCTGTATTGCCACAGAATGAGTTGTCATGGGTTTCAGGCAAAGGGCTTGATCCACATTATGGGCAGAGCTGGCACTTGTTTGTGCATTGTAGCCCTACGCAATGAAATGCGAATATGATCAGATCAATTGGCAGTTGCTTTTGGCAGCTGATTCCGAATTGTTGCATTTTGGTCTTGATTTATTGCAGATAACAAACTGCTGAAAAACAGGCTGGGAGGTGCTCAGCAAAATATGGACCCCATTTGGAGTTAGCAGTGTGCTTGCTAGGCCACTGAGCCAGGCAGCTGGGAGCCTTTAAGAGCTTTCTAAAATTTTAGATGACCTGGCAGATTGCCTTGCAGTCTGCCTTGCAGACCTTCTTCCTCTCCATCCTCTTGAAGGCGTCTTTGGCATCCGTGGAGAGCATTGTAAAGGGGAGGGGGTTTGGTATGGATTCTCACGATGCAAGAGTTGCTGAGAGCCTCATTTCCTCTTGTTTCAGCAAGAATATTTCTTCTTGTAGAGCCTGAGTCCAGCTTCTGTTCTCTTATTCTGATCACGCATGCTGGAAATCCTGGAGATAGTCTTTCAGGTCAAAAATGTCCAGCAGTAGCTCAGATAACTGTTAGGTTCACAGATAATGTGCAGAGGTGGGCTGGCGTTCAGATGACTTGCCCAAATGTGCTTTGATGTCCTGCTGTCCTGAGCTACTGTCAGTTTACAGCAGAACAGGAAGCTGCTGAAGTCTCTGAACCAGCACTGAAGTGTTCTGTTGCTTGAGCCAATGCACGTGAGGTTCAGTGGGCTGCAAACGCTTTCGGTGGCAGCTGTGAATTCCTGTGAGCAGGAATGCCCAGCATGGTCTGAACACAGTGGCCTCCAGCCTTCAGCAGGGAGGAGAGGAAGATCAAGGTGCTCCAGTCTTCTGTAGAAAAGCCTGTTTTGAAGGGAAAGCTTTTATGGGCTCAGGGGTATTCAGCAGAGCACTTGCTACCCCTCAGGTGCCACACCACATCTAAGGGACTGACGTGACCGCTGGTACAGTTCCCTGTTAACTGTGCACTTGGCAGCTGTTCTTGAAAAATGGTGTCCATGAGAGCTCTCAGCTGAGGATGAATGTAGAAATAGTGGAAAGGGAAGTACTGTATAAGATGATTAAAGATATATAAAGAATGATTAAAGGATGGGGGCATGTCACAGGTTGAGCACATGCAATATGTGCAAGCTGAGTGAGTAGGCAGAGCCCCGGAAGGACTGGCACACCCATTCCCAGAGCCAGGCTGTCACTTTTTAGTTGAGTATGAAATCAGGACAATAGCTCATGGCAGTAGAATAATGACTCTAATCCTCATCTTTAAGTAAAAGAGTGGCAGGAGAAGCAAGCTGGGCAACTCTAACCTGTGGGCTTGACTTAAGCATGAAAATGTTTGAAACAGTGGTGGGAAGATGGTAATGGAAGATCTAGAGGTAGATGGCAATTGGAATAAAAGTTAAGTATGAGCGTTAAGAGTGCTGATTAACATGAGATATCTCTTTGATAACTCTTTGATTTGATTTTCAACATGGTAATTGTACCTATCCTCTGGTAGGGTTATGTACCTGTTCTAGATAACCCTCAGCAGAGTAGTGTCTTGGGAGCCACATGACAGGCTATGAAATTAAGAAAGTAGGTGTCGGGAGAGAACAGGGAGGTCAGATAAAGGGATGAGAAAGAGGTAAGAACTGGATGAGCTGAAAAAGGATGATGTAGGTGAAAAGTTAGTAGGGGTTCCTCAAAGACTGATCTTGCATGGCTTGTGACAATGAGTTCTCACTTGCTCCAGACTTAGAGTGCAGAGCTGCAGACAGCAGTAACCAAAGGGTTGGCAGCATGTCACCTGGGAGCATGTGACCACACCCACAGCAAAACTGAGGGTTCAGTGTCATTGCACATTTATGACCTTAAAAACAAAGTCTCAGGATATGGGAATTATCTATTTTTTGATAGAAAGGTAGGTATGATAGAATGGCAAGAGGAACTGATGAGTGTAGCTGGCCATGAAAAAATTTAGATTGTTTTTGTTTGGGTTTTTGGGCCACTGAGAGTGAATTTCTGGGGAGGAAGAGAGATAAAACCAAACCTATTTATGCCTTAAAGCAAAAAGCGATTACTAAATGCTGGGTATCGTAGTAGGATGTAGATACAGTGAAACAAGTAGTAGAGATGTAGATGTAGTGAAAGTTTCCACTGGGTGTTGCCCTGTGTTGCCTATGTCATGATCACGCTGTGGAGTGCTAGTCTTAGCCTGTGTTGTACAAACAGTCCAGAAATGATTTTGCTCCATAGGGAAATGTAGCTGTGCTGTGCTGAACACTCACCAAAGTCAGACACTGCTGTTGGTGTAGACTGGTAGCTCCTGTGTCAGCAGATGTCTCCTTCAGGGCAGACCAGCTGGCTGTAAAAACCAAAGTGATGAGGAGTTACTGTATTTTTTTTTCCTCTTTCCCTTTTTTCAGTGATGCCATCTGCAATTTTGTCATCTGCAATGACTCCTCCCTCCGCAGCCAGCCGATCATCTTCAATCCTGACTTCTTTGTGGAGAAGCTGCGCCATGAAAAACCAGAGGTGTTCACAGAGCTGGTTGTCAGCAACATTACCAGGCTCATTGATTTGCCTGGGGCAGAGCTGGCCCAGCTAATGGGAGAGGAGGACCCAAAGCTGCCTGGGGCAAACAGCACAGCCTCTGGATTTTTTCGTTCTCTGATGTCTCTGAAGCGCAAGGGTGAGTATGGATGGCATGAAGTCTGGTGCCCACCTCTAGAGTGATGCTGTCATCATTTGTTACACTTAGTTTACAAAACTTTCAGCCCGTAGTTTGGAGTTTGTGTGGAATGCTTAATACTCTGGTTTTGTATACTCCGGGGAAACACTTCTAGAAAGGAGCAAAACAAGCCAGGAAATTGATCCTAGAAATGCCCTGCACTTTGACAATATCCTTCTTCTGGGATTATTGTGTGGAGTATGTCAGGTTGGCTTCAGTGGGTCAGCTGCCTGCTGAGCAGCTCAGAAATCTGTAAGCATCTTCCATCCAAATGCTGGTGCTGCTCTGATCCACATCCCAATCCAGTGAGTCAGTGACAAAGCTCTGCAGACTGACTGATGAAGCCCAGTTTCAACTCTGGGAGGTGGCATATCTCTCATTCTCTCTTAGACAAGCAAACTTTCACCAGCGTTTTCTTCTGATAAACTGACTATTCTTGTCTCCTCTCAAGTTCAGCTGTCTTGGTTGTGAAACATTAGCCCCAGGCCCTTTGCAGAAGTCTTCTTTTGAGTGTGGTTGTGTTCAGATGGCTTTCTTCAGTGGCTGGCATTCACCAGTCTGTTTTGTTGAAACTAAAAGGGTGTTCTAGGTGTCTGTGTGTCTATTCCCACCTTTGCCCACACTCAAGGGGAGTCTGGTTCTCCTGATAGGTTCAGTTAAAACTTCTCGCTTATCTAGGCAGAAGCAGTCTCCATCTGGGCCCCTCACATTCCTCCTCAGCTCTGGTTTCCCAGCTTAGACTGGCTGGCTGCTGGCAGAGGAGCTGTGAGCTGCCTTCAGATGTTGGCAGCCTGAGGCTGCACACTTCTGATTAGTCTTCTGCTTCATTTGAGCAGTTCTGCTATTGTGAGTATCTCAGGGAAGGGAACTATTGCTATGGCATAGTTTGACTTTTTTCTGTCTTCAACCATTTTATAATTTCTCTAAGTGTTTCTGATTCTACCAAGCCTATTCCTCCATTGTGTTTCATAAGGACAAGCTCTGCAGCCCCACTGATCAGGCAGAATTTTCTGTTGCCAGCTTCAGCCCTCCACTTCTGTCTGACCCAGCAAGAGACCTGATACATACACTCAGCCTAGGAAATAAAAGACTTCAAATCAAGTCTTTTAGCATCCTTAGAGGAGAATTACTTAATATTGCCATGACTTACTTGGCTGCTCTGTAATAACAGGTCGTTGTGCTGCCCCTAAACTGCAGTCAGTCTGTGCTCTTACCTGTTGTTGCTCCTGTCTGTTCCCAGAGAGTAGCAGGACACCTAAATTCAAGCACTTGCCACTTGACAAACAGAAGTGAGTGAGTAACTAAACTGAATGTGTTCTCTTGGTTTGTATGGAAACCCCCATGTTCTCGTCAAAACCTCCCAGCAGGGGCTGGTGAGGCTTCTCCAGCTCCATTATTTTATTAAATTATCTGTGCTCTGTTGGAGCGCTGCTCTTATCAGACCTGACGTTTCCTGCAAACTCTTTTCCCCAAGAGCTCTGCCTTCCCCCATTCAGATGTCTCCGTGGCCGTGTGTCACTACAGCTAGCAGATGTTTCTAAGTCTGCTGGCTGCACTCCCAGGCTGCAATGGCAGTGTCTCCCAGCATTGCAGGCACTGTCTGTGAACTCCTTGGCCAAACTCTGAGAAAAATAAGTTTGTGCCTATAGAGAAAATCAGTTTCATGTACTGTGTGTTTCATCTTGGAGCCATCATTTGTTTTTCTTCATGTTATAGACCAGCTAGAACAAACAAGTTTTATTTCTTCAAAGCCAGAGGCCAAGGACCATGGAGCTCAGAGCTGCTCAAACTGCAAATACTTACAACTTCTTTGAGCATCAGGAAACTCAATCTCATGCTGCTGCTTAGTTTCAGAAGCTATCGTACAATAACATCTAAACCTTTGTAATGCAGCATCCATTCTCCAGACACGTCTTTCAAGTTTCTTTGAGAATCAAATTCTTATTCAGATACCAGCTTCTGACTTCAAAACTAAATTGAGTTTGTCAGGCCCTGCATGTCTCAAGAAGATGTATTTTCCTCTTCTATTCCTGGCCACTGTTGATTCTATCTGTTGAATGTCTAATGAGTTTATTTTTCTTCAAGGACAAGAATCTTTTGCCAATCATTCTCTCCCTTTGCACTCAAACCTTTCAGATCTTTCACGTGGATCAAGAGCTCACATTGCTCTCCTTTCTCTTGCAAGACTGAAGCATGCGCTTTATCAGAGTGAGGTCAGAAAGTTCTTGATTTAACAGGAGGCTGGAGTTCCTGGTGGCTTACCATGTATTTCAGAAGTCCTGGAAGAAAGCAGAACATTCTTCAGGCGGAATAAATTTAGTTACACAGGAAGGCTGCTAGAGAAGTGCATAGGGTTAACCAGGTCTGTCCCACATGCTGTGAGCATCAATACCACGGAGCAGTAAGATCTGTAGTACAAGAGACCAAAAGGAAGTAAAATCAAAATGAGATATGAGGGGGGAAAAAAAAAAGCAAGAGAAAGCATGTGGGGGAGATAACTTTTATCAGACCAGCCAATGTATTGCTTGGATTTGCTGGGCTATCAGCTGTAGCAATAAGGAGAGAAACCTTCGGTGCAAATGTCCAGCCTGCCCTCAGATGTGACCCATGTTCCTGGCAGTCTGGTCATGGAGAAGGGAGGAATATTCTTTTCTTTCATCTGTTGTCTCTAGCCCAAGTACAAAGGCAGGACAAACCAGCTCTGTACCTGATTCCAGTTCTCAGTCCCAGTCAGCATGTTGTGGTACAGTCTATCCAGTATTTTGTCTCTAGTCCAAACCTTTATGCATGTGAGGGAAGAAGTGTGGTACCCAGGGTTCTGGTTACTGCCACTGACCTCTCTGGGAGTTGTCTCCACTTTCTGAGGGACAGATCATACTGGCTGTGTATGTTTGACAGAAAAATCCATTCACTAGCAAGGTTGCATTTTTTAGAAAACACTATCCTGCTGGATAATCACTGTCTCACCTGGGAAGTCCCTCTGTGGACAAGAAGAGTATTTTACATTGGTTCAGTAAATATCCTTCAGTTAAATGGACTTCTCATCTAATGTTTCCTTCTCTGCAGGGATCCCCTTCCTTTCAGCTCAGTTGCTTCCATCTTTTGGGACTATAGCCTGTGTTATTTCCTGGAGTTCTGGAGCTGGCAGCTCATGGCCAATCTCAACCCCATGAGAGGAGCCCAACTTATTGTTTTGCTACTCTCCTTCTGCCTTGTTCATCTTTCATGCTTTACTCAGACCAGGGCAGCTGACGTGGAAGAGAGATTCACTGGGATGAGGAAATTCCATGTTTTACTCATGCCTGAAAAGGAGGCTCATGTGAGCCAGTCAGATAATGTCTGCTCTCCCCAGTAGTGCTTATTTTCCTCTCCCATAAACTCATAGCTTCAACTCTTCTTTCTGCTCCACTTCATGTGGAGCCCCAGTGAGGATTAATCTGCACGTTTCTTTCACAGTGTGGAGTGTGCCAATGTGGCACCAAGGCTCTCCAGGCTCTTACATCTGCCCTTCCCATTTTGCTCTTTTCATAAGGTCTGGGCTTGCAGGTTCTATGCCATTTTAAACTGAAGCATTTTCTGATGTTTTTTCTTCAAGGACTAGAGAATATTTGCTTTAGCTGATAAAAGCTGTAATTAAACTGAGGTAAGAAGCAGGATGATGAATGTGAGTACAGCATGGTGAGATGAAGTGACTTATTTTGGAGTGTTTGTGATATCTCACATCTGTGAGGGTCCTTGTGACCTTCACCCTTAACATTTTGGGGCACTGATCTTTGCATGTTGAAATCCTCTTCTTTGGGGAGCATTCATTTCTGTGGCTGTTTGGTTCAGAGCTGCCTGAACTCGTTGTCTTCTGTTCTGCAGAGAAAGGGGTGGTGTTTGGCTCGCCGCTGACAGAAGAAGGCATTGCACAGGTTTCCCAGCTAATCGAGTATCTGCACAAAAGTAAGTGGCTCTGCTGCCTTCCTTTTCCAGTGGGTGTCTGCATGGCCCACCTCAGGTCTCTGGTGCAGACAGAGTGACAAGCTCTGAGCTCTCCAGCAGCTGGAGCATGGCACTGCACCAGGCAACTGTTCCCCAGAATTGCCTAGCAGATATGTTGGCTCTATTTCCCTCTGTACAAGGACTTTCTCTACTGATGGGAGCCAGCTTGGAGTTATGTCTCTGAATGCCGTTCACTGAGGTTTGCTGTGAAGCTCTGGAAAGAGGGAACTGCTTTAGTAAGAAGGTGGGAAATCAGCCTCTGATTATTCAGTGCCCTTTTTTCTCCCTTCTCCTGAGCAGATCTAAGAGCAGAAGGCTTGTTTCGAGTGCCAGGCAACAGCATCAGGCAACAGATCCTAAAGGATGCTCTGAACAGTGGTACAGATATTGACCTGGACTCTGGGGAGTTTCATTCCAATGATGTGGCTACCCTACTTAAAATGTTCCTGGGTGAATTACCAGAGCCACTGCTGACACACAAGCACTTCCATGCCCACCTCAAAATTGCAGGTGAGTGGGCAGCAAGGGGCAGGGATGGGCAGAAGGACTGTAACTGGCCTCCTAGAAAGCATGCTAGGCTCTGAAGTGTATTCCTTAAAGGCATAGTAAGAAATCTTCCTGCCATCCAGCCTGGTGATGGAAGGACTGGAGCTGATTAACAAATCAGACCAAGTCTGTCTAGACCATTCTTCTCTCAGATACCACAGCAGTAAAGCCCACAGTGATAACCTGTGTCTCCATCTGTTTCATGTCCGGGGTTCTGAGCAAGTTGTGGTTTCTGTGTATTTAATAACTGTTATTGAAATACCTTATGTGAACTTCCTCCATCTTGCCTTCAAGCCATCACAGTTCTTAGCAGCTCTGTTGTTCTGTGGGAGGAGTAGCATAGATTAACACATCAAGTGGGGAGTTTGGGAGCTGGGGGGAAGAGAGATGGAGGGCCAAGAACTGTGCAGGGGTTTGTAGGAGATCTGCATATGAAGAGGGA
Source organism: Petroica traversi (assembly GCA_025920805.1). Taxonomy (NCBI): domain Eukaryota; kingdom Metazoa; phylum Chordata; class Aves; order Passeriformes; family Petroicidae; genus Petroica; species Petroica traversi. The sequence continues at coordinate 13,490,415 of JAHLSL010000018.1, read as the reverse complement.
AGGATAAGCAGTTGCAACAGACTGCTCTGAGGGAAGGTAATGCATGTCCTTCATGTCCTGCCTTGTGATTTGGCAGACTTGACGCTGTTTGATGAGAAGGGGAATAAGACCAGCACTCCAGACAAAGAGCGCCAAATTGAAGCCCTCCAGCTGCTGTTTTTGATCCTTCCTGCTCCCAACCGCAGTCTGCTCAAACTGCTGCTGGACTTGCTCTACCAGACTGCCAAGAAGCAGGACAAGAACAAGATGTCTGCCCACAATCTTGCCCTTATGTTTGCACCTCACATCCTATGGCCCAGAAATGTGAGCAATGCCTCAGTGTCTGTGGGTGGGATATTGCAAGGTAAAAAAGCAAAGGCTTGGCAGGGGAAAAACCAAGATGAGAAGGTTAAGTACTGGCACAATGATGTGAGGGTTGGAGGCTGTGATGGAGAGGTGGGAGCCTCCTGGCAGGACTCAGTTTCAGTGAACAGCCCAGACCTGCCATAGGTCTCGTTTGCAACTTATGCATCTTCTTTTTCAGTAAAACTGAAAGCACAGCACAGTCATGCTTCTTAGAATATCAGTTCCAGAGAAATAAGGTTTCTTGTGCTGCTAGTGAACTGTTTGGCCACAGAGTTATCTGATTCTCCTCTCAGAGCCACTCTGGCTCTTTGAGCTCTGATTGTTGGTGTGCTATGAGCCCTGCCTGCCTGTCACCTCAGAGTAGGTCTCCTGCTGTGGCACTGTGTGTGGGTCTGTGTATCGCAGAAGAACCCCTCCTCCTCCCCTTCTAATGGAGGTGCCTTTGGCTCTGTCCCCTTGCCAGGTGACAGCAAATGACCTTCAGGAAAATATCACAAAGCTAAACAATGGAGTGACCTTCATGATCAAACATTCTCAGAAACTCTTCAAGGTAAGTGTGTTTTGGCGTCTTCCTCTCCTGCCTCCATCACCAGGAGACCAAATGCCCCTTGTCCAGACAGATCCCACGTGGTGAGTGTGTATTCTGTGGGCTCTCTTCTGTGGTGGGAGAAGAAGATTTCTTCAAGAATCTGTTCCTTTAGTGGCTAGTGAGGAGGTCTTTTCTGGGCAGGCAGCCTTGGAGGTGGCTTTGGCAGGGCAGGTCAGCAGCACGGTGCAGTGTAATACTCCCCTCTGCTGGACACCAGCACCTGCTGCCCGGCAGGAAACCTGGCTCCCGAGGGCAGGTACACACCGGGCTGCACTTGGGTCCTGGCAGGATAAGGAAATGGAAGGGATTTGTCCTGCCTGAGCACTGCCAAGAGCAGAATACCTGTTGCAGTGGGTTGTTTTGTTGTGAACTTCTCTGCAAATGGTCATGAGCCCGCTGCTGTTACAGACACTGCCAGCCCTGAGCAGGGTGCTGTGGTAGGACAGCCGGGAGTTTGGAACTTCAGCAAGTTCCTCCAAGGAAATGTTTCTTCAACAGGCAGTCTCTTGACTTCTCAGGACCTTCCTGGTCACTAGAGGCATCTGCTTGATGCAGAGTCCTCCCATGGAGAGTTCCCCTTCTACCTTTGACAGGCCCCAGTTTGGCCAGCTCAGAGCTGGGGGAATTACTTAGAGCAGGGTTCCACATGAGCTTTTTTCCTTCTCTGAGTTCCACTTGTGCTGAATATCTGCATGTAAAGATGCTGTGAACAGGGAGTGCATTGGGGACATAAAATTCCATGGCTTTGTTTGCCCAGAACGACTGAGTCTTGATACAAGTGGCTTGTGTGATATGGTTGAAAAGCAGCTCTTGCTGGAGCCACTGTTGCCCCAAGGCCAGAGATGCTAAATGTACATTTGGCCTGTTCTCTGCTCATTGTCTCAGGCTCCAGTGTACATCCGGGAGTGTGCCAGGCTGCACTATCTGGGATCCAGAGCCCACACCTCAAAGGTAAGGACAGCAAGTGCAGAGCCTGCCCTCCATAAAAGGGCAGAGGCTGTGATGCTATGAAGGGATCTTTGTGAGTGACAGAAGCTGAAAACAAACCAAGCTATGAAAGAGGATCTGTCAGAGGGCAGGAGCAAGGGAAGCATATGGTGTGGTAGTGCAGGCGGCTGCATTAGGGAAATTGGACAGAGTTGAAGCATCTGTTAATCAAAAGCACAGGGAAAGAAAGCTATGAGCCCCTGTTTAGCAGCAAACCTGCTCCCTGTGCCCAGTACGTGCAGCACCTGCTCCTTCACAGGGCTATGCTTCCAAACAGGCAGACACGCCTGCTGCCATGGCCAGGATGTTTGGCAGAAGTGCTGAGATAAAGGCTACTTGCTGCCTCTGGGACAACATTTGTGTCTTGCCAGCAAATGCTTCCCCACCTCATATAGCTGCAGCAGAGGGAAGGTGCATTGCAAGGAGCTGCACTGACCCTTCTCAAGCCTGGAAGGGCTTCTGCAGCTCGCATCTGGGAGGGGAGGGAAGAAGCAATGGGGTCACCTTTGTATTGCTGTCACCTCTTCCTGGCACGGGGCCTGCTGATGCAGTGCTGCTGCAGAGGGGTAGGGAAAACACAGCCCTGTGCATTCACTGGGGCTGAGGCAGCTCACAAGACTCTTCCCAGCCTGGCTCAGATGGGTGGCTCGTTGGGGTTAAAGCATGGCAAGCGACTGCTCTCTCCGCTTTCCCAGGACGACCTGGATTTGCTGACGTCTTCTGGCTCCAAGGAGCTGCATCCCCTCAAGTCTCAGAAGCGAAGCCGGCTGGACTCCTGCCATCAGGAGGAGACCCAGCAGCGCACGGAGGAGGCACTGAAGGAGCTCTTCCGCCATGTCCACAACATGCCTGACTCTGCAAAGAAGAAGAAGCTTATCCGGCAGGTAGTGTGGGGAGGAAAGATGTCTTGGGGTGTGCTTGTCAGCACAATCCTGGGCACTGGGCTAAAGACAGGGCCTTCTTGAGAGCTGCTCCTAATCCTGGGCAGGCTGGGGAAAGTGGGCTCTGGGATGTGTAAGGGGCAGAGCTGTGAGAAGACAGGTGTAGGACCTACACCAAGATGTACCAAGCAGTGCTTTTGAGCTGTTTTTCAAGCTAAGGACTTGCTAGCCAGCGGTTTCCCAGTCTTGATAATGGCCTTGTTGAACTTCCTCCCTCAGAAAGGGAAAAGTTTCTTCCCCTGATGCCTGCAGAGAGTGGACAAACTGGTCTCCTCTTGACCTCAGACAACTTGACCCTAGACAGACTGGTCAATGTGATCAGCACCAGTCGTGGCTGCCAGGCTCCAGCTGCTGCACAGCCTTCTTTCTGCTCCCAGCATCTGCTGCTTTTTGTTAATCTGGTAGCCAGCACAAAGCAGCTTTGCACCCAAACTCCCTGTAATCCTGGGTGGAAGATGTGGCCTTCCTCTGCTTTCTTCCTCCTTCAGCTCTGAGCTGCTCCTCCATTCTGGGGGATAAAGGAGAGAAACTTGAGTTCTGGGACAGCAGGTAGAGCAGCACACAGCAGAAAGGGACGGGTGTAACTGTGCTAACATCCTGCCTATCCTGTTTCCCCCTAGTTTAATAAGCATCCAACAGCTCTGACTCCTGGCTCCGATGTGCCCACATCCCCAGCACCGCGGCGCACCCGCTCGCGCTCCTTCAGTGGCCTCATTAAGGTAAAAGCAGCCTCTGACCCTTGCTCTCTGCTCTGAGTTTCTGATGTTGCTTTCTGCTTCTCCATTGCTCTGTCTTGAATGACACCGTCAAAGAGTAGGGACTCTTCAAAGTATTGCCTGCCAAACAACACAGATCCACTGGGGCAGAAAAGGCAACACAGTGACAATAAGCCTTGTTAGAATAAAGTGCAATTGTCTTGAAACACATGGCTGAAGGATCTGTGCATCTTTCTGGAGAATTGATTGCTTCCTGAGATGAGATGAGGATTGACAGGGAGCTGGTCATGTAGTCTAGCATGTTAGCACAGGCTTTAGCACATTGTGGGCTGCCCTACAGCAGCATGTACATGCTTCTGACAGGCTGGGCTCCTGGCCAGGCCTCAGGTCAGCTCCCAAACCCTTTACAATCAGGCAGGCTCAGCCTAGTGGTGTGGTTTTTCAGGTGGTTGTGCTTTGCAATCTTTGTTCCAGCTTGGCTTCCTTTTTTTCTTTCCCAGCATCCAACTGCTTACCAGCAATGCATCCTGCTCCTTCCATTTATTTTTTACTTTGCACTCTAAGCACTTGCCAACAGCCCTTTCTTCTTACAACAGCGGAAAGTTTTGGGAACTCCAATTATCCTCGAGAGGAAGAGCAGAGATACCACCCCAGAGCCTGTGCGGGTCAGCAAAGAGAATGTCCAACTGGTAAGAGCTGCCCCCAACACCACTGAAACTGCTGGTGGAGGGAAGTGTGCGAGGGGAGTTTGAAAGCAACTTCAGTGATCCCTGGGGAGCTGCTCTCTGCTCAAGAGAAGGTTTCCAAGTTCCATCTGTATGATAAAATAAGGTCTTGAGAAGCTGCTCTGAGGAGAGCAGAGCAGATGGCAAAGGCAGCATCAGAGCAGGGATGACAGCACTGGGCCTCTACTTCAGTCCAGCTCTCTGGCTGTGTCCTGCCCTGGGGCATTGTCATGTGCCCCTGTCCCTCTGTATCATCCTCCTCCACAGGTGGTACAAAGCCTGTAAGCAGTAGGGCTGTCCCTTGGCCCAGACAAACCAAGAGTGGATTTGGGTGATAGATGCTCTCTGGTGGTACGAGTTGCTCCTAGAGAAGGCTCTGGATGCCAGTCCATTCACCAGCTTCCTACTCCTCTTGCTCTCTCTTGTCCAGTTACAGAAATGTGGCTCTCCAGCTCATATGTCCCAGGCAAAGCTGAAGTCTTTGGAAGGCCAGAAAGAGGTGAGACACTTCCCCTTAACCCCCATTCCTCTTCTGCAGGAAACCTGGTGTGCTGAAACCTGCTGAGGTGACAGCATACACTCAAGGCTCTGTGACAGCTCTGGTGCCCAGCTCGTAGCAGTCTGGTCCGTGCTGAGCTGCAGGCAGGTGACATGCTGGAAGCCAGACCCTGAAGGGTCTTACAGCCTTCTACCTGAGAGTTGGCAGGCACAGGGTAGTGCTAACAGCTTGTCAGGGTGGCAGTGGGACAAGAGGTTGGTGCAGCCCAAGATCAACTGCTATGTTTGTTCCTGTCTGCTCATTGCCTCATCCAGAGCTTTAGCAAAAGGTGTGGGAGGCTGACATCAGGGAAGGGTCCTTGCAGGGAGAGAATGTCAGCCTTCTCCTGCATGGTATTCTGTGTCTCAGGTGTTCAACAGCTCTCATTCTCTGCTACAGGAATCCTGCAGACGCATGCGAACCCGCCTGCTTTCCAAGGATTCATCAGCCCTCTGAATCGCCTCGCACCAACACAGGGGTGGGGATTGCAAGCTGTGAATAGAAAATGTGCTGCACTGAGAGGGGAGTGCTGCAGGCTCACGGCAACTCTCACCAACACAGCAGCACTCTTGAAACTGGACCTTCACAAGGATTGCAGGGATTTGTCTCTTTCTGTATATAAATTATATTTCATTCTACTGTGGGGCAAACCACTATCTAACCAAAATTTATGCAGCATGTCTGACCTGCTGGCTCTGGGAAGAGCTGGAGTGCTTGCTTACAAGGAGAGCCCTGTTCATTGCAGGGCCCTGTGCGCACTCCCAGCTCTGTCTGTAATGTTGCTAGGCTGTATTTTTTTGCTTTTCTGCTTTGAGTTTTTAACACATTTGCTTGATTTTGCTTCCTCCCTGCTGTTAGCAGTGAGAATGATGGGCTGCAACCTTTACCCACACCCTGACAGCTAAGTTTGCCTTCAGTCCTCCTCTGGAGGCATGCTCTTCTCTGCTTCTTCTTGGCTTCATTCTGCTCTGCTGTTTCCAAAGGGCTGGAATGCACAAACAGTACAGAGCACGGGATGGGCCTGGAAGGAGAGGCTCTGGTTGCCATCTTTTCAAGTGGGGCCAGGGGAAAGCAGCTTCCCAATGAACTCATCCCTCTATTTTAGCTTGAGCTGGAGGCAGCCCTTGCTCACTGCCTTCATGTTTCAGTGGCACAACTCTGAACAAGGAGTGTCGTGGCTTTGTGTTCACCCAGGGAGGCTTAAGCTGAGCAGAGCAGGAGGCTGGCAAAGGCTATCTGGGGCAGAAGAGCCTCATCTTTGGAAGTTAGGGTGCCTGGAGCAGGCAGAGTCTTGTGGCTGTGTGTGAAAGAGGAAAACAGTGTGAGAGATGAGAAAGGGCTTCAGTCATTTGTGATCTGCTGCAAATGGTGCCAAAGGCTTTGGCTCAAGATATCTGGATGGCTGGTAAGGCAACTGGCTGATTAGTCATTAAACTGGGGGAAAGGGCTGAAGCTGGGTTCAGCTCTTTTGTCTGAGCTGCAGAAATGAGATGAAACCTTCTAGATATAGGATAAACCCCAATCACAGCTGGCCAGTGTCAGCCGTCTCGTTAAGCCAAAGTGCTCCAGTAAGCCAGTCTTGCCAAGAACCTGTCTGCAATCACTCTGAGGTAGGATACACACAGGGTCACTGCTATGAAATAAAGATTTAATCAGCTAGGGGACCATCTAAACACTTCTCAGCCCTTCTCAGCAAAGCAAATAATCTCTGGAATCCAATTATATTTGTCTTCTAATCTTTAAGAACCAGCAGCCAGCAGCAGTTAGAGCTCTGTTCTTGACAGCTTTCTGAAACAACTGGTGGCAGGAGGTGCGAATATGGGGATATGAGCAGGGAGTTCAGTCTGACTGGCTGGAGCTGTCAGAACAGGGCGTTGGAGCCCTTTGCAGCTTTCCTGGAAATGGTCACTTTTTAAAATTGTGCTTTTTATTTTTTTTAAGATACAAATCTTTGTGCTGCTCTGTACAAAGGGTGTTTTTTGGAACTTTATCAGGGATGGTTGTCCCCAGTCTGACCCCAAGTTGGAGCCTTGAAAATATAGGAGGTAGGGGGACTCTACATGTGTGAGTTGGGAGTTGCTGGTGTTAGGAACGCCTGTCACAGCAAAGAAAGAGCTGTGGTTCTTCAGGGACCAGACTGAGGATGCTGTGAGGAAGGGCAGAGGCTGTTTGCTGTGGTAGTAGTATGTGCTTTTTGGATGTGTCTGTAATCGTTCCCTCCAGAGGCTGAAGCTGTCTGTGCTTTTCTCCAAAGGGCACCGTGTTTTTCTGAGTGCACTTCTGCCCTGTCCCTGCAGCCTGCTATTAGCAGAGACTTGGGAATCTCAGCTTTGCCTCTGAGCAGAGATGAGGCACAAAGGTCAAGTGGCAGCACAGGGAGACCTGGGTCTGCTCCTGCTATCTCTGCTCTTACTTGCATTGGGGGCAATTGCTGTGTGAAGCATTTGTTCACTTTTTCTCTCCCCATTGTCCCTGCTTGGTGCATCTCATCTCTCTCTATATGGGTGTCTGCTTGGCAAGGCAGTCTTTCTAAAACTAAATACACTGCTCCCATGTAGATGAGAGGAGTGTAACTCTCCACTGTCTCCCCTCGCTGATTGCTCTAACTCAGGGGCTCTGTCTGGCTTCTGGCAGAGCTGAGCTTCGTTCAGCTCTAAGAAAAGTTACCTAAGGGGCACTGGCCAGGTATTCTGCATGTGGCAGGTGCCTTACCTGCCAAGGGGGTGGGTGCTGTTTGCAGACAGGGCAGTCCCAGGAGGGGTTCAGTGCCCTGGGCTTTAGTCTGTGCTGCTGGGCTCACCATGCTGTGGTGGCTGGCAGATTCAGCCCCTAGGACCTCGGCTGTAGCAGTCCCAATGCATTCCCACTGTCTCCCAGGCACGGGAGAGTTTTAGTCATGCTTGGATGTGCCTCGTTTGTCTGCCTTGTGCAATGACTCATAAGGATGCTTCTTCCCAGAGCAGCCGCTAACTGTTCCCAGAGTCTATCATTTCCAAAGTATTTTTAATCTTTGTCCTTATTTATATATGCTATGTCAGTACTGTTGCAGACTGTTGCCTTTCTGTGTGTTCATGTGAAAACACCACATTAAATGCTTTTATTTTTAGTGGTTTTGCTTGGTAGCTTAAGCAATTTCATTGGGACAACAAGGACTCCAATCCACCTTCAAAAAGAAGGAAATGTCTGCTTAGAAGCCCAGAGCTGCTACTCTGAACTGCAGGGGGGCTTGGTGAGATGCAAGGGATGGCACTAGGGCTCGAAAGCCTTTGGGATACTCGCATGATACAGGGTGCCCAGACAGGCTGTCTTTTCCTTGGAGATAAGAAGTTGGACCTCTTCGTTTCCTGTCTTCCCCCTGCTGTCATCCAGGGTGATGGGAAATCAGGTTTACAAAGAACACTTTATATAAATAATGGATCAAATGAATAATTTTTTCTCTGTAGGGCCATTCTTCTCTTGCCACTCTTGGCTGCCGAGAGAGGATGCTTTCTGCTTGCATTTTCTTTTCCTCCTTCTTAATAATGGCGTCTCAGATTTTATGCAGATTATTTCTCTGTGAAGTTCTTCCACGTTTGAAATGCCCTGGGCTTGCCTGCCATAGCTCAGACACTCATTAACATCCTCGCCATGCAATTGAAAAACAAGCAGGAGAAGGAGCAGCGCTAAGGCGCGTTTGAAAGCGGCGCTGCCTTCCTGCAGGCTGAGCCCCAAGCGAGCCCCCTTCTCCTCTGTGGCTGCAGCTGGGTGCCATGGGAATGTGAGACCCATCTCCCTGGGACTCAGGGAGCGGGAGGCGACGGGTCTCTGTGCACTTCAAAGTGGGCATGAGAGTCCAGAGGGACCTTTCTCTTCTTGAACGTGTTGAACAAAGGAATGCAAAAACTCACAACAGCTATCTTCAATACAGAAAACCCAAATATCGCCCCCCTGATAAGCTGTGATTCAAAGTGACGGCTTTATCTGGCTTACATAATTTTAAAAATTAATAGTTTTTGGCTCCTGAAGCCACAATCCATGCACTTATGCTTGACTGCAAGTGAAAGGGCAGCAGCCACTGGGACCCAACTCTGGGTGAAGGTATATATTTAAAGGGGGTTCACTCATCTCTCAGTGGGTTTGTTTTGGCCTGTTGGTATGTCTGCACAGCAGTGGTGTTACAAAGCAAACAAACAGTGCTCACCTTCATTTCATTAAACAGTTTTTATATTGCACAGCACAGACTTGCAAGTAAGTTCTTCATAGTGTCACTGCTATCTAAATCAATTTTTGCAAGTTGTCTCGATTTTTTTTAAACTGCTTTGCCCCGGTTTGGAGTTGAAATAAGATATTTTCTCTCTCTTAAATTATCATGTGCGGCTGGGAGCTGTCATGTTGCTGCTGCATCTTACTGCCTAGGGCAACAATGTAGACAAAAAACATGACTACTGCTAGCGATAGATATTGGCACCAGCCAGACCAGTTATCAGGCTTTACAATCTCATTGGCTTGGATTAACTAATATTTTTTCATGGCGTGAATAAATTACCATGTTTAGTTCTGTTTGCTCATCTCCCCAGTGAGGGTTTTCTGTTGAAGCTCATAAACTGTTTCAGGCATGTAGATGCCAAGATCTCCATGCTGGGTCCCACTCTGACCTTACAATTGGGCTGTGGACTGGAGTGGGATCTCAACTGGCACCACCTCTCTGGCCCCATCCTGTTGCAGCCCAGCTTTGTTCCTGAGGAGTGCCTTTGCATGAGGAATTGGATGGGGTTGTTTTGAGGTTCCTGTTCAAGGAGTTGCTGTCCCCAGCCGAGCGTCACAGGGTGAGATTCAGATACTTCTCAGCATCAGCCTTCAATTTTAGTCTGGATCAGAGGGAGACAATTTTCCTTTCTCTGCTGAGTCACAGCTGGAGTGGTCATTTCTGTAGCCCCCTCCCAGTTCCTCCTCTCCCAAGCTAAACCAGCCTCCCCTGCCTTGCTGTTGAGGAAGATTTACAAATCCACCACCCAGCCCTCCCATGCAGTGCCTTGCATGATATTAAGATCCTCTCCTTTTCTACCAGAGAGAATTGTGTCCCACTCGATCCTCTGCTTTTGGCTGAAGCTCCTGTGCCACTGGGAATTGTGATGAATAGAGGTGCCAACCTGCCTTGGCCATCGTGGCTGTATGTGACTTGGTGTGTGCACAGGTCTGTGATATGGGAGTGTCTGTGTTGACCTGTGGTTTTAGAGTTTGTTTCTTCCAACCTTTTTGCTTACAAAGCTTGAGCCTTGCTTCCCTGTGGAGCAAGATCTCGGCAACCTCTTGCACAAAAGCCTCTGGCTCCATTGTGCCTCTCCCAGGCCGTTCTGCAGCGGCAGCACAAGAGGGGGCTGGCAGCACACGCTGCGGGACAGGACCCCCTGCCCGCCCCGCAGCCCTGGGGGCCCCGCACCAGATGTGCTGGGGGCAGGCTTGGAGACGCCTGGTTCTTCCTCCCTGGCCACATCTGGAGGAGGTGGGAAGCTGGGACTATAAATAAAGTGAACAAGAACATAAAGAGCACTGAGAAGGCTGGGGAAGGACGTCCTCAAAATCAAAAATCAGCTCTGCAGCTAGCCCCTAGCATGGTCCTCCAGATCTGAGCCCCTGCCTGCATCCAGGGCCAAGCACAACTGTCATAAGGCAAGCGGAACCCTTTCCCTCTCCTTTTCAAGTTATTTTTGGCTACTGACATTCTTTTGCCATTCTTTAGAGCCAGACCCTGGTAGCTTTCAGGCTCATGCCTCTGGGGCTGGTGCTCCTTCCTGCAGAACCTGCATCCTGAAAGTTTTTCTTTTAGAGTGTGGAAATTTGGGTGGTGGAGGCAAAGTGGAGCTGCAAGGAGTTCCCTTGTCCCACATTGAGCAGAATCTGACTTTAATTCTCTAGTAGCTTGTGAATCTGTAAGGGCTGGGGAAGGAGGAGCAAGGACACAGAGACACACACTCACAACTTTGGGGCTGACAAGGCACAGAAAGGCCATCTGCAACTGTGGAAGCACAATGAGCCCAATGGGCATGCAGCTTATTGATCACACCCCAGCACTGGACTGGCTGCCAGCTAGCCATAAATATGGAGCAGAGGGATGCTCGTCTGCACCCAGGGCATCTTCATCATCAAAATCAGGACAGAGCCTCTGCCTCCCTCATCCATCAGGCTGAGGCTTATTATTCCTCAGGTTAGATGTTTTCCCAGTCCAGGGATGTCAGTGCAATGGGAGTGAAAGGGCTTGGTGGGAACAAGCCCTGCTCCTCTAACAACAGAACACTGTCTCTGCTTACCCCGTGGCCAAGGTCATCAGCTGAATCCTGAAAACCCACCTGCTCTTTCTGAGAGGGAGGGTTTTATGGCAGAGGAGCTGCAGTTTATGGCACCATGGAGAAATATGTTGGATGCGCTTGGCAACAGCAAATGGAAAGTTAGTCTATTAAACAGTAAATTATCCCTCCAATGCATCTTCATTGAGGAGGGTTAATGAGTGGCTGCAGGCAGAGTGAGTGGGAAAGAGTGTGTGTGTATGCACAGCACGGATGGGGAACAATTGCTGCATCTGGGGACCCTGGAGCCCCCAGTCCAACAATAGCATTTCCATGTGCAAGGCGCTTCACAGACACCTCCTCGCGTGTGGTTTATTCAAACCAGCTTGCACTGCACCACGCAGCTCCCAGGCGGTTGGTGTGTCCAGCCGTGCTGGGAACAGCATCTCTGCATCTGCATCTGGGCTTCTTGGTGCAAATGTTTTCCTGGTGGGCTAGAGCTGGTTTTGGGAACTCGGGCTGCAGGGCTCAGCCCCTCTGCTCAGCCACGCCATAAAGCAGGGATGCAGACCCTTCCTGCTATTCCACAATTGTTCAAGGCAGTGAGACAGACTGGGTTCCCCTGCCTGGATGGTCCTTGTTGTGTTAGGCTGGGGCCAAATCCACCTGCTTGGGAGTCTTGGCATCTCCTGCATGATCTCAGAGCAGTCAATGGATGCTGTTCCTATCACTTGGTCCCAGTGGTGAAGGTCACCAGGCAGTAGAGCTGCCCGGCTCCTGCAGTCAGTGGGGCCACCTTCACAGAGCAATGCTGGCCATGTTGGGAGGGTGATGGTGGTGTACACAGGGCAACACTGGCAGTGTCTATCAGGTGATGCTGGCTGTGCTCACAGGGTAGTGTTGGCCACATTCACAGGGTGATGCTCTTGCTGTTTGTGAGGGATGGCTTGTCCCTGGAAAGACACAGGAAAGAGTGCATCCCAGCCCTGCCTGCTGCTGCTGCTAACCAGGCGAGATTTACTGTGATCCCAGTGCCCCCAGCTGCACGAACCACTCTATAATAGACCCATCAAGGGCATTGTCCTGCTGCAGGAGCCCAACAGGTACCTTAATGGGGCTGACACATCAGCCTGCTCTCACACAATGCCTCACTCTCCCAAGCGAGTGTGTCTGGCAGGACAATGGCAGCCTGGCCTCCCAGCATGAGCCAAGCTGGCCAGCCATGACAGATGTAGCCCAGGACTGCCCGGCAGCCCATCCTGCACAAAATCTCTGGGGGACGCTAAGGAGCTGAAGGTTGTGGCCACTCTGCTCCCAACACATCTCCAGCTGGGTCTTATGGCCACTGCTCCCCAAACACGTGTTGCTGGTGGGAGGAAGGGTTCAAAGCACAGCCCCAGCGCCAGGGATGACAGACCCTGCTGTTGGCAATGCTCCTCAGCAGGGAGGCTGGAGCAGGCACCAGGTATGTGTGCTTGTTTTGGGTTTGCGTGGAAAGGCTTTGGTAGTAGGGGGACTTCTGTGAGAGGCTGCTAGAAGCTTCCTCCATGTCCGATGGAGCCAGTGCCAGGCAGCTTCAAGATGGATGGACCACTGGGCAAGGCTGAGCCCATCAGCAATGGTGGTGGCAGCTCTGGGGTAATGTGAGTAACACAGGGAAAAGTTTCTGCCCAACAGCAGCAGCAGCTGTAGAGAAGAAAGGATATGTGAGAAGAGCAGCCCTGCAGACACAAAGGTCAATGAAACAAGAGGGGGAGGAGGTGTTCCAGGCACCAGAGCAGAGATTCCCCTGCAGACTGCGGTGAAGCCCAGGGTGAGGCAGGATGTACCTGCAGCCCATGGGGTTACCCCAGTGAAGCAGAGATTCACCTGCAGCCTGTGAAGGACCCCACACCAGAGCAGGTGGATCCCCAAAGGAGGAATATGAGAAGTCCCTGCCCTGAGGAGGAAGAAACAGCAGAGACAAAGTGGGATGAACTGACCACAGCTCTCATTCCTCATCCCTTCACGTCACTGGTAGGCAGGAGGTAGAGAAAACTGGGAGTGAAGTTGAGCCCAGGAAAATGAGAGGAATGGGGAAAAGTGTTTTTAAGATTAGGTTTTATTTATTATTATCTTACTCTGATCTGATTAGTAATAAATTTAACCAATTTCCCCAAGTCAAGTCTTTTTTACCTGGTCATCTCTCCTTGGCTTTATCTTGGCCTTATGAGCTTTTCATTATATTTTCTTTCCCCTGGCCAGCTGAGGAGGGGAGGGACAGAATGGCTTTGAGGGGCACCTGGTGTCCAGCCATACCCAACCCACCAGAATCCTACTGCCTGTGTTTTAAACACCTCTGCTCTGCAGCAGTGCCTGATCTCACCCTGAGAAAGGCTGAGCACTGCTGGGACAGGTGATAGCCACAGCACTGCTTCAAAGCATGGTACAAATGGGGCAGGGTGTGCTGCCTCCCCTCTGCATGCCCAAGTGCAGGGTACAGCACACTGCCTTGAATCCCAGGCATCCTGGAAGGTGCTATCAGGAGACCCAGTGCCAGCCCAGCCCATGGGAGAGCTAACAGGGGTGAGCTGTGACCAGTCCTGGGTGGGAGGAAATGTCACAATGCTGCCCTGGGGGGCTCGGCTTAAAATTGGCAGCAATTTTTTGTTTGAAGCTTTGTAGCTGCTTCGCATCTCTTTGCACGACAGGTCTGGCGCGTACCCTGGAACCCTTCCCCGGATCTTCCCATGAAAACTCCTAGAAAAAAGCTTCTGCTTCATTTTAACCAAACCCAGAGCCCATCAGACGATCCAGATGGTCTCTCTCTCTATCAAGCAGTTTGGCCCAAATCCCGGTGGCAGACGGCAGTACCAGGCCTCCCCTGATAAAGAAGTTTGGGGGTTATTTTTCTCCCTGCTCCTCATCCATATTCAGAGGAACCCTGGGATTTTCCCAGGCAGCTGTTGCTCTCTGAGGCCCACCCATCAGGGTGCCTGGGTGACTTGGGATCACCCAAATGCACCAGGGGCTGGAGTGTGGGAGGAAGGTCTCGGTACACAGCCAGCCCTTGCTGTGTGAGCAGCTCTGGAAGGGTGTTGCTTTTGCAGCTGGAGCAGATGCTGAGGGGTCAGCCACAGCTGGCAGCCCAGCTCAGTGGGATGCCCCGTGGTGCTGGGGCATGGCCTGCGTGGCAGGTGGAGGAAAAACGTTCACAGAGAACAGCAGGAGTTGTACCTACAGGAGAAAATGTGGATGTCAGCCTGAAATGGAGTTTTGAGCTTCTCAGTGCTGCACTCCCACTGGAGCCAGGACAGGTGATGGTGGGCTCCAGGCAAGCCCTGCTGGCTACTCCCTTTGCCAGGACCACAGCCCTGTGACAGTGACTGGGTGTTGCTTCAGCTGGACACAGAGATGGAGGGAACTTGCTTTTTCTGCAGATCACAAGGATTTGCCTGAGGCAAGTGCCTGCAAAACGGAGGAAACAAGATCCCTCACTCCCTCCCGCCTTCCTGCCAGCACCAGAGGTAAAGGGCAGGTTAGGAAGACCCGGCTCTGCTCTGCCAGCCAAGGGGTGAAGGGAAACTTGTGAGTGAGGGCGTTCACAAGCATCACGCTGATAGCAGCCTTTGGGGAACACCAAGCCATTCTGAAACAACCTTCACCCCCCAAAATTCAGCTGAGGTCTGCACTTCAGACCCCTTCAGAAGCCATTGACACCAGGGTCTCCCTGGGAGCCCCAGGACAGGCTGCAGGGCCACCTCTGCAGAAGCTGTGCCAGCGAGGGGTCGGCTCCCAGAGTCCTGGGAAGCAGCTCATCTTCCTTGCTGTCAGGGCTGCTGGGTAGCAACGAGGAACAAACCCCTTTCATCCATCTCAGGCACAGCTTCCTCCTGGGACCGGGGCCAGAGGAAGGAGATGTCACGAAAATGCAGACAGATGATGGGAGCCGGCATTCGGGATGGAAAAGGGCTGCTGATCTGGGCCAAGCTGGTGCAACTCTGTCTGTGTGTGATTTGGCCCTTGCTGGAGCAGGACCCCAGGCAGACACCTCCTTCTTGCCCTGATAAAGGACGTTGTGGAGTTCCATGTGCAGAGGGCATTGATTTAAGTGCCACTCCGACCCCTGGGACCTGCCACCATCCCTGCAAATACCCTCCATGCCCTGTTGCACTCGGGTGTCCATGCTCACACATCTCACTCCCACTGTGGTACAGTGCAACAGGCTCCCATCTCCCCTCCTTCTGTGGGTTTCCTCTCTGAGGAGGAGACTTGTAGCAGCTGCTGTCAGAAGCCAGGGCTGTGTTGGGCACATTAACATACCTGTTGTTTTTTTTAAGGACTCGGCACTTGGAGCCATGAGGTTACAAGTGTTTCAGGGTGTCATTAATAAAACAAGTGACCAGCCCTCCTGGTTACTCTCTCCTGCCTTGCATTTGCAGATCGCAGGGAAGAAAATGGAAGGCAAGAAAATGAATGCAATGTTTGTGTTTCTGAGATGTCAACTGTTTGGGGCCAAACTTATAAGATTTCTTGGCTTCACTTCCTTTTGCATTGAAATAAGTGTATTTTGCCTTGTTCTTCCCTGTAGGTTAGCCAAAAAGACATTTTGGTTACTTTATTTTAAAATATGTTCCTCTGGAATGGAAAAGAACATAGCTAATGCCACAAGTGCAGAGCAGAGCTGCCGCCCAAGTCCCCTCTGCACGCTGGGGTGCTGAACCGCGGGATTCCCACTCAGGGGCCAGGCACCATGCCTGCTGACAAGAGCCAGCCTGTCCCGCAATCCCCGTGGACAGCCAGGTGCCCGTGCCCCACCTGGACTCTGTGGATGATGGGACGGGGCTTCGGGGCGCCGAGTGGGAGACAGGCCGAGGCTGCTTTAAATACACCAGGGCGTGCGAAAGCTTTTGTCACCCCGAAGAGAGGTGGGAATGCTGTGCCGGCGGCCGCCCGGCCCGCGGGCTGTTTCTCCCCGGGGCGCCGCCGC
>JAHLSL010000018.1:13446115-13473942 GCA_025920805.1 Petroica traversi | reverse complement strand
CGCGGGGCGTGCGGAACGCGCTCAGGAGCCCGTCAGGAGCGTGTGCGGGAGCCCGTCAGGGGATGCGTGTGCTGGAGGCTGTCCGTGCAGGGGTCTGCAGCAGCCCGGGGTGGGTGCAAGTGCCCACCGTGTCTGCTAAGGGCAGTGCGTGAGCAAACGCCCGTGGGACGGCGGCCGCCCAAAAGGTGCGAGTGCAAGAACCTCGCGGGGTGGGTGATGTGCGGTGTCCCGCTACGCCCCGGGGTTGCGTGTGTGTAAATTCCCGTCCAGGGGATACGTGTGCAAGGGCCTCTTAGGTGAGTTTACGTGTATCATCCCCTTCCTGACGGGGGTGCAATAGCCCGTCGAGGTGGAGAGCAGTGTGCGTGTGAGAGCTTGCTGGGGCAGGGTGTGTGTGTGTAACCCTTTCTCTGTGTGAGGGTCGTGCAAGGGGTCCGGCGTGTGCAAGAACCCGCGTGTGCTGGTCTTTGTGCAAGCATGCGGAGCGGGGTTGGGATTAGAGCAGTGCCCGAGGGAGTGGGGTGCTCCGGGGGAGCATTTGCACTGAGGCAGCCCAGAATGGACTGTGCATGTGGGTCTGGAGCCCCATGGCACCCCCGGCAGGTGCGTGGCCATCCCTGCGCTGACTTGTCACAGGGTAGCTACACAGCCGCAGGGGTTCTCTGAGGGCTCCTGTCACCCTAAGCCCCTACCTGTGCTGAGCACCCCTTTGTCCCCAGGAAGCTCTCCTGGGAGTGCTGCACATCGTGCTAGGATCATTCCCCCAGCTTCTCTTGAGACTCCCCCACGGTGTGACCAGCCTTCAGCTGTGGAGATCACCCATCATGATCCACAGCTCACCCATCCTGCAGTCCCCTGTGCCTGCACCTCACTGCTCATCAAATCCCTGGTCATGTCCTCAGGGGTGCTGGGAGGTGTCCCTGGCTCTCTCAGCTGGGCCCTCATAGGGAAGGCTTTTCCCTCACAGTCACGGTCTAGCTGGCTGTGCAGGTCCCGTGTCACCTGCTGAGCTCCCCCGAGTAGGTGAGGTGCCTGTGCTGCTGCTCCTGGCTGGGCAGGTCTGCCTGCCTAGGGTTCTGTGGCTGCCTGGGGGCCTCCACCCAGGGAGAGCAGCATGAACTGAATGTGTCTAACCTGCCGCTGACAGCAGGTTCCTGGCATGCAGGAACCCAGTCCCAGCAGGAGAGCAGGGCTGTCCCCAGCCTGTCCCCTCTGCTCAGTAGCAGCAGGTGCCCCATCCCAGTAGCTGCAATAGAGCATAGTGGCAAAACAGCTGTCCAGCCCTGGTCCTGGGGCCAGGCTGCTCCCACATCTCCCTCGCAGTGCAGGGACGGGCTGATCTGGTGCCTCCTTGGGCTGCAGAGGAGGATATGTTCTAGGACAGCCACACACGGGGATCCTGGCCCTGTGCTGAGCTGTTTGCAGCTCCTGGAGTGTGACTGTGCCCTTTGCTGCAGATGGGCAGAGATCCTGCAGGCGAGGACTGCATGCAGGGACTGCAGACAGCCTGGCAGCTGCCAGGGCTGCACCCAGTGTG
Organism: Petroica traversi; assembly: GCA_025920805.1. Lineage (NCBI taxonomy): Eukaryota > Metazoa > Chordata > Aves > Passeriformes > Petroicidae > Petroica > Petroica traversi. The sequence continues at coordinate 13,472,405 of JAHLSL010000018.1, read as the reverse complement.
CAGCGTCAAGAGCTCAGCAGGATACCACTTCAGAGGAGTTTTCTTTTCTCCCACCATAATTATCCTCATACAAATGATTATTACCCAGCACGGCAACCAGGCTGCTGTGAGTTGCCATCCCATAGATGCATTTTATGAGGTCTGAGACAGGATCCCCCTCTCCGCTGTGCCCAGGGCAGGGGAAGGTTTATGCACAGCCTGCGCTAGCCATATCTGGCTCTTAGAGAGCTTAATGGGGTCCTTGGCATCAGCTCTTCATGCACCTGGATTCAGGGTCCCGGGGGAGTGTTGGCATCGAGTCCCCCCCTCTGCCCACCGGGCAGGTGCTCAGCACTGCTCAGATGAAGCAGTGCTGGAGTGAGCTAATGGATGTCCCTGCTGGGTGTCTCACTCCTGCCCTGGCCAGGCATCTCTCCCCCTCTGGCAGTGGGTCCTGCTTGCTGTATCCCGTTCTGCCTCCACTGACCTGATCCTCCATGTCTATTGCCATTCAGCAGCATTGGGTTTTCTGGATTTTAATGCAGCTGGCGATGCCGGATCTTCTGGCTGGACTGAGCTAGACATGCTAGCTCTCTCGTGGGTGCTGTCTGCTGGATAACTACTTCCTGCTGTTTTGCACACCCTTGCAGGTGCTTGAGGGTGTCTGTGCGGAGCAGGTCTATTTCCTAGCAGTGAAATCCTGCTGTAACAGCTCGTAAGTGAGTTTCAATTCCCTGTAAGCAGGCTGCAACATTGCAGTCTCCAACTTCTCAGTGTTTGATGGAGCAAGGTCAGCAGGCAGCCACAGGGGAGTCTGCAGCAGAGCCTGTGCTCAGAACTTGCTCTCTCCCGGGGCCAGCTCTCTGTGGGAAATCATCAACCTCTTACCAATGCTCTCCACTCTGTGCCTCTTTTCCCAAGCCCTGAGATGCATGGCATGAGCAATGCAAACCTCACCACGCATCCCACAGTGCCAGTGAGCACTGGTGTCCCTGCTGTTGAATTTCTCACCTGTTGCAAGGCAGTGCAGTGTTTGGAGCCTCCAGGTTTTCTGCAGCCTCCCTGCCTGGACCCCACAGTGGCACTGCTCAGCCCCTGGACAGGGCAGCTCTGCTGCTGTGGCCATGCCTGCTGGCACTGCCATTGTGGGGACTCATCCTGTGGTGAGGTTTGGGCTCTGTTGCTTTGGAAATACACCCTTTTCCTTTGAAGAAGAGGGAATTACTTACCTTGAAGAGTCACTGCAACTTTGGAGAATCATGGAGTGGGGAGAAATTGTTTTGTCTTCTTCACAGTTTGCCCTGTGATGGCTTCCTGGTGGGTGCCATGCTGTTGGTAGAGAGTAAAGGCTGCAGATATATCTAGGATGGACCACGAATGATGGTTGCATGGGGGACACACAGGACCCCTCTTCCCCTGTGCCAGGGCACAGCACATTGCTCCCTAAGTGCATTTTAGTCAGCAACCCAAAATAAACAGGGTTTACACACCCGCCCTCTGACTGGATCGGGGCTGAGCAAGGTGGGAAGCAGCAAAGTCTCTGGGCACTTTGCACAGATGCCTGTGCTCCTGCCTACACCTCTGGCAAGCACAACAGAGGCCTGAAGGCTTTGTAGGCAGGATGGGGTGATAATCCTAGAGCACTGCAGTGTTATCTGCTTCCAGGAGTCCCTCAGGCCTCAGCCACCAGGGAAGACTTGTGGGAGAAGGTCACAGTTTCCTTCCCCATTTGCTTGCTTTTCTTTCTTTCTTCCTTTGAAACTGTCTGAAGAGCAGACTTCCCTGTTGGGGAGGTGGATAGCTCTCCCCACGCCAGCAGGATCAGTGCAAATTTGCCACTGTCAAATGGCAGTTTCCAGCTCAACTCTTTGCTTGTAGAGGATTAATTGACTGTGATGGCATTGCATCTCTCCTGCTATTGAATTTTTTGGCTGACAGCTGAGAATTGCCCCGCTTGCCCCTTTTACCTCCTCTCCAATGAGCTGAACATCCCCCATCTCACTATGGGCTGTGCTGTGACCCTCTCCCCATGTGGGAGGCAGCAGAGCTGGGTTTGAGGGTCCCCATCCCTGCACCCCTCTTGACTCTGGCTTTTCCTTTCCAGGGTCCCTGGCCTCAGCGTTTCATGGGGCTTCTTTTTGCCTTGTTCCCAAAGTTTGGGGTTTGTCTGTGCTGAAATTGGCTCCATCCAGTCTGTAGCCAGCCTGTCACCTCTCTGTCTGCACTGGTGGAGGGAAGGGGTGCTGAGCTACAGCCTGTGGGTGTGGGAGCACCGTGTCAGGGTGGCTGCACCTGAAGCCACCTTGCACACTGCCCAACCATCCTCTGCCAAAATTCCAGCAGCTAGCTCTTGTTCAGAGCGTGTTTAATCCATTCACCTGCATCTGCCTCTCACCAGTTAATCAAAATGTCTTGCAGCAGCCAGGCTGGTGTGTTGCAGCAGCACTCCTGCATTCCACACCAGTTGTTGGGCTGCTTCTCCTTTCAGAGGTTTTGGGGAATGCTTGTTCTTAGGAAGCACCTTGAGGAAGTCAACCTCTCCCTTCCCTGAAGTGCCCAGGCAAGTTCTCAGTGAGCAGTCTGGTTGCAGAGGGTCTGTGCAGGCTCTGCAGAGCTCTGGGGCAGGATGCAGGACCTTTGTCCAGCCAGGGCAGTGCTTGGCTGGCCCCGCAGCCCTCAGCTCTCAGGAGAGCCAGTGCTGGGCACTGGGAGGATGCAGGTGGGCTTGGGAAGGTAGCCTGCCCAGCCCACTGCAGTGGCTTCTTGGGAGCCTTCCTGGACAGAGGAAATTTGCAATTCTATTCCAGTTTCTCCCTTCAGCTACGTCCAAGGCAGATGCTGTCTATATATTGCCATGGTAACGCTGCGTTCTCACTCTCTATGGAATTGCATGCTGGAAAAATATTAGTTTAAAAAACTATGTCGTGTTTGTATTGACTGAAGTGGAGGCTGATAGTGGAGGATCTATTGTCCCCTGGTTGGGAAAAGTCACCAGTAACAGGCAATAAAGCCAGGCAGATTGGCCTCTGGTGACCACTTCTCACCCCGCACAGCAATTGCTTCCCTATAAACCCTTCCTTGGCTCTGTTTTATTGCATCCTTTAAAACAGATATTTTTGCCTTAAATGTGCTGCCACTTTGGTCCTCCAGAGTGATGCATTGTGCTAACAGCAATTCCTTGCTGCTGAGGTGGGAGCAAGGAAGGGGAATTGTTTTCAGCTTTAATTGTGGGTCTCTCACGTGCACCTTCAAGTGCAGCTGCTGCTGTGCCCAGAGCCTGCAGCCCCAGGGTGAGCTGGGCATGGTGGGCACGGTGCCTGTGCAGGGCAGCACACACAGAAACAGTCTAGTGACAGAAACACTCATAACAGGACGTGCATTTGCTCTGAGTTTCATTCTCAGCTATAAAAGGCAAAGGATGCATGAGGGACCCCCACAGGGCAGCAAAACCTGCAACCTGGCGGAACAGAAGGGATTTGGGGCACACCAGGGAGGTGTGGGCAAGGAAAGGGTGTCCTGTCCAGGGGAAAGTGCACGAGCCCATGACCTCCCACAGCAGAGAGGGTTTTCCTGTATTCTTGCTCTGATTTGCTCTCTGGCAGCCTGGTGGAGGAGAGAACTGAAGCAGGACGTGCATGTGGGCAACCAAGGGAGCCTGTCTTTGTCTTGCTTCTGAGTCCTTCATGGTTCCCTGCCCACTCCAGAGGTGCTAAGTGCCACGGACACATCCTCTTGACCTTTATTGCTACTGAAATAACCTTTCACAAAACCTGAGAGGCAAGGAGATTTTTCTATGCGTGTTTTGCTGAAAAGCAGTAAAAACACAGTTGTGCACTAGCAAATGGCCTCATCCCAGGGGATGTCAGACCCAGATCACTGCTCCCTGGCAGGCTTCCAGTGTGAGTAGCTCCAAGGCCAGCTCCAGCAGCTGGCCCCTCTCCCCAGTCAAGGGACAGCCAGGGATGGCAGTGGCAGGAGCGGTGAGGGGAGGAGAGGTTTTCCTGCTGTACAGCACCAGGATGCCAATTAGCAATATGAGCAGTGAGGACAGCCGGGTCCTTGGGGTTGTGGCACTGCTGGAAGTGAGGAGGAAATGAGGTGGGATAGAGGGAACTTCTCCATGGTGTGGTGAGGGGTTGGCCCAAGGCTGTCCCCTCAGGAATCATCTCAGAGCTCCCTGCTACATTCAGGCTCTGAGGCTGTGCTGACTGTGTGCTTCCCTGGCATGCATTTTGGATGCACTTGCTGCTCAAAATAGCAGAGGCAAGTGTCCTGTGGGGGAGAGAGGCTGCTACAGGAGGAAGATCAGAAAAAGGGAAGATTAATTTTTAAAGCAATGCGGCCAAGGAGCAGCCCTGGGCACCAAGAGTGAGAGAGATGCAAGCTCTTGGCCCTGGATATTTATTGGTTGGAAGAAGCCCTTCATCCCAAATGGGATTCTTCCGGAGACCCATCTGCTCTGGGACTGAGTAGGCATCCATAACTGAACAGTTCAGGTGCACTTGTCCTCCCATCCCTGCTGTAAGTAGCTCCAGGAGGGATGAGCCAAGAGGTTTTGCTGAGGAAGATGCAAAGTGGAACTCAGTCTGATGAGTGGCAGGATGAAGCCTGAGGGCTGGGCAGCCTCCCCTGCCCTGGGAAGCAGAGGAGATACAGAGCAGCTCCTCAGGCTACTCAGCACAGCATAAAAAGCCAGAGTGGGTATCTGGGAAAATCTGTTCTCTCGGCTGAGCCTCAGTTTCCGCATTTGTGAAACAGAAAGGACCTGCTGCCTTTCCTCTCTCCCACTGGGGTTCAGGGAGGTTATTTATTTATTTTTAACCTGAAGGTGATACACCACAAAGCTGCGTGAGTGTGCAGCATTCCCTGACTGCGAGCAGCTAATGGCTGTGGCATGAAAACCCCAGAGAGAAGTTAGGAGAACAGAAAGCCTTCAGGATCTTCACTGCTACTTGCATGATCGATGCTGTTTGTAATGCTTAAAGATCTGTCGTGATGCTAACCTGCTGTAGTAGCTCGTAAAAGCTTACAGAGCTTCCTGTGCTCTGGGGCCATTGCTGTGCTTGGGGCTCCCCTTTGGCTGAGGGCAGGGATTTGAGATGAGCCCAAACACACAGCTGCTCTTGGGGCTCTGCTTGTTGGGCACCTGCAGGCAGATGGCAGGGGTGGTGCTGGAAGGTGTTCACCCTGTGAATGACGCCCCTAAAAGGACTTCCATGTGTCTCTTGGGCACCTTTGCTCTTCCTGAGGGGTCTGGCCACAACAGGGAAGGGATGGAGAAGGAGAGGAAGGTGCTGAGCCCCTTGTGCAGCTGTGTCAGCCCAGGATGTGTGGGACCAGTGTGCCCTGACTGAGCAGTGGGCAGCAGCACCCTGTAAGTCCCTGGTACCTTGGAGGGGACAGATTCAGCCAGGCCCATAGGGGCTCCAGGGAGCTGATGAATGTGGTGCCAGTACTGGAGGAAAGCAGCTTTCTCAGGACTGGGAAGGGCTCTGCTCACATTTCCTCAGTGAGCCTGTGCTGGGGCTCAGTTTCATTCAAGCAGCCGGGTGAAATCTTGAGAAGACTTGAAAAATGCAGTAAAAGTGTAGGATGAAAGGTTGCAGCTGCTCTGTCCCCCAGTGCTGAGCACAGGGGTCAGTCTGGAGTCTAAGCCTCATCCATGTTTCCATTAGCAGTCTGTGTGATGGGACACGAGCTGCTTATGACAGTTGCAGATGCCACCAGGCTGGGAGAGATGCAAGAGGGCTGGAGAATGGGCTGAGATTTCAGAGTGGGCTTGGTGAACGGGAGGAATGAGCTGACAGAAAGGAAGTTGTTGCCTGAGGACTCGAGGAAAGTGTTTGGTGGGAGGGAATCACCAAGAGCACAGATGTGGAATGGGAGCACAAACTGAGCAGATCCTGCCCCTGCAAGTCAGAGAGGCCCTGAGGGAGAGCTGTGCCCTTGGGGCTGGGGGATTGCTGTGGGGAAGTGGGCTGGGAAAGAGGCCTGCACAAACAAGGGAGCAGCCAGATCTCTGCACCATGGTGGCCTGGGCAGGCAGGGATGGGGCTCATCTGCTGTGAGAGGGGTTCAGGTCAGAGTTTTGTTAACAGTCCTTGAGGCAGGAACAGTGACATGCTGGAATAAGGCACAGAGTAGTGTCAGTCCCTGTCCTTGGAGGAGCAGTGCCTGGATTGATGGAGGGTGGCAGAGGTACTGCTGTGAGGTGCGTGACCTTCCAGCCTTCATTTCTCTGCTTCCCTCATTATTATCTGGCCCTGCTGGCTCCAGCTGGGGTCAGGGCTCTGGGATGAGGACTGTGGAGCTGGAGGGAGGGGAGCCGTGCCCTTGGGGGCCGGCACTCTGGGGCGAGGGCAGGAACAGGAGAGCAGTGAACGCTGCAGAGGGAGGGACACATCTCATGGGCCTCACACCCTCACTGGGCACCAGGGCAGGCACCACAGGAGCTCAGATCCATCTCCACCAGCCCCTGCAGTCGCTGCCCAGAGCTGTGGGCACCTGCTCCGTGCTGGCCCAAATGGGCCAGGGCACATTTTGCCACTGGTGGGTGCAAATGCAGGAATTCATCTCTGACCTGCCCTCTGCATTCTTAAAAGCAGGATTCCAGGGAGCAGAGCAGTTAGGATTTCTGCCTCAGCAGGAGAACTGAGCTGTGCTGAGCCACAAGGGCAGGAGTCACATGTGTGCTGAATAGCTGATGCTTTGCAAGGGAGTAGGGATAGGGGATTGCGCTGTCTGCTCCTTCCCGCTCCTGATAAATCAGTGTCCAGGGAAATATCATTCATGTTGGCTGTATTTAATAAATTAACTCTAAGCATTTGTGCTCTCTGAGGTTGTTACTGAGTTAGTGTAGCTCCAAACCCTGCAAAGGGAAAAGACACATCGGACCCCTTGGGAATGGATAAGCCATCCAAAGCTAGAAACCAAATATAAACCCAGACTATGCAAATCCAGTCTAACGAACGCTGCTGCAGCACAGACATCCCATCTGGGAGAGGGATGATCCACAAGCAATGTAGCAAAGGGACTGATTGTTTTAATGACTTTCCTCTTTCCAGGGAGAAATGGGAGGGGGATTTCTGAAACTTGAGGGTTGCAAATGAAAATTCGCTGCCTCTCCATCAGCAGTGTGAGATTTGGGGTGCTGGGGGGGAAAAGGAAGGCAGCCTGAATGAACTTGAGGATGCTTTCTGGTGTTAAATCCTTTGAATTAGCGAGGAAAGAGTACGCCCTGTGCTTCTGCTTTCAAGTCACAGTCCAGAAATACAACCAGTCTGCTGGGCAGTTCCCCAGACACATCAGTCCTTATTGAAGCTCTGCTCTGTGGAGCAGGGCAGTGTGTTTTGCTTCTCTAGGAAAGGGCATGGAGGCAGTGGGTGAGCAGCTGAGCAGCAGGGATCCAGCTTTCTGGGCACTGCAGACTGTAATTTATCTCCACGAGGAACTGAAGGGGGTTCAGAGGGGAAAAAATGTCATGAAGTTAAATGGCAGTGTTGCCTCGGCATCCTTACAAATAAGCTTTACCTGCTGTTCGTTCCCATCTTGGATGCAAAGGCCATCATTTACCTGAACAAAGGCATGGAGGGATGCTGGGAGCAGTTGTCAGGGAGCACACAGAGCCAGTCCCTGAGGGAGGGGGGCTGTCAAGGGGCCCTGAGACACAGCCCCACTTGGGGATTGCCACCAGCCCCACTGCTGAAGTGCCCTGAGGATGCTCAGCAAGCATGCAGGGAGCCAAGGGTGGGGTGGGCTGCGTGGGCAGCAGACCCCAGGGTAGCTTCTCCTGCCTGTGCCTTCTGGTGCTACAGTCTTTGGACTGCACTGTCCCATGAGATGCTTTGGAGAGAGGGCTGAGCCTAGTTTTGGCATGTGCAGAGACTGGCCATGTCTAGTCCGTGGCTCTCTGGTGTGCCTTCTTGTTTCCATCCTGCTTTCTTTGCCTGTGCTCTGCCTCTAGCTAAAGCACTGGGATGCTGATGCTCTGAGGGCAGCACCACCTTGGGCATTGCAGGCTGAGATGGAAGTCCTGGCTTTCAGGTTGGGCAGTTCTAAATCAAACCTCTCTGCTCTGACTCTCTGCAGCACCGGAGATGTCTCACTGTAGCCAGAGCAATGTTAGTTATGTTTAAAGGAAGGTGACATGGGAGACCTGGGAACCCTCCCTCACCAGGAGCTCGAATGGGTTCATTACCTCCAGCTTGGCCTCCAGCGTGGCCCTGGGGATCTTCCAGGCAATCTTCTTTGCCAAGGAACCTTTAGGACATTTGGAGAAAACCACTCCTGACGCGGTGATTTCTCCCTGCCCTTAGCTGACTCCAGGACTGTGGTCCATCAGGAGGGGCACAAAACTGCACGTACCAAACGACCCACTTTGTGGTGACAAATGTCCCTAAAACGTGTGACACACCGCAGTGCTTTGTGCCTGGGATTTACAGCCTGACTGACCATGGCTTTTGCTCACACTGAGAGTGTCGGGTGCTTCTGGTTTGGAGGCTCAGCCCCGGCAGCCTGCTGAGCTGGTTGTACTGGAAGCCGGGGGAGTCGTGGGGCTGCAGAGCCCAAGTGTGGGTTTCAGTTTAATCACTGGGGCTGAGGAACCTCTATTCATTCCCGCCTGCATTCATCTGTGTCCTAGTAACGGTGCTCTCCCAACCTCCTTCCCAACACAGGCACACACGGCTGGATAATGGCAGGAGCCCGGCAATCTCGGCGCTGAATAGCGCAGTAATTACGAGGCTGTAATGGCGAGCTGGAACTCATTAGCCATTATCAGCCATTTCAGCAGGACAATGGCAGCACCCCGGGGTGCGCGGCTGCGCTGGCTGCACCCGGTGGCCCTACACGCTGCTCGGTGCCCCGAGGCCAGCCCGCCGCTGACCTTGGCCCCTCGCATGGCTGCAGAGCAGGGTGGAGGGGAGCTTTGGCTCCGGATGGCAATGATGGGCTCTGTATTCAGCCAGTCGTGTGACAGGAGGCATTCCTGCTCTCTGGTCCCGCTGTCAGGGCTCAGGAAGTTACAGACCCCCCGTGCTGCTGCCCAAGCACCCAACCTGCTCCATGGTGGCATCTCCTCTCTCTTTCCTTCCCTGGCTCCAGCAGCTCATCCTTCTCTCGGCTGACTTCTCCTGTAGTTTATTTGTTTTCCTCTTGATTTCTGTGTTTGTGTTCAGTGCAGGCAGTGGGTCTCCAGCACGGGAGCCCTCCCTGGGCCCTGCATTTGCCTAGGCATCCTCCATCCCCAGCACATGCCTTGGCCTTATGGCAAGAATGCTGCCATGCTTTGTGATGCCAAATGGGGAGACTCTCTCCTGCAATAGGGGCTGTACAGAGATCCCCAGCTCTGCACACCCCGGGTCCCAGGGCTGATGGTCCTGCTTTTCCCACAGTAATCACATGCTGTAATGTGGAAAGGCACTGCAAAGCTGACTGCAAGGTGCAAATCTCTGCAGCTTCTGGCCTGATGTATTTTAAAGCAGGATAATCCTAGCAGGAACATGCTGGAGAGCATTGCTGAGGAGAGCTGGGGAAGGTGTAGCAGGCTGTGAGCAGAGGCCCTGCCACGTGTGTGTGCAGCAGTGGGACACGTGTTGTCCTGGTGCTCAGCAGAGCCTGGGCAGGACCATGGGGTGGGTGTAGGTACCCCTTATTTCCACCAGCAGGATGAACAAGGAGGGGCAGCATCTCCTTTCTGTCTGGGTTGCCCATCCCTGTGCTCACCCAGAGCTTTTGAATGAGAGAGTGATGCCACAAAGCAGCTTGTCCTGTGCAAGCTTCTCTTGGCAGGTGAAACTTGACTGTGGCTTACTCTCCAGGTGGAAGGTGAGAAATGCCTGTGCACTGAATTGGTTGTGAGGCAAGGATAATGGCAGGAGCCATTATCATGTAAGTGTCACACATGTAGGTGTCTTGCAGCTGGGTATTTGGAGAGATCCTGCTGTTCTGGGGACTTTTGTTTGTTTCTTGTTACCCCTGCCTTCTCTGGAAAACTCTGTGTGTTTTTTGGGAGAGCTTACACAGGTGTAAGCTGTGTTTGCAGAACGGGGTGACGTGCATCCCAGGGGGGCATCTGGAATGGGAACAGGAGGAGCCGGACAGCCCCTGCCTCTTGTTGCCTGATGGTCCATGAAAGATGGCAGCTTACACACCCGTGGCCAGCCTGACTTCTGTGTGCCCAGCACTGCTGGTCATTGAGGATGAGTGTCCTCTCTGGAGCCAGGGGCCACTCCTGCTGAGGGGCCACAGAATTGCACCAGCCCCTGCTGTCCTTGGAGCCCTGCCCTCTGTTTTTGGGGAGGTACTGGGGAGGCCCAATGCCTGGCCACTTCCTGAGTGCTTCCCTGCTAATTTCTTCCTCTTGTCTCTGCAGGGAGCTCAATGGCAACAACATAACACGAATCAACAAGAATGACTTTGCTGGGCTGAAGCAGCTCCGTGTCCTGTGAGTTCCTGATGAGGGGCCAGTTGGCCCCACCTTGGTGGATATTGTGCTTGGTTTGTGGCCCCTCCTAGGGTTGCTAGAGCTGCTCACCCTCTTCCTGTGGGTATTTTGTTGGGCTGAGCATGGTGGACTTCCAGCTGGGAGAGTGTGGGAAGAGTCTGAGCTGTGTTGAGGGGGTAATGGGAGTGAGGTGCCCTGGGTCCAAAGAAGTAATGGGGGCACTGGGGACCACTTTTCCAGAAACTGACCCCTTCTCTCTGCAGGCAGCTGATGGAAAACCAGATCAGCATGGTGGAGCGTGGGGCATTTGATGACATGAAGGAGCTGGAGCGGCTGTGAGTGCCTGGTCATGGAGGGAGGTTGGTGAGGGGCTGCTGGATTTAGTTACAGAGAGCATCCTTCCCTTTTTTCCTTAAACCCTAATCTATCGGTGCTGCCTGACTTCAAACAGCTTCTCTTCTGCGTGGCAGTGGTATTTTACAGTTTGGGAAGCAAACCTATTTCTGTTTCTATAGATCTTAGAGTCCTTTCTGATGCTTTTGAAGTGAGGAGCAGGTTAAACACAAATGACTTTTGCTGGTTCAGCTGTGTCCTGTGTGTTAGCGAGGGAGCTCTAAGTTCTGGTCCAGTACTCAGTAAAATAGCTCAGCAGTTTAAAAATCCCAAGCTGCTCGAGCAAATATGAGGAGCTGAGCGAGCAGCAGGTTAAGAGCGCAGTTAAGCAGCAGTCAGCAGTTAACAGCTTGGAGTCCTCTCTGCATGTAATTACAACACTGTGAGAGTACATCTATTAGTGCCCCGTAGATGTCCCTGCCTGGGACTGTGGTGAGCAGGATGGGGGTGTCCTTGCCAGGTGGGATCTCGGCTCTATTGGCCTCTCTGATGCATCCAGCTGGGTTACAGATGGGGTCATTGCTTTGTACCCCAAACCCTGACCCTTTTCTTCTTTCCCTGCAGACGTCTGAACCGCAACCAGCTGCACACCCTGCCCGAGCTTCTCTTCCAGAACAACCAGGCACTGTCACGGCTGTAAGTACCCTCTGTGCCCCAGGGCTCCCTGCCCAGGGTGCTGTGAGCTTACTTGGGGCACAGCCGTGGGGTTTGGAGGGGCACTGATGTCTGGGGAGGGTGCTGCTCCTGGGGGGATGTTATGCTGGTGGTTCCTGGTGTGCTGTTCCAGTGAAGGCTCGGCACGTGGCAGGGGAATGCACCTGTTTGTGTGTGACCCGAGCATGCAGCAAGGTGGGAAATGGGCTGCGACTTACAGAAGGCCTGAGACTGGCAGTGTTAAAGATGTCCTTGTCACACCTGGGGATCTGGGATGAGGTGCTGGCAGTCTGGGCTGGGTCTGGCATCGCAGAGTCGAGCTGTGCCTGCACAGTGTCAGGAGGAGAGGTGCTGTGAGCCCCTCAGCCTCCTCCCTGCCCATAGATCACGGGCTTTGGAGCAGGGTTCCCTCACACTCTAGCCCAGGCTGTCATGGAGGAAGGGTGAAAGAGTGTGAAAGGGGCTCACATCCTGCCAGAAACCCTCATGGGGCACAGAGAGCCCCACAGCCCTGCTCAAGAGCTGCCTTTCTGTAGGTGTTTGGAGAAGGAGGGGGAAGCCCTGCCCGGGCAGATCCAGCCCTTCATGCCTGCAGCCCCCTCCCTGCACTGCTCTACCTGTTCCCATCCCTGCCTATCCCTCTGCACCTGCAGAAACAACTCCAGGGACTGTCTCTTGCTGTGCAGGCCCCAGCTCCCAAGATCTCTCTGCTCCTCCTCCCTCTGTGCAGCAGCAGGCTGCCTGGGGAGGGCTGCTGGGGTTTTGATAAATATTCTCTTTTCCATATTGGCTTTCCCTTGCCTGGGGCTGTTTTGCTCATGCAATGGTGCTTTCAGCAGTGCCAGCATTGTTCAAACAAAGTGTTTACAGGCTCTCAGCTATGTCAGGCACCACATACATTGGGAAGGGTGCTGTGAGGCGGAGAGGGTGCGTGCCAGACTGGGGCTGGGTGCTCTCCATCACTCGGAGAAGCAGCTTATACCCTGTGGATTGGGGTGGTAGTTGCCAGGACATAAGCTTTCTGCTTGCTGCATCTTGTATCTCCATTGATCAGCTGTGAGGATGCCGGGTCCCTGCTGGGGCAAGGCAGGAATGGATGAAATAACTAAATGGGCTGAGACATTCCCAGGACAGGCATAGCCATGTTGGGGCCAGGCAACCCTGCCTGTGCAGTCAGGCTGTGGCTGAGCCATTTTCTTCCTACAGTGCCAGGGAGTCAGTCCTGAGTCCAGCCCGAGGCTGTGTAATGAAGGGTTAAAGCGCCGTGTGGGTTGCCAGCACGGGATGTGTGAAGTGGTGGACAGGCGCCAAAGATGGGCCTAGGTAATGGCAGCTGATAGCACAGGCGTTCAATTAATTATCAAATGGCATTTGTTGAGCTCAGCTGTGCCATATCCTGGCGCCAGCAAGGGCCCATCCTCCTCCAGCCGCCCATTGCGTAACAGAAACAAGAGAATTATTTTCAAATATTAATATTTCCCTTTTAATCTTCTCTAGATTTTAATACCATGCTATTTCAACAAGCAAACCCTAACAATTAATTGTGGAGATGCAGAAGAGCTGTGTGTGTATCTCCTACACATACAGAGTGCCCTACACAGCTGCCAGGCTCATGTGGAGCCAGGACCGTGCCATGGTGTGCACAGGGCTGTACATACCACCGTGGGTTTAAGAGGGCTGTGCAAGATGCTCCTTGCAGCCACCTCATATTTAGGTGCATTTCAGCCTCTTCCTCTTGTGCTGCTTACTGCAATGTGGTGGTTATTTCAAACCTTTTCCCTCCCACCCTGTCTTGAAGTTGTTTTCTGGCCATTTCTACCATGGCAAACTGCCTGGATACCAGCACCTGGAGCTTTTCTTGTTCAGTCTGGGGCTATGTGCATGGGCTCAGATTTTGCTCAGACTATAGCTGGTCTTGGGGAGCTTTGCTGCATGCCTGGAGCTGAGGGTCCCTGTGATGAGCTGTGGGACTGGAGGCAGGGGACAAACACACTGACCACCCACCAGCCTCCTCTGCAGCACGTTCCCCCTCACACATTAGTGAGGGTAGGGGTGCAGTGCTGGGGTCTGCCTGGAGGGCCCTTCAGGAGCCACTGTCCTGGCAGATCCTCGGGTTCTGCATTTGTGCACCAGAGCCCTATGTGCCAGAGGAGCTGCTGCTCGCTCTCCTTGAGGCTGCCTGTTGCTGAGGTGCTTGGGGATGTTTGTGGGGGATGGTGGGGAGGGGTGCCCTGTGAGGCTTGCCTAGCACACATACGGGCTTAGCAGGAGGTGGGATCTGTACCAGTGCTAGTCCAGCCAGTGCAGGAGGTCATAAGGACAATCTTAAATTGCTGCAAACCCGGGTCAGGCTACAGGGATACGAGTCAGTGGGGAACAGGTTTAAGTTAAATTGAACTCAGCTCTCCTTGAACGAAACTGGAACCTCCCCACTGGGCTTTGAACTTGTTTAACTGCTGAAACGGATCTGGGGTGGCCCCACTGCTCAGGACCCCCTTTCTGCCCAGAAACAGGCTGCGAACTGTGCTGGTCTAGGAAAAGAAGGCTCTTACCAGCATCATTTTCTTGCAACTCGCGATCTCCAGACTACTTACAGCAAAAAGGCTTTCCCTGACCTGCTGACTGCAGTCACCCATGACATGCTTCTTGAGTTCTGGAGTCCCTGCTAGGTCCTCATGTCCTCACACCATTGTACTGGGAGGTCTTGAATAAGCAAAAACTGACTGAATGAGTCAGGCCGAGATCCGTTTAGTTGGGAAATGAGGCTGTCAGGTGGCAGCTGAAGCAGAAAGCCAGGAGTGGATGCAGGAGCTGCTGGGGGTTGCTTAGCTGGGCTCTTGGGTGCTGGCCTGGTTGCTCCAGCCTTTTCTAGACATAGTCTTGATGCATCTTTTTCAGCACATCAGTAACCCAGTAGATGAAGGCAAGTCTGTTGAATTAGGGCTATGTGATACCCACAGAGCAGTTTCCCACTAATACCTTTCCCAGTGAACCTGATGAAAATTTTTCAGGAGCACAAGAGGAGTCCCTCAGTTTCAGGTTGGGATGGGGAGCTCTTTGTCCACCTCCTGAATGTCAGAGCCTGATCCACGTTGGTGGTACTTTGTGGTCTCCTAGCCCGGCTCGAGCTACAATTAGTTACGTGGAACTTGGCTGTAAAGAGCATTTGTGCATTGGGATAATGGAAAGGGTTGGACTTAAACCTGATCCGTCAGGGCTTAAATAACTGGGGAATGGCAGGAAAGGGCCAACGGAAAGCAAACCTCGAATGAGGGCATGGGGGAGGTGAGACGCCTGGAGAGGAATGTTTTCCCCTTGGCATTTGGGAATATTGAGCTGACGCCTGCCCAGAGCCCATTTCAGTCTGAGATAGTGAGGGGGGGTCCCTTGGCAGCGGGGCCAGGAGGCAGGGGGGACTCCCTGCATGGCCTCCTTTATTTATGTCCCCCTCAAAGAGCGGATAACTCATTAAGCCGTCCTGGTGGCTGGAAATGGTGCTGATCTGAGGTTTCGCTGGAGAGCGCCTGACCTCAGTGACCCATTCTCAAACTGGGTTTAATTAAACTGTCAGCACTGGATGGAAGAACAAAGCTTTGTGGGCTCGGGGGGGTAAAGCCAGGGTCCCCCAGCAGCTCACTGGGGAAGAGCACATCTCCTGTGGAGTGGAGAGCTGATAAAAAGATGGATCTTTCCTTCCATTGAGGATTACCCAGGCAAGAAGGTGACCTCTCCTATTGCAGTGCCCCATGTGCCATAGCCATACACATCTTGGCTCAGCTTTAGTGCTCCAGTACAGCCCTGATGCATACCAGGAACCAAGGAGATGCTGGTAGACCTTCTTTCACCATCTCTCCCAATCTGGCAGAAGTTGAAGATTTTTTGGGTTTCCCAACAGCCCCAACAGAAAAAGCAAGCAGGGTTTCTCTCTGCTTCCTTGGGAAGAGTGGGGGGGAAGGTTGAGAAAGGAGTTTTGTAGCACTCTCCCCCTTCTCTGCTCACTCCTCTTAAAACCTCCTCCTGAAGCTGTTTCTAAGCCCCTTTGGAGGTTCTGGATGGGAGATACGAGGAGGAGAGAGGAGTCTGGAATGGCTGTAGCAGCAGGGTGAGGACAGAAATGCTGTGGACGCATCATCAGGGAGGCAAAGACGAGGGCTGTTGAAATGTGCTAAAGGCAGCCAGGATGGCTATAAATAAATAGTTTTCTCCAAGGGAAGCCGAGCTGATGCGAGGGAGGAGAGGAGCAGAGGGTGCTTGGCTGTGAGGAGCTCTGGGGAGAAGCTCCTGCAGGGGAGTCACAATCCCGATGGATTTATCCCCATGGCAGTGGCTGCCCAGTGGTTTCCTTCAACAAAAGCTGCAGTAGCTGCTCCTTGCTCAGGCAGAGTGGGAGCTGAGAGAGAGTGAGCAGAGAGTAGGGGGAAAAAAGTCTTGTCTCCAGAAGGAGGGAGATTTAGGACATGGGCCACAAACTGTCGGTTTCTGTCGGACCCATGCCAGCAAAAATGGTGAAGGAGATGGTGCCACATCTTAGCTGGCAGCCAAGCCCAGGGGGAAGGGCTGCCGTGCTGCTCTCAGTCTGTAAGGGCAGGGGCTCCCTGGAAACAGCATTAACATCTCAATCAGGGCTGGTGACTTTCTGAGCCGGGGACATGTGAAATGTTGTAGGAGCTGGGGGGATTGTCACGCTCCTGTGAGACTCTTCTCCTGCAGCCTGAGCCTGCAGAGGAACAGCAATGCTCTACGACTGCCTCCATCTGGGAGCTGACAGAGGAACCAGGGGCTGGTCCAGACCCACCGTGGACCCAGGGGTATTTAAAGCTCTGGGTGATGATGGAGTTTTGAGCTGAGAGGCAGAGAGCACCACAGCTGGGTGTGCTGCCTGGTTAGGAGAGATGTTATTATGGTGAGCCCTGGGGCAGGATCCTCGCACTGCATTTGGCTGAACCCAGCCCTAATTGCCTTTAGAAAAGCAGGCAGAGAAAAATGGAGGGCTGCTAAATAACTTGAGAAAATGCAAATGACATCCTTCAAGAAGGAGAGGATCACAGCCACACCAGAGGAAGCTGTGAGCTGAGTAGTAGCAAAACAGGGTGACAAGTGAAAAAGGAGCTGTCAGAGAAAGGAATAACAAAACAGGCCCCGCTCGGATGGGGCTGGCTGCGCGTGGGAGGTGTTGCTTGTGAGACTGTACTAGTGACCATTCCTCTTCAGACTGCACCAGGAAAACCCCCGGTAGGGAGGCAGAGATGGAGAAAAAAAAAGTGTGCTTGGTGACGGCTGGAGAAAGGAATGGTCCCATGCCCCCACAGTGGGTAGGCATGCTGGTGCCAGGTGGGAGGTGTGGGTGCCAGGTGGGGACACTCTCTGGGGAATGCATGTGCCACAGCTTTGCTCCCTCCCAGTGGGGGAGACTTGCCTGAGCCCCGTTTTCAGTTTAGTGGGGGATATTTGGAGCCTGCCTGCCGGTTGGCTCCCTGGAAATGCTGTCACTGTGGTGGGCTGGCTCTGGCTGTGCCCTGGCTCTCCTGTGCCAGGCATCCACCCCCACCTCCCACGGTCACTCCTTTGGGGCTTTGGTTGAGGTTCACTCCCTCCAGCAAGGTTTTGTGCTGGTTCTGGAGCTCGGGAAGTGCCCAGGAGCCTGCAGCCGCTGTGTGGGAAGGGGCCTGTGGGCACAGCATTGTGTTTTCATCTTTCCATGCTGGGGCAGGGTTGCTTTGGCTTCCTGGGCACATGCCCCTTTGCTCTTTGCACAGATGTGTGTGTGCTGATGTTCTGTGCAGAGTTCTGCGGTCCAAGAGCAAAGTGCCAAGGTCAGAGCAGAGAGCAGCTTTCCTGGAGCAAACCTCCCTGCTTCCCCTTCCCCAGCATCCCTCATTTTGTCCCAGCTCCCCCTCTAGCAGCATCCCCCTCCCTTGCCGGGTGAGGGCCAAGTGTCCCCGCTGTCACCATGCCCACGTTTTGGACCCCGGGTGCCGTACCCCATCGCGCTCCCCGACAAAGCTCCTTCTGTTGGGGACAGAGCTGGGCTGGGGGGGCCAGGCTGGGATGTGTCCCCCCGAATACCAATGAGGAGGGGCAGCGTGTTTACCCCTGTAGCTGGGGGGAGGGGGGAGCTGCGGGGTCTCTATGCTGCAAGACACCCCCCCCACACCAGCTGGGGGGAGGGGGAAGGGGAAGGGAGGCCTCTCTGCAGCCCCTGGGAACAAAGAGTCAGTGTGGCTCGTGACAGCTCTAAGGAAACGCAGGGAAACAAATGTGCCACTAATAGGTGGGGAGGTTACCTAGGGAAGGATGCTGCCAGGCGGGCGGGCAGCCAGCCCCCTCCCCGGCGGGCTGCCAGGCACTGAGGGACTGCTCCTGGCACCCCCAGCCTTGGCGGGGCTCAGGGGGCTACACAAGGGCCAAGCTGAGGCAGGCTGGCACGTCCTTGTGCTTCTGGCCCGTGGAGACAGCATCCTCACAGATATCTCTGGGGTTTTGTGCTGGGTAACCCTGCTAGGAAGGAACACCCTTGTGCAGGGAGCTGCTCACTGCCTGCTGCTCTCCTCTGCCCCCCTTCTTTCTCCATCATTAACGTGCCGCAGATCTCAGCTTTTTTGGGGGAGCGGGGGGGCAGTAAGACTCCCTGTGGGTTCCTTAGTGCAGACACCCTCAAAGCCTCACAAATTAAACACATTCTTAAGATCTCTTTATATTTAAGCACTTCCATAAGCATTTTGAGACTTGACCCGCAGTCCCCAGAAGCACAGGAGTGCTGGGGTGAGGGAAGCAACCATGCCCCAGCCTCCCTCTTTGCTTCCCACTCGCCAGGACGGAGGTGCAACCCCTGCACAGAAACGCCCCAACTCTGTTGTGTGCCATTATCCTGCAGCGAGCTGGGGCTGCCAGGAGTGGGCATTGCCAGACGGCTGCCTGGAGATAATCTGCCCCATTCCCTCCATGCACCCCGTTGTGCTCCTGACTCTCGGCCGGCTCCAGTTCTCTGCCTGTTGAGACACTTCCAAGGTTTCCCTGGCAATGCACGGGGCCAAGCCCCACTCCTGGGGCTCTCTCCTTGAGCCACTGGTTCTGCTGGGCTCACCCTCTATCTTGCTTCTGGTGCAGGATTTGGCTTTTGTAATGTCATTAGAGAAAAGGAGGCTGAGTCTGTGGCGAGATGCAGCTTCCAGTCCCCTGCCCCGTTCAGCAAACTCCTCCCCTCCACATGGCATCATGCAGAGCATCCCTGTCCAGCGTCCCAGTGGTGCACTGGCAAATGGGAATTTGCAGCCCATGGGAAAAAGCAATGAAAAATCAAGTCTTCCTAAAGCTGAGCAGCAGTGCTAATTACACAGCTATTAAAACACTGGAATTATTTATTCCCTGCTTGCCTCACAGCTCATTGCCTGCATTGTCCCACATTCAGCCTCTCGCCACCTTTGGTCCCCTGAAAGAGTTAAAAGAGCACTTGGAGGAGCTGATCCCTTTGTCCATCCATTTTGAGCACAGAATGAAGGCATTTCCTTCCTCCTGTTTTCACAGCTCAAATAGTAGAAGGGTTCAAAGTGATATTAAAGAATCGTGAGCAGAATTAGCCTCTGATAATTTGAGTTCCAGAATGTGGAAGAAAAAAGTCTTATGCAGTGATTTGAGGCTAAGTTATAACTTGGTAGGGCAGCACGTGCATCCCATAGACGTGTGAATGTGCAGAGCCAGGTAATTAACCTGTGTTTGCTGGCTGATCTTCCCGTGGGTGGGTGCTGGAGCCCCTCATCTCTCATGCTGGGACTGCCATGAAAACAAGCTGCCAGCAGCTCCCAGCCCTGCTTACAACAGGGTGCCTGTGCCCTGTTCTTTCTCTTCTGCTCCCGAGGGACCTGTGGTGCTTTTGGCACTGGTGCTGGACCACACAACCTGCAACCATAGCACCAGCACTTTGGTTTGGTGGGCTCCCAACTTCTTGCCAGGCTGCCTGGTGCACTGGGTTGATTTATCCAGTGCTGTAGGTGGGTGAAGTTCCCTCTGCTAAAGTGCAGACAGATGAGTGTAAGTGGGACAGATGCCCCTTTGCACACCTGGGGGGTGCAGCAGGGCTCCTGGGCATGGCCAAGGGGAAGCTGGGTCCTGCCTGCAGGGATGAGCTGAGGGTGTCCTGGTTTGGTGAGCCCCTTTCCCCTTGTGAGCTGATTGACATCCACGTGCAAGGAAACCCTGCTAGCAGTGTGCTGGGGACGGGTTTGGGGAGGTGGGAATTCATTTTCCAGATTCTCATCTGTGTTAAATTAATTATCATCTCAGGCTTATCCTCACTTAACCAGTGAGATCAGACTTCTGTGGCTGGGACTCCCACTGCCCTGGCAGAGTTAAGCAGGGTGTGGATTAGGGGCTTCTAACCAGCTGCCTTCCCTGGCCCTTCCATGGTTGTTGCACCTCCCTTTGCCCACAGAGGCTTTCGTCCTCATTTGTGTCTGTATTTTCCTTCAGGATAGGAAAAGCTGGATTAATTTTTACTGCTCCCAGGGGAGTTGTTGGTAACTGAAGACATCCCACTGTCTTGTTTTCTCTAAACTGGGAGGCAGGAAATGGCAGGCATGGTTTAGAATGGTTTCCTCACCCCTCCTTCTCCCTGTCTGGTCCTCACTGCCCCTCCAGTGGGGGATGGCATTTGAGGCAGAGCTGCTTGAAGAGAAAGTGGCACAGACTTTCTGCAGGCCCTGGGGCTGGAGGAGAGAGGTTTCCCTGGGATGTGCAGCTGGAAAGAACTTGACCATCCACTCAAGTGTTTGGGAAATGGTAATTTTGGGATTCTACGGAGAAGGAGTGAGAGATATTAGTGTTAGTACTCTGTCCATGCTATGTTGCATGGACAGAGTACTAACTGTGGAAAGCACAGAACAGCTATCAAAAAGTGTCTCCCATCCTGAAGCTGGAAAGTTCTTCACCCTTAGACCCCTCCCATGGCAGAACTGGGAAAGGGACCTGGGAATTCTGACCCTGTGTCTCCCCACACCTTCTCATCCCTGGTATGACACTCAAAGGGACTTTTGTCCACCTAGGAGCCCCACAGATGGGTGGGTACCTCTTCCCCTCTACTTTACCCCATGTAGGATGCTTTTTCCCAGGGGGCACCATTGGCCAGTCACTATATGACAGAGACTTGCAGTGGCAACAGGGGCCCGGAGATGAGGGTTGAAGTTGACCTCATCATGGCACCTTTTTGGGGTGTTTGCATGGGTCTGGAAATACTTATTGTCATGGACCAGCCCATACCCAGCAAAACATGCAGCTGTGTATGTGTGTGTCGATCTGAGGCAAAAATGGTGGAAATGCAAAAAGGGTGTGGGATGGGGGATAGGTGTTCAGCCCCAGGGATACTCCATGGCAGCTCCTCTCCATTGCACAGCCAGGCTATTACTGTCCTGCAATTAATGCTGGTGCTCTTAATTACCAATCTTAGGGATAAAGACGGGGCCATGTAGCAGGAGTGGGGATCTGTGCTTGTGGGGTAAACAGGAGCAAGGAAGTGAGGAGCAAGCAAGGGGCTGGCTGCATTCCCAGGACTCGGCGGTGTTTCCAGCTCTCGCTGTCTGACCGGAGGCATTTCCACCTCCCGGTGTTGTCGTCCCGCTCCAGCTCGCTTGTTCTCCTCCCCACGGGCTCAGCATGTTGCTCATTCCTGCATCCTACGATTTCACAGCATCCCCGCAGCCGGGTGCTAATGAGATTAGACCCAAGCTTTAAGATGTCTCTCTCTATCCTTTGCCATCCAATTACACAGCCCGCATGGTATCTGATTGCCTGCGAGAGGGGAGGACTGGGGCTGGCTGGGATGGGAGGATGCAGCTGGTCTTTCTGGGTATCAGCCCTGCCGTGCTGAGTGGTTTTCTTTCTTTGCTTTGCTTTTCTTTCTTTCTTTCTTTCTTTTATTTTTTTTTCTTCTTTTTTTTTTCTCATTCTCCCCCTGGCTTTGAGCTGCTTCATTTGGCTTTTTCATCGCTTCTCGATGTGGCGGCTGGGCAGAATTTGTTTAAATTAACTGCTTGAATGGCAGCGTTTGTGTGTGTTGGTGGGGGGGAGCTCAGACAGCACCAGAATGGATGAGGGGGATTAAAGGTGCCTAATGGGTTCCAGATGGGCATCCTGGACTGGGAAACAGCCCCGCAACCCCAACCCCAGCCAGGGGCCGCGGGTAAGGAGCTTGGGGCTGGGAGCTGGGATGCTGCAGCAGGCGGCTGCTCCAAGCATGTGCCCATGGGATTGGGGTGTCCTGAGGCTCCCCAGGTGCCCTGACTGCCCAGCCATGCCAGGGAGGAGCAGGCAGATGCACCACAGGAGCACCTTTCTTGGCTGGGCTGGAGCATGGGGTGCAGCAGGCTCCTCTCTCTCTGCTGCAAGGCTCTGAGCAGCTGGGGCTGGGGACAGCCACTTTGTGTGCAGGTCCAGCTTTCAGAGGTGCCTCAGCTCAATCATTAGCTGACATTGCAAATACAGCCCACTGGGGCAGCACCCCTGGTGCATCAGTTTCTGCTCTGCAGACTTGGTTGCAATGAGGAATGATAATATTTAGTCTTCGTTGCCCTCCCCCTGGGCTACATAGTAGCTTGGGGCGCTTGCTCAGTCCAACATCCCCACCACTGCAGATGTCAGCATGTTTTTTCATATTTACAGATGGAAAACTGAGTCACAGAGACAGGAACTAAATTGCCTGTGTGCCCCTGCCAGTTGCATTTCCCAGATCTGTAGGGGTTAGAGAAGTAGTGACAGCCCTGCCTCTCTCTCCAAGGGCTGTGCCTCCCACCAATGGCCAGATTTCTCCTCCAGACCTGCTACATGGTGCCAGGACTGTGTGTTTGCAGCCTGTCTGGTGGTAGAGCCTTTATTGGAAGCATGTCAGTCCCAAATGAGATGAAGAATGTGGAAGTGAAGAGCTGCTGGGGATTGGTGTCACTGGCAGGGACCTCAAGGTCATTGCTTTTGAGTTTTATTAATGGCTGGGAGCAGGAGGAGGACTAAGCTGTGAGACAGTTGTCTACTGGGAATATCACCTGTGCTGTAGGTCAGCACATCATTTTGTGGGAGATTTTAGCTTTTGGGGAGGAGCAGGGCTACAGAAGAGGCCAGGTTTAATGGAAGTGAGCATCACACAGAACCTTTTGCCACTGAAAGCTGGCAAAGCCCTGGTCCTGGTGGGAATATGCCCACTCACCCTGGAACAGCTTTTTTGTGAAGGCAGTGGTTGGCTCTGGTGTGCCCAGCTGCATCCAAGCAGATGGCTGAGCCAGGGAATGAGGCACAGAGGGAGACCCTCAGCCACACTTATCCATGAGGGAAGTGGCAGAGGAGGGTCCTAGCTGGGTGTCACAGGGACACACAGGGACACAAAGGGTGGTTTGGAAGTGCTGGCTGACCTCCATCACCTGCTGACCCTCAACCAATGCTCTGCTGGCCAGCCCTCCCAGCTCATCTTTGGCCCCACATTCCCCCACACAGCTCTTGTTTCCTTCCACAAATATTGAGAAAATAAACAGCACAGCTGAAAGGGGACATCCCTGCATCCCTCCACACACAGCTGCCTCCCCAGGGAGCCACACAGGTGGTGACCCTGCATTCCTCAGTCTGAGGGTTAACTGAGAGAAAGCAAATATTGGCTTCTCCTGGGGCTGCTGCAGCCTGTGCCTGTGGCCAGGGCTGCCTCTTGCCTAAGGAAAGGGACTCATGGCTCAGGCAGGTCCCCATCTGTGACAGGGGTGGTTGCACAAACAGGGCTCTTCACCTGGGTAGCTCTAATTCCCCATTGCGGCCTTGAGCCTGCTCCTTAGGACAGGATCTTCCTACCCCCATCCTCCTTGGCTCTCTTCATCCTGGTCTTGTCTCTTAGCAACTGCCCCTGCCCAGGACCTGGGCTGTGTAGGGAGGGATGTGACACTTTCTCTGCATCAGTCACTTTGTCACCTCCAGAGCAAGGGTGAGGTCATTAACCCCGAAGCACAGCGGTGACGATAGAGCATTCCTGCCATGCCTCCCCCGGTGGCAGCCGCTGCTCTGCCTCCAGCTTGACACCAATCTCTGCTACAATAACGATACGGGTGGCAATCAGGGAGGAATTAAAGGATAATTAATGCCAATCCACATGGAAAATTGCTCTCGTCAAACAAACCTGATATCATTTTTTTTGATGAGCTGACAAATTGGGTTGATAAGTAGCGACTGTGCTGACATGATATACCGAGACTTCTGCAAGTCATTTTGCTCTTGCCTGGAGGATATTGCCATGAAAACATTATTATTCTGCAAAAATCTGTGTAGCGTTTCTGGCAGCATTCTTCACTGGTAGAAGTCCCTGGGGGAATTGCATGGTCACCTCTCTGGCAGGGTGCAGTGGGGGTCTGATGGTGGTGAACTAATATTCACCATCTCTGCAGTCTTGGAATCTTTGGTGGCAATACTGACTTTTGCCAATCACCCCCCGGTGTCCTGCTCTCTTGTTGCCTCCTCTTTCTGCCTTCCCCATGCCACTCAGCTGAGGGAGAGCTGAGTGGCATGGGGAAGAAATCACCTGCACAGTGACAGAACTCTGGGAGGGAATGTGAGCCAATAGGTGAGAGGAGCAGGGCTGGTGCTGCTGGCGGGATGCCGGTCCAGCGGGATGCTCTGCCTGGAACACCTGCACTGGAAAACATCCTCGTGCAAGGTCACGCAGCTGGGGAAAAAAAAATGTAGGTCACAGCTACAAGACGGGGAGCAGTGTCTGGGGATGTGGTTACACTGAAAAGGACTTAGCAGCCGTTGTGTAAGGCTGCTCTGGGATGCAGGCTTCCAGTTCGGGCAGTGATGGATGCCTGGAGTAGCTCTGGGTACTGGGGAGTTGCCATTTTGGGGGGCAGGAGGGAGGCCTCTGCTGAGCATAGTTTCTGCTTCAGGGCCCACAGTTCAGAGAGATGTTGGGAAATTAGAAAGTGCTCAGAGAGGAAGTGCAGGATAATTGGAGGTCTGGAAAATCTGCCTTCCAGTGAAAAGAATAAAAAGCTCAGCCTATTTAGTGTATGCAAGAGGAGGCTAGGAGAGAAATTTATCCCCCTCTCTGCATACCTGCATGGTGAAAAGCCTGATTATAGGTACCCCATTGATTAAAAAAAAAAAAAAAAAAAAAAAAAGGTATAAAGCATAAAATAATTCATTAGCTGGGGGCTGAAACTAGACAAACTCAGACTGGAATTAAATTTTTTATGTCTTTTTCATGACAGAGAGCAATTAACCATTGAACACTGAGGTGGGAAGAGGTGAATTGAATGTCCTTTGAAGTTGCAAAGGAGACTGTACTTCTTTTCCCAATGGTGAAAACTGGAAGTGTTGTGATTGGAGCTGAAATCCCTGGGAGGGCTCTGGCTCTGGGCTGAGTGCTCAGAGGTGTCCCAGTGATAAAGTGTCCCCTTCTGGGTGATGGATGACACCCCATCCACTCTCCCTCTCTGGGAACTGGGGACATCAGTCCAGTGCCTCCAACACAGGCCAGGTCCTTAATTGCTGTCAGAGCCCCCAGGCATCCCCGCTCTGTGAGGCTGGCAGAGCAAAGCCGGCTGCAGAGGCTCTTCTCCTTCTGGGATGATGTGAGCTGATGTCTCCACAGGCACGTCTGTGGGTAGAGATGGGGCTGCCAGAGCCAGGGGGCTGCTGGAGGGGGTTCCAGGCTGCTCCTGCTGCTCTCAGCCAGGCCGGGGGAGATCCACTGGCGCCGGTCTTCCCACGCTCTCCCCGGGGGATGCTCAGCCGTGCCCTTCCCGACCTCTGCGCTGCAATCCTGTCTGAACATCTTAGGCAGAGATATATTTTACTAGCACTGTAAAAGGGAAAGACAGCTTTGCTTTAATTTTATGAACTCTAGAGTACCTTGCCTGGTTAAGTGCTGGCTGAACTTCACGGGGCTCTGGCTTGGAGTTCACAGGGCAGATAGAGTTGGTGGCTGAAGATGTTCTCTCTCCCCTACACTCCTCTCTCATCCATCACAACTGTTCCTCCTGTGCCCCCACCTCCAGAGATACAGACAGGATCTGTTCTTGTCCCATTCCCATCCATTTGTGGAGAAATGCCAGCAGTGACTGTGAAAGCGAGGCTAAAATCCAGAGTGCTCCTGGATTATCCCAGTGTGGGGTTTTCTTGTCTGTCAGTGCCCAGATTGTGCCTGGAGCAATGAGGATGTGAAACTGAGCTGTAGATGAGGACATAGGTCTGGGGAAGTTGCACTGTGGCTGCACATTTGCTGTGGGGAGCTACTGGTGCCCCCATGAGCAGGGCACTTGCAGCCTGCCAACCCCTGATCCCCCAGTTGTAGGACTGTCTTTATATCCTCTGGGAAATCCTTCTGCTCCTGTCCTTGCAGCCTGCCACTGCCGGGCCTGGGTTTTGTGCTTTTGCTTCTTTTTCTTCCCTTTATTTTCCAGCCTCTTTCACAAAGACACCTATTCTCCCCTCACCGTGCCCTGGGGATTTACACAGAAAGCTCACCCTCAACATGGCAAAAGAAAGGCCCGGGCGGCCCGGGAGAGGAAGCTCACACAAAATGTGGTGTGTGGCTCTTTGTGTCCCCTTTGTAATTCCTCTGCACAATGAACTGCCCCGGCCACCCACCAGTCCCGGGCTGCCCCAGGTGCCTCATCTCTCATGCCCCTCGATGTGGCAGCAGGCAGAGATGGGGATGCTCCTCGACAGGCAGCTGAAAGCACAGCCTTTGTGCTCAGAAAAGGGGGAATTTGGGCAGGATGGACATCGCCATGTTCCCGCAGCAGCAAAAAGCACCTTGCATCCCCGCTAACCCCCAGGCAGAGCGCTGGGGGTCCCTCC
>JAHLSL010000018.1:13323029-13430150 GCA_025920805.1 Petroica traversi | reverse complement strand
GACAGGGCAGGCAGAGCTGACCGGGCAGGCAGCACGAACAGGCAGGGCAGCCTGGCAGTGCCGCCACGTGGGTCACTGTGAAACTGCGCCTGCTGCTCGCAGAGGAGTGGAGCTTTTCCTTCTCCAGCAGTTCCTGGGGTGGCATCTCCCTTCCACTACCCCAGCAATGATGCTTTGCCAGCCGGGTTTGGTTCCCCAGGCACGATCCAGAGTGATACACAAACTGTGCAGGGGGCAGGGGCTGATGCATCACACTGGGATCGTGTAGCATTTCCTTGGTGGCTGGGCATCCCACTGGAGGGCTAGGCAAGCCCACTGTCCTTTTGTTTTTCTTTTCCTCATGCACCCATGCAAGTAATGCTGTTGCTTACCTTTGGGAACATTTTCTTCTTGTGGCAGTGAAGCTTTCAGCTGGGGTGAAGTCCCAGTTTGGATACCTCCAGGTATTTTGCAAGCAGCTTGTGCCCATTTGTTGAACACATTTTTTGGAGGAAGTGAAGGCACAGGGAGGAATGTGGATGCTGTGCCTCCATCCTGACCCAGTCCAGCCATAGGGTATCAATAGCAAACAGGCTTTGTTGTGTTGAAGCACAGCTGGTGAGCACTATGTGTGAAATGCTGACACCTGAGGACACCCTAAACCACCTTTCAGGGCTGAGATGAGGGTGTCTGTGTGGCCTGTGTGATTCTGGGGACATTTAGCCTGTGTGGGATACCCTGGTCCTCCTCCTCACTCACTCATGGACTTGCATAGGGAAAATGCTATGTTGTGCCTCAGTTTCCCTGTGCCAGGAAGGAGATGGGAACTTGACCTCCTGCCCTAGGGGTAGCTGGAGCAGGACTGTGCTGGCACCGGGCTGGGAGAGTCAATGTAGCTGTCAACCAAGTTCAGAGAAGCTGCTGTCTATTAGGGTGGGAGAGGGAATGGCTGTTTGGGAGCCATGGAGAATAAACAGAACAAGCAGGTCCTCCCACAGTGGAGCCAGTCCATCCAGACCCTACTTGCAGTGAGATTTGTGGTCTTCATGGTCTTTAAGAGCCAGCCCAGGCATGATGGGGGATCTGACCTGCTGCCAGCCTTGCAACACGGAGCCCTTGCTGGCTTGGCATGCCCTGGCATTGCAGAGCAGGTGATTACAGACAGTGCCCTGCAGTGATGAAGTAAATAATGACCCGATTATTCGTGCCCTCTGAAGTGCAGGTCAGGCTCCATGGGAATGCCTCCTGGAGCTACTAAGTGTAATTACCAGTTAATCAGCAGGGACCTGTAATTATAGCAGTCAGAGAGTATTTAAGTATGGAGGGTTTTCCTAGAGCTGTGCCAGTCGGCTCTGCTTGTCAGAGCCAGGGACTGCGGTGCCCAGGGAGCCCCAGTCACATTAAGCCACCATAGATGGAGGTGAACTTGCCTCAGGACAGCCAGCAGATCAGTGGCCAGCCAAGGACCTAAAGCCAAATTACAGTTTGTTGGAGTCTCTGAGGGGTCACTGAGTTCTGGGGCGTGCCTCTGCCTGTGGATGCCCTGCTCCCATGGGACATCACACTTTGCAGGCACTGCTCATTTTCCTTCCTGCCTCTTTCTTCTGCAGGGACCTGAGTGAGAACTTCATCCAGGCCATCCCCAGGAAAGCTTTCCGTGGAGCCACTGACCTCAAGAACCTGTGAGTCCTGGCTCTGTTGTGTATGAGGGAGTTTGGGGTCAGGTCCAGTGGCAGGAGGCACCACAAGTGATCAGAAGCACTAATTGCTCTCTGCTTGGGCTCTCCCAACAATTCTCCTTTTTCCCCCTTTCTTCTGCAGGCAACTGGACAAGAACCAGATCAGCTGCATTGAGGATGGGGCTTTCCGTGCCCTGCGGGGGCTGGAGGTCCTGTAAGTGACTGGGAACAGGCTGGAGCCTCCAGTCAGCAGCCCCATGCAGGATGAGGGTGTCCTTGGGTGTCCCCACTCACTGAGGTGCTGCAGGGACATGCCCAGCATGCCATTTCTCCCTGGGCTCGGGCAGGGGCTGAGCAAAGTTTTGGTGCCACTGCTGCAGAGCTGTGCTCCAGGGCTTGACTGTGCCCCAGGGGGCCACCTGGGTGCTGCTGGCTGTGGAGAGGAGAGGCCTGGAAAGGACAGGCTGCTGGGGGTTTGGGCTGTCCCCAGCCTGTAGTTCTCCATCCATTCACCCTGTGCTAGGTTGCTCCCAAGGGTCGGTGCCACCTAGACCATCTCACATTCCTGTTTACAGCCTGTCTGCTCTGACTTGCCCTTCTTTGTCTTCCTGCAGAACCCTGAATAACAACAACATCACTTCAATCCCCGTGTCCAGCTTCAACCACATGCCCAAGCTGCGGACATTGTGAGTGCCAGGGTCGTGGTGGTGGTGGGAGTCATCTCCTAGGCTGAAGTGGGATGTCCTAGCTCTGCTGCTGGTGCTGATGGCTCAGTATTGCTGGGGCAGGATCATGGGGAGGGAATGGAAGGGACACCCCTGCAGAGCATCCCCAAGTACTGCCAAGCAAGGTGGCCTTCCCAGCTGTCACAGATGCTCTTCAGCCCCTCTGCATCTCCCTCTGAATGCCCCCAGCCTTTGGGATGAGCCAGGCTGGGGCATTCAGAGGGCAGTGGGGTGGGCAGGAGATGTCCTGTGGCTGCTGACTGCTCCATCCGCCTGCAGCCGCCTGCATTCCAACCATCTCTTCTGCGACTGCCACCTGGCCTGGCTGTCCCAGTGGCTGCGCCAGCGCCCCACCATCGGGCTCTTCACCCAGTGTGCTGCTCCTGCCCAGCTCCGCGGCCTCAACGTGGCTGAGATCCAAAAGAACGAGTTCAGCTGCTCCGGTGAGGGGGCAGGGGAGGTGGTGGGTGCCAGGGCAGGGACATGGGCCAGGGGGACAAGGCTTGGGCCACCAGTGCAGCTCATCGTCATGCCCTGCCATGTGCCCCAGCTAAGAGCCTCAGAACCCATGCTGTGGGTTCGCCTCAGGTTGGCACAGTGTGGGGACAATAAGGGGACAGTGCCACCCTCTCAGTGTGACAGTACATTAGTCCGTGCCTTTGGAGCTTTTGCAGGAGATTGGGGTGCACCAGTACCTTATGAACCTGCTCAAGGGTGCCATGAACTATCCCTCCATGCTGAGCTGTCACCAGGGTCCCTTCTTCAGGGTGCTGCCACATACTGGCCTGGCTCAGCTCTTTGCAATTCCAATGGTGGCTGCTTCCCTGGCAGGACAAACGGACTCAGCACATGCCCAGCTCTGCAGCTTGTCCTCCGGCTCATGCCCAGCCATGTGCACTTGCAGCAATGGCATTGTGGACTGTCGGGGCAAGGGGCTGACGGCCATCCCTGCCAACCTGCCTGAGACCATGACAGAGATGTGAGTATGGCCCCACACCATCACCACTGGGCTCTGCGTCGTTCAAGGCACTGGGGACACTGAGCAAGCCCTGCAGCTCAGCCACTCCAAAGGGCAGCAGGCCTTCCCTGCCCTTCTCTCACACTGCCCAGATTTAGCCCTGGATTTAGCTGCATTAAAAATGTAAATAGAGAAATAATCTCCTTAGAGGAATCCAATTATGGTGCAAAGCCCCTGCTGGGACGGTGCACAAAGCATGTGGGAGGCAGCAGGCGCCCCCAAACTCAAGGCTCTGAGGAGGAGAGGTGCTTCCCCCACCCCAGCCATCCTGATTCCCACACCCATGGCACCTCTCCCTGATGGAGAAAGCCCCAACCACAGGACGCAATTTGTCTTCCACAGTATTTCCACACCTGTGGGGTAACTCACTGTGACCTTAGGGGTGCTGCAGGCCCAGCTCTGTCAGTGGGGTTCTGGGGTTTGGCCAGCCCTAGAGCCCTCACCTCTGTCTCTTCTTTTTGCAGACGTCTGGAACTCAATGGCATCAAGTCCATCCCCCCAGGAGCTTTCTCACCCTACAAGAAGCTGCGAAGGATGTAAGTGTGCAACCTCTGCCAGCTCACCCTGACCCCCAGCAGCCTTCACCCTGCTGGCCACTGCTGGGAGCTGACAGACATGGGGCACCTGCTGTGGCACGGGAGCCCCATATGGCAGCACTGGGAGGGAGTCGTGGATAACCCCAGCTCTGTATGCTGGGTACTGGGGGTCGTCCCCTGGAACTAGCAGGAGGGTGAGAACATGGGACAAGGGAAGACAGGACCAGGCCACCTTCTCCCTTTGGGTTTCAGAGACCTGAGCAACAACCAGATCTCAGAGATCGCCCCTGACGCCTTCCAGGGTCTGCGCTCACTGAACTCCCTGTAAGTGCCTACACTGGTGTGGGTAGGGTGGATGCTGTACCCCTTAACCACAGCCCTCACCACTCCCCCCATCTCTCTCACACCAGCCTTTCTTTCCTAGGGTGCTGTATGGCAACAAGATCACGGACCTCCCTAAGGGTGTCTTTGGAGGACTTTTTGCCCTGCAGCTGCTGTAAGGCATCAGTGGCTGTGTGGGATGCTTTTCAGGGACACAGAAAAGCAGGACTGAGGTCCCTATCACTCATGGTGCAGTGAGGGGAGGTCCCCAGATTCACATCCCTCCTTCCCTGCCAGGCTTCTCAATGCCAACAAGATCAACTGTGTACGGGCAGATGCCTTCCAGGACCTGCAGAACCTCTCACTGCTCTCACTCTATGACAACAAGATCCAGAGCCTGGCCAAAGGCACATTCACATCCCTGCGGGCCATACAGACTCTGTGAGTGTCTGCACCAGCTCCTGTGCCTGGGCAGGCGAGCCTCTGGGGGAAAAGCATCTCCAGGGCTGGAGCTGGTGATCACCCACTGCCCTTGGTGGTGTGTCACCCACTGTCCCTGGCAGTGTGTCACCCGCTGTCCCCGGCACAGGCACCTGGCCCAGAACCCTTTCATCTGTGACTGCAACCTGAAGTGGCTGGCAGATTTCCTCCGTGCCAACCCCGTGGAGACCAGCGGAGCCCGCTGTGCCAGCCCCCGGCGCTTGGCCAACAAGCGCATCGGCCAGATCAAGAGCAAGAAGTTCCGCTGCTCGGGTGAGAGCTGTCCCCAGCCCTGTCCCAGGCACCCAGCTGTCCTCGGCCCTGTCCCAGCCTGGTGGCTGTGTGCTCAGGGGGCTGATGTGCTTTTTTTTCTGCAGCCAAAGAGCAGTATTTCATCCCAGGTGAGTGGAGGAGCCACACACGTGTGCATGGGTGTGTACATGGTGCCTTTTCAGCCAGGTTGCCTACAGGGATGTTGTGCCAGAACCCATGGTCTGGCCCAGTGGAACCACGCTTCATTTCCCACGTGCTGGGTACCAGGATGTGTTGTGACATCTCTCACTGTGTCATTACCTGGGTGGGCACAGAGGCCCCCCCAGCATCCAGCTCTATTTGCAGGATGGTGGTGGGCAGTACAGCGCTCCATGTACCAGGACAAATAGCCCTGCAGATAAGCTGCTTTGGGCATGGAGAAGACTAGTATGTGCACAGGAGATGGAATGAGGGAAGATGGGAAAGAAAATGAGACCAAGTGGGGATGTGGGAGGATCAGAGGGAGAGGGGCAGGTGCAGCCCCCTGTGCCTCTGCCCGAGGGAGCCAATGCTGCCTTCACCACCACACAGGGACAGAGGATTACCAGCTGAACAGTGAATGCAACAGTGATGTGAT
This sequence comes from Petroica traversi, assembly GCA_025920805.1. Lineage (NCBI taxonomy): Eukaryota > Metazoa > Chordata > Aves > Passeriformes > Petroicidae > Petroica > Petroica traversi. Next base: position 13,424,523 of record JAHLSL010000018.1, on the reverse strand, counting down.
CTGCCCCCCAAAATGCCGCTGTGAATCTGGTGTGGTCGAGTGCTCCAACCTGAAACTCACCAAGATCCCAGATCGCATCCCGCAGTCCACAGCTGAGCTGTAAGAGTCTCCTCTCTCACTCTGCCCTCCATCCTGCAGCAGGCACCTTGCTGGCACTGGGCTTTGGCTTGGGCTTTGGGCTGTACCAGCACCATCTCCTGAGCTCTTTTCCCTGTTACCCGCTCCAGGCGCCTGAACAACAATGAAATCTCCATCCTGGAGGCCACTGGCATTTTCAAGAAACTCCCACACCTGAAGAAAATGTGAGTATTGGGCAGGCACAGCTATGTCAGGAGTGCCTGAGGGCTGGGAAGGCACATGGGGATCCTGTTGCCAGGGCAGACTGGGGTGTGAAATGGAGGGCGCATCCCAACCTGAGGGTCCTCTGGGGGACTGGCATCACAGGGTGCTTAGTGAGATGTGGGGGAGGCAGAATTTAGGATGAGGTCAAGGCAGAGCCATCGTCCCAGCCTGCTTTTCCTTCTTCACAGCAATCTCAGCAACAACAAGGTGTCAGAGATCGAGGACGGGGCATTTGAGGGGGCATCCTCTGTCAATGAGCTGCACCTCACTGTCAACCAGCTGGAGTCTGTGCGGAGCGGCATGTTCAGGGGCCTGGACGGGCTGAGGACACTGTGAGTCCCTTCTCCTCCATGAGCACCCAGATGGGGATGTCCTTACTCCTTGCCTCCCTGCAGGGCCAGCTCAGGAGTGCCTTGCCCACCAGCTGGCTGTATCCAGTGCTGGGGGGGCAGGTTTTTGCTGCTCAGGGACTTGCTCAGGCTCATTCTGCTGCCCAGCACTGAGGTGGGCACAGCCCGGGCACTGCTAAGGTGGGTTTCCCCCGTGGTGCCTGCCTGTGTTGTAGGTACCCCTGTTCTCTTCCCTGTGCAGGATGCTGAGGAACAACCGCATCAGCTGCATCCACAACGACAGCTTCACAGGGCTGCGCAATGTCCGCCTGCTCTCCCTGTACGACAACCAGATCAGCACAATTGCGCCGGGCGCCTTTGACACACTGCAGTCCCTCTCCACACTGTATGTCCTGGGCCCCCAGGGGATGCCCCAGCCTGTCCGCGTTGCATCGGAGGGCTGCAGGTCCCCTTGCCTGGTGGTTGTTCAGGTGCTGCCCTGGTGCTCTTTCCCATGTGCAGGAACCTGCTTGCCAACCCCTTCAACTGCAACTGCCAGCTGGCCTGGCTGGGGGACTGGCTGCGCAAGAGGAAGATCGTGACAGGGAACCCTCGGTGCCAAAACCCCGACTTCCTCCGGCAGATCCCGCTCCAGGATGTGGCTTTCCCCGACTTCAGGTGTGAGGAAGGTAACTCGTGGGCCCTGCGGCGCCAAGGGTGAGGGGAGACCAGGCTGCTCCTGCCAGGATGACACCGTGCTCCTTGTCCCAGCACTGTCCTTGCTGCCAGGATGTGCTCATGGCAAGGCAGTAGCTCAGGGGACCCCATGAATGCCCTCCCCTAATGATACAAAAGTTTTCCTTCCTGGTACCTAACTCAGATATCCACTCTGAAGCCAGGAGAGGAATTTGCACCCACTGCACCTTGAGGTTCTTGTATGTAGGTGCGTCCGTGCTGGCAAACGCTGTACTCTGGGTGCTGCCAGGAGCAGATGTGTACACGAAGCCCATCGGGATTCATCCTGCTCCTTCCCGCCTTCCCTTCTCAGCCTTGCAATGCACCAGAGCTGGGCAGATGGAGCAGACGGGGACTGTGCGTGGGGAGAAAAACCTCTTTTTATATATATTTTTTTTTAAATTTAGAGCAGCTTTTGAGCCCTCTGGAAAATATTTACAAACAAATCATAATTTCTTCTGCTTTCCCTCCTCCACCACGTCAAAAACTGAAGGGTTGCATCCTGAGCCTTTCCTAGCGGTGCGAGATAGCATACGGTTGTCCCAGGGATGCCTCTCCCCCAGAATTCCAGTGTCAAGGCAGGGAAGGGGAGCAATGCCAGCTCCTCTGGCTGCTCAGCATAGGCTCCGCTCCATCTAACCTGTGTTTGGGAGATGGGTGAAGGAGGATTTGCAGGGCTGAGCCCCTTCTTCTGTACCCTTATCTCTGTTGTCCCTGTGACTGCAGTTTTGCATGAAAATGATGAAAATCAGAGCAGCCTAGACCTGGCAGGTTGTATCCACACCAGTGGGGCAGGTGATTTCTGGGTGCAGGAATCAATTCCTGCACTGCTGACTCCTGACTGCTATTGCCTGCAACACCCTGCTTTGGGGGCAAGGGAGGTTGGTTGGCATGGGAGGGGAGCCGTACTGGGCAGGCACAAGGCATTGAATGTGGCTTCACACAATGCCCAAGGGCAGGACCCTGGTGACTTGGTGGCTTTCCATGCCTGGTGCAGGTAAGGAGGAGACCAGCTGCATCCCCCGGCCCCAGTGCCCACAGGAATGCACCTGCCTCGACACGGTTGTCCGCTGCAGCAACAAGCACCTCAAGGCCCTGCCCAAGGGGATCCCCAAGAATGTCACAGAGCTGTGAGTAGTGGGCAAGTACCCAAGCTCTCCTCCTAACCCTCCATCACTGCACACAGGCAATGGGATGTGGTTTGCCTGGGGTCAGCCACCCATCAGCGTGGGTGTCAGGGAGAAACCCACGCAGCCATGCCAGAGCTGGACATGCAGGCTCTGTGATGCCCATTGCTGTGAAAGGGGCTCTGTACCCGTCCAGGATGAGGGATGGCAGCAAGCCCTGTGTGCAGGGGCTGCAGGTACTGGTTGGACACGTATATATATAAATATAGATATATATGCATACCACCCCCACACCCCCTCCGCTGTCTTGCACACTCCTCTCTCTGCATCCTCTGCCATCTCTCACATGCTCACACGTGCCTTGGGAACAGTTAGAGCCTCCCACGCTCCCATCGGATGTGCAAACGCCGCACATGGCTGGCTGCATTGCACACGTAGGCTGCTGGGAGTGTGTCCCCAGGGACATGCCTGCAAACCCAGGTGTCCTCATGCGCTCACATACTAGCTCTCCTGCCAGCCCAGGAGTCCCCCGAGAGTCCCTTGGGCCCTGGGTGCCAGAGGGAGGTGATGCTGAAGATGCTCCTTGTAGCCCAAAGTCCATGGTGGTGCACAGGAGAAGGAGGGGGCAGAGGGAGGGATCTCCTGCTTCTCAGTCACCCCGAGGTGCTTTTGTTCTCCCTTGCAGTTACCTGGATGGAAACCAGTTCACTCAGGTCCCAGGGCAGCTCTCTACCTTCAAGTATCTGCAGCTTGTGTAAGTAGCAGGAGCCCAGGCAGCTGGAGGCACTGCTGGGACTTGTGGGTGAGGGCAGGGGCTGTGTCCATGGTGTGTGATCCTGAGGAGGCATCTGACAGTGTGTGGGGACACCTGACATCCCTCTGTGTCCCTCCTCTGCCCTGGAACACAGCTCGGTGGCACCCATGCTCAGCCTCTGGCTGCTCGCCACCTGGCGCCAGGCATGGAACCGAGAGGGGACAAGTGGCATTGCTGCCATCACCCTGTGTGACAGCCCTGCTGTTCCCTTGGAGGTTATGATGTGCTGCTGTTTGCACCCCATTGCAGCTGAGCAGGCTGGGGAGCAGTAAGAGGGGACAGGGGCCCAGCTGGCTCCAAGCCCTGTGGTTTCTGTTTTCCAGTGATCTGAGCAACAACAAGATCAGCTCCCTGAGCAACTCCTCCTTCACCAACATGAGCCAGCTCACCACCCTGTAAGTGCAGTCCCTGCAGTGCCACAGTGGGCTGCTGCCAGCTGGGCTGTGTGGGCTGTCCTAGGGAACCTCAAAGTCTGGGGGGTGCTGGGGACACCAGGGTCTCCACCCTGTGTCTGGGTGAAGCTGTGCTTTGGGATGGAGTTCAGGGAGGGGCAGCGGGGAGCCCAGGGTGGGTTTCTTGCAGCACACAGAGCTGTGTTGCTGCCTCCCTTCCACAGGATCCTCAGCTACAACTCCCTGCAGTGCATCCCTCTGCTGGCCTTCGAGGGCCTCCGCTCCCTGCGGCTGCTGTAAGTACCTGCCCATAGCCCTGCTCACAGCCCCTGTGGCCCCTTCTCTGCTGCTGCCTCTCTCCCTGTGTCCCCTGTGCCTGCTTGGAGCTGGGGGCATGCAGGCGGGCAGGGTAGAGGCTGCAGGAGGAGCACAGGAAGGTTCATCTGCTCTCAGAGCAGATGGTGCATTTGCAACAGTGACAGTGTGGTGGGGTCCAGCTCGGCCCCTACACTTGGACCTGTGTGGTGGGGCCACAGTCCTTGCTGCCCGCCTTGGAGCCATGGGCATTGCAGCACTTCTGTTCTCTGCAGGTCTCTCCATGGCAATGACATTTCCAGCCTCCCTGAGGGCATCTTCGCAGATGTCACCTCCCTGTCTCACCTGTGAGTATCTCCTCCCACTCCTCAGGGCTCAGGGCTGGATACAGGCTCCAAAGACCTTTAAAAACCACTGGGCTGAGCATGGCTTCCCTGGAGGGTGAGCTGCCTTCTCCCCTCTTCTCTGGGTCATTTGTTGGATCGTGCTGTGACCTGCAGCCCAAGCTCAGGCTCAGATCCAGGTGTGCAGCTGAGTCTCCCAGTGCTGCTGGGATGCCCCTGTGGTCTTAGGTGGATGTGGTGTGGGGTTCTTCTCCAACCCACTGGATCTCTGGGGTCCCTAAGATGTAGGCCAAGCCATGCAAAGTGGTGTGGCTGCTGTGGGTTGGCAGGGGCTGCTCTGGCACACACCAGTGTGTTGTCAGCCTTCTGCCAGTGCACTTCCCTGCAACAGCCCCCCAGTCTATCAAGTATCCTCCTGCCAGTGGTGGGGTTTCGGCCCCTCTTTGAGTGAACCTGCACCCCAGGAGCACTGCCCTATATCCACCACCTGAGGCCAGGGTTTAGCTTTGTTGACAGTGTCTTTTTGGTCCCCTCCCTTTCTCTTAACTAAGCTGTTCCCATCTGCCTGCTCCTGGCATCCTGAGCATCTCAGGCCATTCATTCAGTCTGCAAAGAGCATCTTGATATCCAGTCCTGGCCTCCTTGTTTTTTGGGGAGCAGCACTGCTTGCCCTGCTCCAATTTCCCTTGGCTGTGCTGCCTTCACTGCTGACAGCTGGCACTGCTGGTTCCCACAGGCTGAGCTGTGCCACAGCCCATGCTGTGGGTGCTGTAGGACCAAGTTTGTCAGCTCCTGCTGTCCCTGCTGCCTGCCCTCTGGGCTGCCATCTCCTTCTTTTGTCACATGTGTTAGTCACACCGGCCCTCCATCACTGCTGACCTTTGCAGTCAAGGAGCATTCAAAGAGACACCCAGGCCTTCCACCTCCCACGTCATCCACTGCTTCTGTACCCTTCTCTGCTATGGAGCAGAGCAACCCTCCATCCTCCTTCTCCTTTCCCAGAGCAATTCCTTGCTTTCCCCCAGGGCTGTCTGCACAAGCTATGGCTGTGACCCACTGTTCATTCCCACCAGCCCACTGCTGTGTCTCTGTCCTGCAGGCTTGTGCAGCAGAGCCCAGGCTGGCTTTGCAGCTCCCATGCAGGTCCTGTTGTTTCTGCATGGCCTCAAGGTACCTTGCCCAGTTTGCTGGCCCCAGGCAGCTTTGCCTGTGTACTGGAGAGGGACTGCTACGAATTTCTGTGTGGGCAGTGGAGGAGAGCCCCAGGGCAGAGCACGGAGTACTGCATGGCCTGGGGGTCTGGCAGCAGGGTGGTCTAACTGGGCAGCATTGTGGGGCTGTGTGTCCCAGTCCTCCCGTTGTGGACAGCACCTCTGGTGGGTCCAGAAATGGAGGAGCACTGGTTTGCCCATCATGTGGCATCCTGGTCAAGTGACAGAGTTGTGCCCAGTTCCCTCTGTGTGGCAGCAGGTGCAATTTTGCCCCTCTCCTCGTGCAGAGCCATCGGGGCCAACCCCCTGTACTGCAGCTGCAACCTGCGCTGGCTCTCCAGCTGGGTCAAGACGGGCTACAAGGAGCCAGGCATTGCCCGCTGCGCTGGGCCCCCCGACATGGAAGGAAAGCTGCTGCTCACCACCCCTGCCAAGAAATTTGAGTGCCAAGGTGAGAGGTGCCCATGCTGTCTATCCGTGTCCTCCTCTGGGCACCCAGCAGACCAATGCTTTGTGAGTCTGGATGGCTCCAGATTTCATCTGTTGAGCTGCCTTGTGGAGGAGGGGGACCAGGTTGCTTCCACCCTCTTACCTGACTGGTGGCACATCCCTGGTGGCTGAGCAAACTGGTGGCTGTCCCATTGCCTGGTGCATGGCCCCTTGGCAGGACAGGCTCTGATTGCAGCAACATCTGAGGCTCTGCCCTCACATCGGTGCCCACAAAAGGACAAGTCCCCATCACTCCTCACACTGATGGTCATCTCCATGCTCCCATCCCACAGGTCCACCTGCCCTGAGTGTCCAGGCCAAGTGCAACCCCTGCCTCTCCAGCCCCTGCCAGAACCAGGGCACCTGCCACAATGACCCCCTTGGCTCCTACCGCTGCGCCTGTCCCAGTGGCTACAAGGTACCCAGGTCCCAGGGGTCCCCAGTGCTTGGGGATATGTCCCTGCAGAGGGCGAGGGAGCAGAGCAGGGCCTCTGCCACGCCCCTGGGGCTTGCTGCCTGTGGCACCACCTACCCTCCCTGTGTGCCACAGCATCCTGCTGAGTGGGATGGGGAGAGCTGCGCAGATGCTGTGGCACCCTCCTCGCTCCCACTTTTCCATCCTTCCCCAGGGCAGGGACTGCGAGGTGGCACTCAGTGGCTGCTCCTCCAACCCTTGTGCCAACGGGGGGACCTGCCAGCCTCAGGAGGGGGAAGGAGCTGGGTTCAGGTGAGTGCTGGGCTGGAAACCATAAAAGCTCATGTTGTCTGACTCCACTTCCCCATGCCCCCCAGCCCAAAAGGCTCCCAGGCTGAGGTCACTGGGGGAGAAGAGAGTAGCATCACCACAGGAGGCAGAGGGAGCTGGAGGGGTTTGGGACTGGGGCTGGTTGCTGTGGTCCTGGAGTCACTGCTGCTCCCTGTGGGGCTGCCTTACCCTCACTTGCCCTGAATGTTTTAGACCATTCTGGGAATCAGGCAATTAAGAGCTGAAAATAGTTGTCAGGCTGGGGGTGAGGAGGTAGGCTGTGCAGCCCCTCCCCATGCTGACAGGCCTCTCAGCCTGTTGTCGTGGCAACACAGCATCCTTGGGCAGGCTGTGCTGCCACCCACCCCTGTGCCCAGTGTTTGACAGGAGGACACCAAACCCAGCTCTTGGTGTGCATGTGTGCTCTTTGCCAAGATCCTGTGCTGCCCGTTTTGGGTGAGCCACCCCAAAATGTTCCATTTCATTTTCCTTCTTGACACTGCCCTGACCCCATGGCAGGTGCCTGTGCCCCGTGGGCTTTGAGGGCCCGAGCTGCCACACCACCAGCGACCCCTGCAAGGAGCACAGCTGCGAGAATGGGGGCTCCTGTGTGCCCAGTGCCACCAACTACACCTGCCTTTGTCCTGCCCACTATACAGGTACCTGGAATGGGAGCTAGCCATCCCCAAATGGCACAGGCCTGGCATGGGAGTGTGCCCAGTGCTTCTACCCACCCATGAGGGCTAAAAATCTCCTCTGCCTGCTGTCTCAATGCCCATTGCTGTGGCCTCTGGGCTCAGATGTCTTGAGTTCGGGTACACCCAGCTGAACCCCCACGCCCTGGGATGCCCTCAGTGCCTGGCTCACACAGGAGCTGCCTACAGGGGAGGAGAGCCCTGTGCCCATGGGGTGAAAGCTGTGGGCTTGGCAGCTCCCTGTCTTGAGCTGAGCTCCCCCAGGGGTTCCCTCTGCCCCATGGGGACTGGGGCTGTTCCTCTGGTCCTGGAGCTGCTGGGCACCCCCTCTTCTGCCTTGCAGGGGAATTCTGTGAGCAGCCACCCAATTTCTGCTCAGCCGAGCTCAACCCCTGCCAGCATGATGCCACCTGCATCTCCACCAGCCAGGGGCCCAGGTGAGCCCCCTCCTCTCCAAACCACTTCTCCTGGCTGTCTGGGGGTGGGTAGATTTGCTTTTTTTGGGAGTGCAGTGAGGGGGCATGGAGAGGGAGGTTACAGGAGGAGGAGCAGGCACCCACAGTGCAAGGGGGAAGGAAGGGGCAGCCTCGAGCCCCCTGCCTGCCCCAGGTGTGAGTGTGCACCCGGCTACGTGGGGAGCAACTGCAGCGAGGACTTCGACGACTGCCAGGACCACCGGTGCCAGAACAACGCCCGCTGCCAGGACGAGGTGAACGGCTACTCCTGCCTCTGCACTGAGGGCTACAGGTACCACCAGCAACACATGGGGTACCTGGGGTGCTGGGGATGGTTACGTGTCACTGTGCAGAAGGGACAAGTTGTGCCTCAAGTCCATCCATTCATCCATGGATGAGAGGAAGGAGTGAGAGTGTGTCTCTGAGAGTGGAGGCTGGGGGGACCCAGTATCACTGGGGAGGGACCCCAGGGTACAGCTGAGGATCCAGGCATCCCTCTGATGCCACTGTCTGGAGAGCCTCTCCCGAGGCCCCAAATCAGAGGGGTGCTGTCAGAGCCCTGTGGGGCAGTGGGCAGGGTGTAGGGCACTTTCCCAGCCCCCAGCCCAGCAGCACCCTTGTCCCCACAGTGGCCAGCTCTGCGAGATGCCACCCCACACCGCTGGCCAGCCTGGCCTCTGTGAGCGAGCCGAATGCCAGAACGGGGCCCCGTGTGTGGAGCGGGGTGCCCGTGCCCTGTGTCAGTGCCTGCCTGGCTTTGGTGGCCCCAAATGTGAGAAGCTGCTGAGCGTCAACTTTGTGGACCGTGACACGTACCTGCAGTTCACCGACCTACAGGACTGGCCCCGGGCCAATATCACCCTTCAGGTGAGGGCAGGGGAGGGCATGGGGGCATCCAGAGATGGCATTGGGGGTCTGCCCCAGGGACGTGGGCTCCCACCTCTCTCTCTGGCAGGTCTCCACGGCCGAAGGTAATGGCATCTTGCTGTACAATGGTGACAGTGATCACATGGCTGTGGAGCTGTACCAGGGCCACGTGAGGGTCAGCTATGACCCTGGCACCCACCCCAGCTCAGCCATCTACAGGTACCTGGCACCCCTTCTCCACTCACTGGAGACCTCCACCCCTGTTGCTTCAGTCTGGGGGCATCCCCAGTGACCCAGCCATCCCTGACAGTGCTGAGACCATCAACGACGGGCAGTTCCACACTGTGGAGCTAGTGACCTTCGACCAGATGGTGAACCTGTCCATCGATGGTGGCAGCCCTATGACCATGGACAACTCGGGCAAGCACTACACGCTGAACAGTGAGGCTCCCCTCTACGTGGGAGGTAGGACAGGGACTGGGTGATGGAGGGCATGGGGGGCGTCCGGGTGCGCTGATGGTCCTGCTCTCCCCAGGAATGCCTGTGGATGTCAACTCGGCTGCCTTCCGCCTCTGGCAGCTCCTCAATGGCACCAGCTTCCACGGATGCATCCGCAACCTCTACATCAACAACGAGCTGCAGGACTTCACCAAGACGCGCATGACGCCGGGGGTGGTGCCGGGCTGCGAGCCCTGCCGCAAGCTCTACTGCCTGCATGGCATCTGCCAGCCCTCGGGTGCCCAGGGCCCCGTGTGCCACTGCGAGCCTGGCTGGGACGGGCCCCACTGCGACCAGCCCCGCGGCGGCCCCTGCCAGGGACACAAGTGAGTGTCCTCACCTCACTGTCTGCCCTACCTGCCCATCCAACTGCCCGCCTGCCCTGTGGCTGGTTCCTGGTTTTGTCAGTCCTGTGCCATCACAGTGGTGCTGTGTCATGGCACTGCCATGCCATGGCACTGAGCTGTGCCAGGCTGTTCAGTGCTGGTGGTGCCATGCCAGAGCCACACTCGTGCTGTGCCATGATGGCTGTACTGTACCTGGTGGTGCCATATCAGTCCCTATCCATATCCATATCAGTGCAATACCGTGCTGGTGCTGCTCAGTGCTGCTGGGCTGTGCATGCTGGTGCCATGCTGTTCCATGCCAGCAGGTCCTAAAAGCACGGTGTGCCCGCAGGTGTGTGCACGGGCTGTGCTTGCCCCTCGACGCCCTCTCCTACAGCTGCCAGTGCCATGAGGGCTACCAGGGCGCGCTCTGCAACCAGCCTGCTGAACCGCCCGACCCCTGCCGCCACCAGCCCTGTGTCCACGGCCACTGCCACCTCACCCCGGGTGGCCAGCCCACCTGCGAGTGCCACGATGGCTACACCGGAGCCCTCTGTGACCAAGGTAGGTGCTGAGGAGGTGGGTGTGCAGGGAGGGAAGCCCATGCCACGACACCGGGCTGACCATTGCTGTCCCGCTGTCCCACAGAGCCGGAGTGCCGCGGGGAGCCAGTGCGGGACTACCACCAGGTGCAGCGGGGCTATGCCATCTGCCAGACCACGCGGCCGGTGGCCTGGGTGGAGTGCCGGGGGACCTGCGGGGGCCCTGACGCCGGCTGCTGCACTGGGCTGCGGCTCCGGCGCAGGAAATACGCCTTCGAGTGCAGCAACGGTGCAACTTTCGTGGAGGAGGTGGAGAAGCCCAGCAAGTGCGGCTGCAGCCAGTGCCTGTGAGCAGCCACTGGCCCTGCAGAGCCGGGGGGCTGGCGGGGAGACCCCCCGAGCCAAGGACCTCACTTTGCCCTGAGGGCATGATGCTGCTCTCTGGGTGTTCCGAACTGCAGCTGCATCTGAGCAGCCCAGCAGAGGGTAGAGCTGGTGCATCTAGAAGGTTGGGAAGGAAACGGAAAAAAAAAAAAAGAAAAAGAAAAAAAGGAAAAAAACCCCACAAACAAAGCAAATGTGTAGATAGAGAATTTTTTTAAGAACTGCAGCTACACAGATGTGTGGATATGGAGTGGGCACCCTGCCCATCCTCTCCCTGTGGCACTATGCCTCCAAGCCAGTGCAGCCCCACAGCCATGGAAGGCAGTGCCTGCATCCCTGGTGAGTCCCCTCCCTGGCAGCACTGTTCCTTGCATCAGCCCAGCAATCTGAGGGCTTTTTCAACACCTGGACAGGAGCAGGGGGTCTGATGTGGCAGAGCCATGTAATCTACACCAAGCCATGGCTCTCAGTGGGCTGCCTGGTGTAGTGTGTCTCCTGCAGACCTGGTGAGCCCAGACCTGGTTTCCCATCCTCTCCTCCAGCAGTCCTGGTTTCTCTCCCTGCAGGGTGCTGGAGCCCAAAGTACCCCAGATAATGTCACCAGCTTTGTGGCCCCAGCCTGACCCTCTGGTGACACTCCCAGTCTGTGCATGCTGGCTGGGCTGTGCAGTGTGTGGGCATACATGGGTCCAGCCCACTGTGGTCACATCAGGACCACCCTGGTGGAGCAGGACCAGGGCAGCACCAGGCACACTGAAAGGGGGACAGGCAGCAGTGCACAAATGTTCCTGAGGATTCCAGTGCCAACCTGCCCTGTGCCATGGGGGCCAGCACTGTGCCATTCATGTGGCTTAGCCAGGTGACTCTGCTCAGAGGTGGGAGCTATGTGAGGGCAGCACAGGAATCCCTTTTTTCCAGGCTCTGTCCTAGAGGAGCAGGGCTGCAGCTGGGTGAAGGTGCCCCAGGTGCCACTGTCCCAGCCAGCAGGACAAGAGGCTGCTGGGACAGCTGGGATGCGGGTTTGCCATGCCCATCACAGGGGCCGCAGTCTTCCTCATGCCAACTTGAAGAGGCTGAAGATGTCCAAACCTGCAAGCCTGGAGCCAACATGACTGCCTGAGCAGGACCCACCAACTCTTGGACTCAAGTGCCCATACCCAGCATCTCTCCAAAGCCCAGAGTGCCAGGGCTGGCGTGGGAGCAGGGGCACACAGGGAGCTCATGCCGGGGTACTGCATGCAGCCATCATCCACAGCAGCTTCACCTCTACACTGTGGACACTGTGGGGACCAAGGATAGTGGGGGCCCAACCTAAGACACTGCACATGGCTGGACAGTGAAACACCACATCACCCTGGTGGACAGACTCATCCCAGAGCTGCAGTCCTGGGTCTCTCCATCACACCACTCCAGCACTTCGGCTTCAGGTCCGCACTGCCAGCTGTGGCCGGGCTCCAGGCACCTCCACTGGATACACCCAGCTCTGCAGGTGCTGTCACCATCCCTGCTCACCACTGGCATCCAGGGCATTTCCACCACCACGGGGACATGTTTCTGCCACAAATGCCCTCTCCATGGGAGCTCCTCTGCCACACAGAGGAGCTGGGATGCGTCTCATTTTGCCTGTGGCCCGCCCGGGGCTTGGTTGTGTTGTGTTTCTGTTCTTGCTGTACGCTAACCGCTAAAGTATCTCTTTATACAGAATACTTACAGATTCTAATATATATTTGTATTTCATTTTGTTATAGTATTTTTATATGTTTGGGGTCAACAAATGATGTTTTCTTTTTGTTTACAGATGCTACTGGGCAGGAAAATGACGGTGGCTTTGTTTGGCCCGTGGGGTTTGTGTGTGTCACTATTGAAGACGCTGGTTTGTACTAGGCTGGCGAGGGAGGCACTGGGCATCCTTCCGCTGGCAGAGGCTGTATTGTTTTAGGAGATGTTTGGTATTGTCTATGTTGTCTTCCATGTGAACATGACATTTATTCATTCAGAGGCTTGGCCTCTTCTTTCCTTGTGGGGACAAGGGAGAAGCTGGTGCTTGGGAGCTGCTGACTGTGTGAGGGATGGCACAGGATGGAAAGAGTTGGTTGTGCCCTGGGGGAATGATTTCCTACTTCTGGAGCAGCCCTGGCCAGTGCTTTTGGGCAACATGTCACCCCCACGGTGCAGGGACAAGCAGCCAGGGATATCCGTGCAACGCCTTACAAAAGCAGCCATCACTGCCGGGGTCTTGCACGTGGAAAGCTGAAGAGCCAGTGCCTGCTGTGGGCATGGAATGGCTCCAGGGGAAACCAGGCACTTGCAGCTCGCTGGGGAAGGGCTTGGGCAGCAGTCCCCAGATCACCAAGAGGTTGCACTGTTGGTGCCACAAACACAAGTCTGCCACAGCTCAGGCACAGGTGTGGGAGCACTGAACCCCACCCAGGCATTTATGTCCCCCCTCCATAGGGAGGGGGTGACACTTGGAGAGTGCCAGCCTGCTGTGCCCTACTTCTTGCACTCACTCACCTTCACTGTTCCCCATTTATCACACCAAACAAACATTGATATCAAAGAAACGTTTAATAAGCTGCAATAAAATACGGACCTTTAGAAAGCTCATAGGGTGAATATTGACAGTGAGGAAGAAAAGAAAACAAGGTGGTGGGAATCCTTGAGGAGTTCAGATCTGAGTCAGGGACTTTTTACCTGGAACAAGAACACAACTTTTTCTATAGGCTAGGATGAAATAAAAGACAGGAGCACAGAGTTCACAAAATGTCAACATTTAGAGAATCGATACATATTCAAAGTTCAAATGACCCAGCTCTTATAGCTATACATAATGATTTAAAGCAACTTAATATAATTTTATTTTCTTATTTTTTTAATATATACACTTTCAAAGGTTCATCAGGTGAGGTATGTAAACATTATCTAATGGAAACTCCTCTCCACATTTCCAACTGAGAATTCACAGCAGACAGTTCATTTTCCCGACTTGTGGCGCAGTACTTCCCCCTCCCTACACCAACTGGGAATGCCATCCCAAGCCACGGCTCTCCCAGTGCAGTCACCGGCTCCCACTTCCCACTGCTGGTCTGTACAGTTCACATTGCTTGGGCTCAAACATACAGTACCGGACAGGAGGAATTTCAGCTCAGTGTCTAAAATTCATATAGAAACAAACAGAGAAACAAAACCCTCCCAGGGAAGCAGACACAGATGAAGGAAAAACATTTGCCATCAGGGTGGAGATAATATTTAAATGTTTTGCATCTTAAGAAAAAAAAGACTGCATTGTTTCCTTTTTTTTTTTTTGTTTTTCATTTTTTACACACCTGTTCCAAGGGTGGGACTGGCAAAGGGTCCTGCAGGGCTGGGACCCAGTGCCACACTCCATTCTCCTAAGTCAGAGACCCATTATCATAAAAGCAGCCCTGGTCCTGCTGACACTGCCCCACACAGACAGCTGGGCTGGAAGGTCAGAGCCAGCCACACTTCCAGGCAAAAAGGGGTTAACAAAAAAAAAAATCTAAACCCACTTAAGAAAAAATTACCAAATGACCTCAAACCTCTCAGAAGGAGAATTAAAATTGCAGAATAACAAGCAAATGAGCAGATGACCTTCTGGAGCCAGCCCTAGGACTGTAGCAGCGACAGCAGTGTGCTCCCTTGGGTCACCTGTACCCACAAAGGCAGTAATTCACTAGTGGGAGTTTGCTACCAGAAAATACCTACCCTACCCTGGTAGTTTTGGGGAGATTCCTTGGGGTGACAGGATCCCCCACTTTCTGCATCCCTGGGGGACACTTCCTTGAGCACCTCCAGGCCAAGAGACCCCCCATGCCATGCTGGACTGAGCTGGGAGCAGGGTTATTCCCACCTGGCCCTGAGCCCCGAGACCCCTGCCATCAAAGCAGACATTATTACTACAAATCTTATTGCTTGCAGTGCCCCCTGTCCTGGGGAACAGCCATCCTGGCCGGCCATGGGAGCTCACAGCCTCCCTGGGGACCGAGGCCATCAACCAGGTCTGACATCATCAAAACGAGATGAACAGAGTTTTAATGCTTCAGCTTTGATGTGACACAAAACCAAACTGACCACCAGCAGCACCCACCCACCCCGCCCATCCCATCCCCCCACACAATCACCAGCCCTTTGGCTGCGGCACGCTGGGCACTGCAGCCCTGCAAACCGACACACCAGTCAGAACGAGAACCTGTGGAAAGCCCATGAAATAAATATTTTAAAAACCTATTTACAATATTAGATCTGTGAGCATGAAGTGAGAGAAAAATGCTTTTTCCTGCCCCCAAAAATCTTAAAAAGTAGGTTAGCATCCTGCTGCCTAGCACAATACTATCTTACATGGCACCTACACATAATATATATTCACATTTCATTTTAAAATTAGGTACTCTTACAAACAGACTTAGAAAACATTGGCTAGCAACACAGCCTGTGGGACCGCCTGGCCTCCAGACCCATGTCACAAATGCTGGCCGGCTGCATCCCAGCTCCTTCGGCTGCCCCAAAGCTGCCAACGTGCCCTGAATCAAAACCGCCAGCTGCCCTCTGCTGCCCTTTGGGGAGAAGGTGGAAGTGCTCATGAGAGAGAGGGCTTGTCTGCGGGGAAGGGAGCAGGGAGGATGGGGACTGTGATTTCTGCTAAGCCTAGGGGTGAGCTTAATACAAACAAGAACTCCTGAGAACATCTTAGAACAGATGGATTCATTTCACAACCACCAAGCTAAAGGATGGGCCAAATGGATGCTACGACACACGGGGGGAACACACGCGACATGGGGATATCATAGCCTTGTGGTTTGCTCAAAAAACCTACTGCTACAAGAAAAGCTCCAGTGGCATTCCCTGTCAAGGAGGAGCCTAGCCCCATCTTGCTCCTGGGCTGTCCAGGCATTACAGCCCAAGGATGGAGACCCAAGCACACCTTGGCTGGGGCTCAGTCCTCTTCCCCCGGCATGACTGCTGATGGTGAAAGGTGAGATCCCAACCTGAATGGCCACCCACACTTCCATGCTGCCCCAGGCAGTATCTGTACCCATGGAAGGCTAGGAATTACAGCTTTCTCAGTCACCTTCAACGGGGAATGCAGTTGCCAGGCTGAAAGATTACGAGCTGGAGAGAAAAAGTGTCCATCAGCATATCTTAGAAACAGGGCACCAGTACATCTGATTGCATGTCTATTTCCTGGGAGGTTACTAGGAGCTGGCAGAGCTTCTGGAAACAGCACCATTTCCAGAGGTGCCACAAGAGCAGCTGAGACACTGGCTGGGCTGCAGCTTTGCTCATCTGCACGCCAGCAAGAAGTGGTGTGGGCAGCCAGCCAGCCCGCTCACCCAGCCCTGCATGGCTCCCCCAGCACAGGAGGGACGCAGAGAGCAGCAGGAACAATTTCATCCTGCCCTCCCAGCTCATGGACCTTGATCAGCAATGCAGCAGAAAGTTTGTCAGAAGCATCAGCCCTGACTGGTCGGCTCTTCAGAGAAGGTTTGCTGCAAATCCATCTCCCTGACATGCTGGCAATTGACTACAGAAACACCACTGCACAGAGCAAACACAGGCAAACAGAACCTTGCCAGGGATGAGTAAGTGATGAATATAAACATGTGCACGCCTTGGGTACATATCACACAGCCTGTCAGCAAGGAAACCCATTCCAGGGCTGGCCTTGCTAAACAAGATCCTAACAGCTACAGGTAGGAGGAGCCACCCTGGGCTCAAACTGCTCTTGCTACAGCACCAACATTAGTTCTGACTCTGAGCTTGGCAAACGCAGCTCGTTCCAGAGGTTTATTAGATGGACGGATCCCGAACATGTGAAGTGTGAAGACCCAGGGCTGCCGATGGCAACGAGAGAGAGAAAAAGGTAACCATGCAAATGAGAGAAGGGAGCTGGCAGCAGAGGGACAATGAGGACATCTGTGGAGGTGCAGAGCTAAGAGCAGATGTTCCAGGGTGCACGATGGAGACTAGTTTCAATAGGATGAGAAAGCAGCCAGCAAGGAAAAGATCTGCTTTGTGGGTTGTAATCCAGAGCTGAAGAAGTAGAGCAGGGAACTGAGGGGTAGCCCAGGGGAAGAGGAGCGCAATGAGGCTGTGGATCTGAGGATGGCACTGTGGTAGTGCCAGTGGGCAACTCTGCGACTGGAGCACATGGAAGCACACTCCATGTCCATGTGGAAAAAGGTAACAAATCATGTTGCTTTTTTTCTCCCATTCATTAAGCTCATCTGCAGCTCCCTGTGCATCCCTTGCATGATGTAAGAGCTGCATTTATTGGTAACAGACTGCTCTAAGGCAGGGGCTGTGCCTCAGCAGCACGTCACCACTGCCTGTCAGGGACACTGCTCAGTGTTCTGATCCCACCACTGCCTAAGCCAAGCAGTGCCCACTGAACTGGGACACTGCCCAGAAGGTGCTCCACTCCAGCACCAGTGTGACACCTGCTGTCCCCCAAACTTGCCATGTCGAGCCAATTGGTGCTGGTGAAAGCCCCCGGGTGCAGGAAGGCATCTGGGACACTGGAGAAGCAGCACCCCATCTAGAAAGACTCTTTCCACTTGCTTTCTATAGGGTTTTATCATAATGGGATTCCTGCTCCCAGAAGCACAGAAGACAGGGAGCAGGACAGCCTGCATTTACCAAAAAATGAGAATGAGGGAGGGAAAGCCTCAAGGAGTGCTCGGTGCATGGTGACCGGTGCAGACACTTCAGGAGTGACGGTGAAGGATGGGGAGAGGGGATTTGCTGCAGGGGAATGGCGTGAGGAGCAAAGGTAAGAGGTGTGCTCACACACACACCTGGCCCAGAGGAAGGAGGGGAAATCTAGGCCCATGTGGCTGGGCCCCAGCCAGAGGCTAGAGAAGGAATATAAGTAGGGATGGAGAAGCAAGATGGAAAGACCCTGCAAAAGAGGTACAGATCAGTCACTTAACTGCCATCAGTGCCCTACTGCCTTACACCTCTCCTGAAAAGCTTTTAAATCTTTTCTGATGGAATGTTTGACATTTAATGCATGCAGTAAAAATTAAAGTAATAGATAACTTCATATTAATCTGTACAGGGACTGACAGGCTAGATTTAATCACTTCCTAGCTGTTCAGAGAGTTAACTTATTCTAGCATAATTCAAAGGAAAGGCAAAGGATTTTTTTTTTTTAAATCAGCCATTTCACAGTAAGAGAAAAATGTGCTGCAGCATTGTGTGTGTCAATGCTTGGGAAAGGGAGTACCTACAAGAGAACCAGAGGTGCTCTGTGAAGGGCGTGCAAATCAAACGCCTGGTTTCATCCTCTGTACTAAAGGGGTACAATGAAAGATTTAAACACAATTATCTGCCTTTCACCTTCAGTCTCCAGGCTTTGAGATCTGGGGTTCAATGCCAACTATGAAAAGCAATTCCCTTTGCAGCCAATCCCTTTCCAGCCTCTGTTCCCAGGGCCAGCATTTCTTGAATTCATGGGCTGCAACCATGCCTTGCTCTCATCAGGGTCAAGCAGCTGAGCAAGGACTAGCAAGGCGCTGTTAAAGGTCTGCAGCTTCAGGGCCCACACTGTGCCCTGACAAGCACTGCTGCTTTATGCATGGAAAGAGGCTGGCACTGGGAATCCTGCAAATGGACTCTGTGCAGCAATGTGAAAGTGAAGCTGTGGGGATGCAAAGGCTGCCTTTCCCTTGCACAGATCACAGCACTCCCCAGGCACTGGTCATCTCTGCCCAGCAGAACCGGCACAGTCACACACTCTGTGCACTTCTAACAGGTTTTTCTCAGAGAAGAGAGGCACTCTGACCCTGTTCTGTGACACAAGCAAGGACAAACCTCCTGCACCTTGCTAGTAAAAGGGTGAAATGCAAATTATGGTAAAAAATTAACGCAAGCCAGTCCCTTATCCCAACCCTATTTCAACTGCAGATCCTGGCTTAGGAGAGCTCTGGGCAAGAAGTGCGCAAAAGCACAAGGTGAGGACCAGAGTTCCCTTCCAGCAGAGCGCCAACACCAGGAGCTCAAACCCTTAAAAAGGGAGATTCAACCTTCAGTGAAGTGTGAAGAAATGCTTTGCCATCAGAGACCACAGAAATCACCACAAGGACAGGGAAATAAGAGAAGGAAGTCTATCCAAAAGCAGAGCATGGCAAGACTGGTTCATCCCTGAAGCCAGAAGAAAAAAGGCAGATACAGCCTGGCACGCCCAGCTGGCAGCAGTGGATGTGGCAGCCTGGTACCTGGAGCCCCCATGGCATCTGCTCGGCCTGGGCAGGCCCTCCCCACGCACAGGCTGTGCAGTGGGGAGCAGGCAGCCATCAGCAGTACACACACCAGCAGCTACTTCACATTCTCATGCAGGTAACAGTCTGGGACACCAGCAGCTGCTACCAGCGAACCGACAAAGGACAGACTCGCCTTTCTCTCCCTCAGTGATGGGAAATGGTTTTGGTTTTGCTTTAAATGCCACTAAGAAGACAGACAGAAGAAGGACTCTGAAAGAAAGGGAAATGTTTGTGTGCACCCAAAGGCTGACAAAAGCTACTTCATGTGCACGAAGGTGGTTTTCTTTCTGCTACAGTACAAGTGCTTGTGCCTCAAGTATAAAACGCAAGCCTCCAAATCACACAGACGAGCTTCTTATTTTTATTTTTAAAGTGATAAATAAGGCACTGTACTTTCAACAAAAACTGCCTGGTTCCAAGTTTAAAAGAACCCAAGGAACGTTCAAACTGCAGAAACTTCCTTCTGAACAGCAGAGCCAGACAGACCAACCTCTACTCTGTCCAAGACACATCTGCTGATGCCTAAAATCATGGGCGTTATCCTTTAACTGCGGATTTTTAAAGGCTTGCTACAGCTTATAAAAGCAGCTTTAGTTAATGCATGGTAAAGGGTTACTACTATACATCAGTTTTGTACATGGCTACCAGTTCTTCACTATTTCGGGTCCAGTCGTGAGCGTTTGCTGTGCGAACAGTCCACTTTTGCCCTCAGCTTCCTCTTGCCCTGAGACACACTGTTCTCCTGCATCTTCTTCATGGACCTTGTCAGGGTCTTCCCACTGCTGTGCTTCTTGTTGGCCATCTTCTGTGACCGCGTGGAGGACTCCCCCAGGGGCTTCTGCTTTGGGGCCTTGGATAGCTCCTCGTGACTGGGAGGCAGCACGGGCCGTCGGCTCGTGTTCTCCTTGCCCTTCCGCATGGGGAGACGCATCTTCTCCAGCTGCTTTTTTGGGACTCTCTTCTCTTTCAAAGACATTTTTTTGGCCAGTTTATTGCTCCTCTCCACGGCAGCCTGCTTTCGGGTGGCAGGAGCTTTCGCGCTGACCTCTGAATGCTTTACTTTACTAGTCTTCTTGGCAGGCAGCTTGTCCTTGGTGGAGGAGCTGGATCGCTCCTGAGTGCTCCCACTCTCCTTCAGCATCTTCTTCTTCTTGCTGACCTGGGGGTCGACTTTGGGCAGAGGGTCCTCTTGGGACCTGCTCTTCCCCTTCCTCCCCTTCCCCGTTCCATCCACTGAGGGAGATTTAGCAGGAAAGGCAGCTGCTTTGATCTGCAAGGCCAACTTTGGAGACATCAGGGGGTTGATGCACACACTCTTCCGGCTCTGCTTGCTCTCCAGGGACAGATGGTCCCCTGGGCCATCACTCCTCTTCTCTGCCTTCACCATGCGCTGCTGAGCTCGCAGCTTGCCCCGAAGATGGGAGTACTTGCGCAGGATCCTGGTGCTGGCCTGAGCGGGCAAGCTGAGGGCAGGCTGAATGGTTTTGTCTTCGCTCAGCTCCTTGGTGCTGGCATCAGTGGGAGACATCTGGTTGGGAGTGGTGGCTTCTTCAGCCTCTGCTTTATCAGCATTCTCACGAATTTTGGCCCAAAGCTTTTGGTTCTTCAGGTTATTCCGAGCCGGGGTAGTGGCGGCGAACTTCTTGAGATGTTTTTTCAAACGTTCAGCCTGTAGTGAGCTGGGATAGAGACTAGAGGAAGAATATTTCTGCATGGGGACTTTCATGGGGGGAATCTCCCCTGGGAGACGGGTGTTGAGTTTCTTCACAATCACCAGAGACCTGGTTTCAGTTGTCTCCAGAAACCACTGGCATATGTCAGACAGCTTAAAGGCCTTCATAAACAGCATCTGCACAGGAGAAAGCTTCTGCACTTCCAGCGAGCCTCTGCTTTTCCGTGTTCTTTTCTTGCTTTTCCAAATCTCTTTCAGTTTGTCAGCTTTGTTCTTTACCTTGGGAGTTGGCTGGACCTCCTTCTCCAGCTGAATCCAGCCCTTCTGGATTTTCATGTATTGAGTGTTGAACTCAGCAATGAGCTCCTGGTTCTCCTCTTCAGCACACCACTCCATGAACTTTGGTTTGCTGTCAGCCATGTCTATGTCCTCCAGTGCTGGGCAGTCATCATTCCCTGAACTATGTTCATCCCTCAGTTTGGGGATTGCTTGCATAGACTCCTTCACTGGTGTGCTCTTTTTCGCACTGTCTACAGGTGCGGGTGCGTGTCGTAAGTTGTAAAACTGCAAAGCAACTTTTTTATGTTTTGCAGTTTTTGGTGGAAGATGTTTGCTTCCACCTCTGCTGCTGGGACACAGAGGCAAATCAGTCACCAACTCGTATTTCACTGGCTTGCCCAGATCCCTGGCAGAGCTCTCCTTGTCCTTTGCATTGACATTGACTGGTTTCACATCCATTTGATCAGCATCATTTACAGGAACACTGTTCTCTGGAGGGAGGAGAATGTTTTTCTTCTCAGAATCAGCCTGGACGCTGATTTCCAGCATCTCACTCAGTTGACTTTGGCTGCTGTTAGCAGGGGAGTCATTTTTAGATGAATTTTCTCCCTCTGCAGCAGTCTCCTTTGCTAAGATGCTTTTATAGGTTTGTCTGGTAGTGATACCATTCTCCTCACCTGGCTGCTGCTCAGCAATGCTCTCTGGAGCCTGGCAAATGCCTGCCCCCTCGCTGGTTTTGAGCAGCACATTGGGGAAGCAGTCATTTGGGAAGTGCGTGGATGCTGCCTCATCCAGCTGCACTTCTCTCTTGAACCGCTTTGTGCCAGGGCTCTTGGAGAGTTTGATCTGAAGGCAAGGAAGCTGCCCAGAGCTGGAAGAACCAGAGTCCTCAGCACTGCCCTCAGCAGGTGACTGGGATTGTTGACTTCGGAGACACCGGTCTGATGCCACAAGTGCTCTCCTGCCTTTCTTTCGCTTCTTGTCTAGACTGTCTTTGGAAGGGACAGAGTCTGAGCTGTTGAGGTCAGGTGATGTTTCCCCTTCAGTAGGCTCTTTTTCACCTGCTGTGCTGTTATTCTGCATTGTCTCCACTTCTGAGATATTGGGGAGGGGTGTGCTGACGAGCACAGCATCCTCTGGCTCAAGAGGGTCATCACCCACCGTGACTGATGCTTCGGGTTCTGGTTTAGCATCAATGCTTTTGTTCACATCCTCGCACTGCAAGGTGGCAGGGGGCTCCAGGGGGCTCTCCTCGTCTATGGTGGCAGGGGGCTCCAGGGGGCTCTCCTCATCTATGGTGGCAGGGGGCTCCAGGGGGCTCTCCTCATCTACGGTGGCAGGGGACTCATCAGGAGCCTGCAAGCCTGGAGAGCATGGGGAGGGCTCTG
Source organism: Petroica traversi (assembly GCA_025920805.1). Lineage (NCBI taxonomy): Eukaryota > Metazoa > Chordata > Aves > Passeriformes > Petroicidae > Petroica > Petroica traversi. The sequence continues at coordinate 13,402,292 of JAHLSL010000018.1, read as the reverse complement.
CTAGACACTGCCCACAGAGCTCAGCATCCCCTGAGCCTGGAAGCTGGGCAGGGTCTCCAGCACCACCACAGGGCATAGGTGTTGGGTCTGTAGCGGCAGAAGGCTGTGAGGAGGACTTCGGCTCTGGGCTGGGAGGGAGGTCTGGAACAGTTTGCATGTCAGAGCCTGGACAACCTTCCTCCTCACTGTGTGCTTTTGAGACTGAAAAAGCAGCAACATCAGCAGCCTGCCCGCTGCTGCCGCCATCCCCAGAGGAGCCCAGGCTACTGCCAGCCTCCCAGATGACAGTGCCTCCTACTGTCATCCCCTCTCCTTCAGCAGGAGGGGAGCCAGAGGGTGGTGAGCTGGCCAAGCTGTCCTCTTTCTGGGGGCTGGGTGGAGCAGAGAGGGAGAAGAACGGCATGGCCACGGCAGCTTCCCTTGACCGCAGTGCTCGGGTATCCCGGAGCTGCATGGAGCCCAGCTCAGCTCTCTCTTTCGTTTCTCGGCTGGTTGGGGCCACTTTAGCCAGGAGCCTCAGGGAAACCCTTTTCTCACCCTCCCGTCCTGCCCCTGCAGGCCCCTCCACCGAGAGCACCAGGGGTGGCTTTGCACTTACGGGGGTCTCTGTTCGCAGTGCAGGGCTGCTCTCCCTCTCCTCCACCCGGGAGCTCTTAACCAGCGTGCGGACAGTCGGGAGCTCGCAGCACTCCCCGTTGAAGTAATAGCCCCGGGTGCTCTTCCTGGCCGTCCTGCGGGACGACACCAGCCGCTGGGTCTCGAAATGGCACTCGGTGATGGGCTGGCTGATGTACACCACGTCGCACTGGTTGTCGTAGTCATTGATCCTCAGCCCCGATGCCTTCTTGCTCTTCCGAGAGGACCTGAGGGAGGCTGCCTTGGCGCGGGGGTGCCCTCCGGGTGTCCGGTGGGCGGCTGGCGTGGTGCCAGTGGGCAGCCAGGCCTCTTTGGACTTGTCGAGCGTGCCCTTGTCGGCTGGGTGCAGGTTGCAGCCTGCCTTGCCCTTGGCCATGGCATGCAGGTGGTTTTCTTGCTTTGGTCTCACATCTTGTTCTTTTGCGTCTAAGTCCTGGTGCAAAGATGCTTTCGAGCTGCATTGCAAAGTGTTCTCTTTGTCGGCTCTGCGAGGGGGGGTCACTGCAAAGCCGGGATCCCAGGACTCTTCTGGCAGAGCCCTGAAAGAGCTCTTTTGGGACCCCAGACAGCTGTCTAAGCTGTCCTCGCTGCCATTCACATTTGCCACTTTGACTGAGATATAACCTTCCACGAGAGTCTTACCTGCTAGCTGCTCTTTATTTTCCTCACACTTCCTGATACCAGCTTCTTGTTCATGTCCAGCAGCTTGCTGCCCTTCCAGGCTCTTTGCGGCATGATGAAAATTCAAAGAGGATGAGTTCAATGTGCTGAGGTATCCTTGGGAGGGGCTATCCTTTGGACTAGCAGAGCGAAGCCTGGTGATGGGGAGCTCACAGAAGTCCCTTCTAAAAGCAGGACTGGAATTCTCTGCTCTGTCCAGAGACTTCAGTTCTACTGGCTGCTTCAGGGCTTGTCCCATAATATGCAGGGGGCCATCAGACCCTGACTGTCCTGGGTCCAATGTAGAAGGGAGCTTTGATTCAGTACAAGTAGCACCCTTGTCCTGATTTTCAGTGCTTCGCTGGCTACAACCAGAGCCACAAGTAGAGGCCTCCATGCTCTCAGATTCGGATAACTGCTGGCCGTCAGAGTCTGGCTGTACTTCAGTGTATATGTCGTTTAGCACACGAATGAACTGCTTCTGGTGATGTGTACACAGTCTGACCATAAATTTTTCCAGTGGAGACTTCGGCTGACTGTTAGAGTCTATTGCTATTGTCTCTGCTGCATCCTCACTAGAGAGACAAAGAGAGAGGCAGTCAGTAACATGTCCCATGGAATATTAGTTCATGTTGTAAAACCAGAATAACCCTTCTCCTCCCAGTCAGGCACATCACTTGCCTGACCTCCAGGTGAGATCAAGCATCCTGTTTTCCTGGAGCTGGCAGGTGTCCCTTCAGTCCCAGCATGCACACTTACACGTGCACACTGCTGGCAGGACACGGACTGTACTTTTTATTGTCTGCCACTGTCAGAGCACCCATAATTACAGTTCTGCCTAGGACATCCCAGTACCTAAGCACCATATTCAAAGCAAACCTAAAAAGAATCAGACTTAGTATCTGCACGGCACCTGATGTAAAAGGCCCAGCATTTCTAGGATGGATGCATATATCTGCTCCTTCACTCTGAACTGCCAGGCTGGGTGGGAGCAGAGCAGTACCCCATCCAGGAAGCCAGATGCCAGGAATCTTCCGCTACTCTAAGTCTTCAAATTCTGCTTACACCTCAGTGGCAGAAGATAGGCCAAACTGAGGAGATTTGAGCTTCTTCTGTAATCAGCACAGAAATTTTGGTGAGTTCTCAGCCTGCAGGGCATGCAGGCAGCAATGCACCCTATGCAGTGTCGTGCCATTTGCACTGACCTTTGATTAGCTGCCATTTAATCAAGTGTTTCTGCAGCTGATGGGCTGTCAGCACGCAGTGGTTGTACAGAAAGGTGGGCTTTACAGCACAGGGTCACTGCCACTAGCTAGCGCTCAAACCCAGGCCATTACCTGCTTGGCAGAGGCAATTAATTAGGATTTACTGGTGGAGAGGTTAAGGGATAATTACCCAGTGTTTGCATGAACTCATCAGGAGTGCCATGCCAGGTGCTGTTATCGAGACCATATCTATTCCCAACGGCACCACAGGCGATTCCCACCCAGTCCTGACCACGCCGAGAGGGCCCCACGTCTTGGCACCCACACTGCCTGACACAGGATCTTTACCAGTAACGCAGGGCTGCTTTGCAGCAACACTTGCACTTTGCACCTCCTGGCCTTGTACTGGAGGAGTGAAAGTCCTTTCTCCCCCTACAGCCTTTCTCTGCCTGCCCCCCACCAGCATCACACACCGACCTCGCTCACTCAGCTGGGTCAAGGGGGGCAACACTTATCAAAGGGTTCAGAGCCAGCAGGTTCAGTAGGGAAAAGCAGCTTCATCTGGAGTGGGTTTTCCCTCTCCATGCTGCCAGGCACAGGACTCAACAGGTGGATGAAGAGGAAGAGCTCCAGCTTGGAGGAGCCATCAGCAGAGGAATGGAGAAGGGAAAGCCAGTGGCCAGAGCTCGTCGTGATCAGTGGCACCCGGCATGCTGGACCCAGCCCTGGGCTGCCCTCACCTGCTCCTTACTGCTTGCTGGCTGCTTTCTTTGAACTGACACACACCAGGGAGGCACCTCCAGTGCCCTGATTCCCTGGGCTGGTGGGCAGGGAGAGACACTTGGGCCACTGCAGGCTCAGGGCTGACCAGGTCTCCTCTTTGCCCAAAACTGCCAGGCTGCAGCCAAGGCTGCCCTGAACAGCTGCTACCCAGCCCTTTGCTTTCCAGTTTGCCCAAGCATAACGTGTTTTACACGTACCGAGGCACTGCCTCTCAAGCCCAGCCTCTCAATTTCCTTAAAGGCTTCTTAGGCAGGGTTTTCCTAAAAACACCTGGAAAGGCTGAGCAAGCTCAGCTTGCCAAATGTGTCCCGACACCTCCAGAACATATTCCCAGGGTTAGCAATAAACAACGTACCTGGAGACTGCTTTACTACACCCAGGTGAGAAAAACGCCCTCCAGCAACCGTCTCAACTGGTCCTACTTGGCGCTGCGATGCTTTCAATTTGCAACGCCTGGGATTAGTTTAAATAAAAATACTCAGGTACAACCTGGCCCCTCTCCAGAGCCCTGCATGGGAAGGGTTATGTCAGCCAGGATCTCTTACACGGCCCAGCTCCTCCCCTCACTCTGCTGAATAACAAAAGGGGATAAAAAAACCTTTCAACCCCCTGGGCTTGGAGCTGGGGGCTTTTAGAAGAGGCAGAGCTCAGCGTAGTTTTTTTTCACCTTTACAAAGAGGGCGGAGACTCCCTTTACCTACTCGCAAGCCCAGCTCTGAAGAGAAGCAGCCATCTTCCCCTGGGAAGACTGAATTTATAAAGACAGCAGCAGAGCCCTGGCTCCCCCTGGTACGCTCCCTGGGCAGCTGTAGGAAGGAATCATGGTGGCAAAACGGCTAACTCATTCCTTGCTGGGGCACCTTTGGGTGCTGCACTCAATGGCTGTGAAGGAAGAATCCATGGCATAGGCAAAGGATTGCCCCAGTGGGTGGCAAGAAAGGAAAGGCTGGGTGATGCCTGGTGAGGAGGAGGTTGCAAGTCTGTGTACAGAGCCCCTGGTCAGGGACAAGGGGCCAAAGTGGCTGGGCACTGTCCTTTCTTGCCTTGCAGCTGTCATGCTGAACATGTGGGACTGGAAAAGGCTCATGTCCTGCTCGTTGCAGAGGGGATCTGGGCTCCCTGATCCTGATGGTTCCAGTGGCATTTCAGCCTTGCCTTTCACCCAGTTTCTTCCTCTGAAATGTGAGTGAGGCCTTTGTGCTCATTGTCACCTTATTTGCCCCACTGTACTCCAAGGAGACAATCAGAGATACACAGAGCTTGTCAAGCTGTAAATTTATAAAACAGAGATCAATATTTTTCCTGCTTGATAAAGGAAATAAATCCATACAGTTTTGGTGCCCTTTCTACTTAGAAGACTGTCCTGGCCAACCCAGGACAAAGACCCATCTCACACTAGGTGACACAGTTCACCTGGCACATTGCTTTCAGGGTCTTCTGGTGTCACTGCCACTTCAGCCAAAAGACAGACTGCAACTTCTCACCTTGAGCTCGACTGCCCCTTCCCCACTCCATCCCTGTTTGGGTACTGCAGGCAGCATTGCCTTTTTCTGGGTGTCTAAGGATAATCTTGGGTCCTGTGGTCAGACTCTGAGGGTGGCAAGGTCTCAACTCTGTCCTTCCTCTCCCTGTGCCCTCAAGGGTGCTGAGCAGCAGCTTGTGCCTCTCCATCCCCAGATCTCCCAGACACACCGAGTTCTGTGCTCCCTGGGGCCACTAATCTGTAGCCTTGGTACCTATCCAGCATTTCCCACTATTCCTGTCTGTTCTGGCTATCCCGATTAAGCAAAACATGCCCATGGGCATTCTTTGTGAGATAGCCAATGGACACAGGATTGCCCACATGCTCCCTTCTTAAGGCAGTTTTGGAGAAGAGCTTGTTTCTGGCTCACATGTAAGAGTAAAGTTATATACAGTGCCCCACATTTTCAGGCAGAGTTGCTCATGGACAGTACAAACTGTTGCAGAGAAACTATTATTTTTATGTGGCTTATCAGAATAGAGGAGAGCTGAGCTGACTGCAGAGCTGAAGTGTCCTCCCAGGGAAAGGTGCTGGGTGCAAACGAGCTCCTCAGCCTGGCAAAAGCACGGTGGGAAGACTGGCTAATTAACACAGAGAATGGGAATTGGGAACATGGTTTTAAACAAGAGGAAAAATTATTCTCAAGAGGCAGCCAGTCCAGCCTCTGAAGAGGCCAGCAGGCAGAGTCCTGCCTTTTGGGAGACACAGGCCAGCCCCACAGAAGCTGTTGGGCTGGAAAGACCAGGAAGGGAGCCCAGGGCTCCCACCTACAGCCTTCTCCTTGGTGCCTGTACTCACCCCTTCCCACAGGGCTCTCTTAGGTTTGGGTGCACATGAGGAACGAGTCATCTCTTTCAAGGGCTGGAAAAGCCACAAGCCAAAAGGAGGTGCATGACCAGTGAGAGACTATCTGGGGACCCTCTATGCTCTAGCCAAGCTCTAAATGCAGTCAAAAACCTGTAAAGGGTCCCCAGAAGGACTCACTGACAAGGGAGAGACAGCCCACCTGTCAATGAGCTTTCCTGCAGAGCTGGGAGATGGCAGGTCTGCCCTTTCTGCCTGCCAGCCTCAAATGCTGCCTGCACAGGGCTGTGGCTGCTGCATCTCCTCTGTTCCTGTGCCCCAACACCCCCTTCCAGCCCCACTGCACACATCCAGCAGAAGACAACCCCATTGTCCCAAGTGAATCTTATCACCAGAGCCCCTCACTACCTCCCAGCTCTTCTCAATTTCCCAGGGCAGCCCTGTTCTCTTCCCCTTCCCTGCCTGCCACAGAAGGTGTCAGAGGCATCAAGGGGCAGGAGCTGTCAGAGGCACAAGCGGAGCTGTTGCTACGCAACCCCGGCGGTGCAGCAATTAATGCTGGGGAAAACGTGCTGTGCTCTGAAGCTATTTGCATAGCTGCGTGCTGCAATACATTTGTTTGCATTGTGCCTCTACTGTTTAGTGGAGTTTAAAGTCAACCCTCCCCCAGCTCTTGCTGGAGGGGACCTGGGGCTTCCAACAAAGGCCACGCGGTTGGGGATGAAGGGGCTGGGGGAAGGCAGAGGTTTGTCAGTCCATAACACCTATAGACTGCACAGATAGAGGATTTGCAGTATGGGGAGGAAGGGCCAAGTTATCTGTGTTTCTCCCTACACAGCCTGAGGAGCTTTTCCCAGCTCCTGCAGTGCCCCCAGCCCATTGGTGGGGTTGTCATATCTCTTCTTTCCTGTTGTACCAGGGTGATACTGTGCTTGCTCTGCTTGTGAATGCCATAAAAAAAGAGTTTCAGGGGCAACCCAGCCTGCCTCTGGTTCTATAGTGTATTTGGGCGGGGAGCAAGAGGGGAAGAAAGAAAGGGAGAAAGAAATCAGCTGGTTCATACCAACCTACCTGGGAAGCCGGTCTCCGAAAACCTGTCAATTGCCAACTGCAATCTTCTTGTTTGCCCACCCCAAGTTTCTCACTATTGAACATGAAGCCTGTACCCTTTTTGGGTTTCTTTTTTTAGCCCTTGAACATCATTTTGATTGATTATAAGTTTACAGGTATGTTTTGTACCTCAGAGGCACAAGAAGCAGCAGCAGAACAAAAGTTCAAGGCTAAGTGTTTCTGTTCCTTTCAGACCACTCTAAGCACCAGGATTATAGTTCTGAAAAAGAAACAAAACATAGCTATAAACTTATAAAATCTAATTCAGTATTTTTACAGGGATGACCTTTCCCCTCCCTCTCCTGCTGCCACACAGCTGACTCTGTGCCAGTCGGCAGAGAGGTGCCTTGCACCACCCAAAAATAGAGGTACCACTTGAATACCCCACCAAGCTGAAGCGTGTATGGAAACCTGACTAAAAGCAAGATTTGAGAAACTCTGGATGACTAAAGAAGAAACACTAACTGGCGAGCAATGCCTTCCATCAGCTGAACTCAAAGCACTGACCATGGCCACTGTGAGCCCAAAGTCTGAGACAGCATCTCACTACCCTTGGGTGGCACCTCCAGCCCTGCTGTTTTCAACCACTTAATTTATTTTTCAGGTTGAGTGGAAATGCCTTTTTGAGGGGTTGCAAAGGCAAAGCAGCCTCTTAAAGGGGACCAGCCCACTGCTGGCAGCCAGGTGAGCTGACCCCAGCCCCAGGGGCACAGTGAATCCTGCGTGCTCAGCATGCATTGGGAAGTGGCTGTGCTGTGGGTTCCCAAGAACAGGCTTGCTTTGCCTGTGCTGGAGGGCTGCACACAGAGATCTCACCCAGCAGAAGGGAGGAAATGGGTCTGTGCCAGTCCCAGTTCAGCTTGCCGGAATGGCCGTGCAAAAGCAAACACTGGGAAAGGTGTGGGACCATCTGACTGTGCTCAAACCCATCTCCACTCATAGCTGCAGCACAGACCCTGTGCCTGGAGAGGGGCAGGACACACTTCCTTCTGTGATCCCTTGGAGGGGATGGGCAAGTCAGCCCTGGGCACCAGTAGTGTAAGCCACTGAAGCAAGATTTTCTGGAGCTCATCTTTCAAAGTCCCAATTAAAGGCTGACACTGGATGCACCAGTTTAAATGCCTGTATATCAATCCTCAGAAATATGCCTGGCACCTCACACTCCCCACACAGATGAATGAGTCCCTTCACACCTCTGTGGGTGCTACAGTAATTCTCTCTCACTGCACTGAAAAAAAATAGAAAAGCAGCATGCAAAGAGCTGCAGCTCCACATAACAGCTAGGAAGGAGAAAAAAGCACTCTCCTTCTCTAAATTAAAAGCTGAAGTTGTCCAAAGCACAGCCAAAATAACTATGGAAATATTGCTGCAAGGTTCTCAAGGCCCCTGAATTTACTCCGTCCTTGGTGACGCACATGGGGATGGACTGAGTTTGTATTTCAACTGAAAAGCAGGAAGAAACAAGTTATAGATGGGTTTTGTTTGGCTGGAGATTTTTGTCAGCTGCATGTATTCATCAACGTATCCAGGTTGTACAATCAGCCAACTGACTGGACAATAACAAACATCCATTATAGATTCAGACTTTTAACCCTTCAGAGTAGTGTCTTTTATTTGTTTATATATTTTTTAAACTAGTTGAACATTAAAATTCACTTCTCCCCACCTGTAACCAAATATAAATCAAACAAACCAAAGTTGGTTTTACATTAAAAAAACTAATAGCAGCCTCAAAGTTTTGCTTTTTTATATTCCTGTAATAACTGCCTCAACTCCCACCCTCCCCAAAACCCAACTGTAATCTATAGCAGTTTATCATCACTATGATACTTTAATACAATATTTAATGACTAATTAAAAATTTTACTTCTGAGCTATTGCTTTAAAACCAAGGGAAATTTATCATGTTGGAAATACTATTCTACATACCAACTTTGAAACCCTTTCCAGAATTGTCCTTGCTAATTTTTCTAATTACCAAGATCATTTGGGATCTTCCCTTTAAGGAAAAAAAAAATTACCATGATTGTTTCTTTGTGAGGCAGTACCCAGAATCTTTGCTGAGCTAAGTGCTCCAAAAGGATAGATAGCACCAGAAGACCAGAATAGACAGAAAAACAGACAGCACCAGAAGACAGATAACAAAAGCATGCAGGGCAAAAAAAAAAAGTTCTTACAATGATTTTCACAGCTTTGCATGTTTTAAAAAAAGCAGCACCCAGTTAAGAGAAGGGAGAATGAACCACAAGGACTGTGGAGTATGGGGGGATGCCTTGAGTATCTTTAACAGTCCAAGGTATGAATTGGGAAGATACACTGGCTCTGGACCTGAGGTGACACAAATGTATGGCCTGTCCCCTGCTCTGAGTCCATCACTGCCAATTTCTGTCTGTCCTGCAGCACTCTGGGGACAAAGCTCTCCCTCCCCAACCCTCAGACATGCACACACAGGTCAGCTGCAGTCACTGCAACTGCAGAGGTTTAACAATTATAAAACTCATGGGAAGGTGCACTCATCTGCAGTAAATGAGAAGGATAGGCTGTGCTGTGAGAAATTCCTTCCCCTCCTAAGCTGAACGTACACCAAAAGGTGGAAGAAAACCCAAAGGCATTGGACACACTCCTCTAAGATTTTCCTGGACCCAGCTCCAACAGACACATTGCCATGCACAGCCACTGCCTACTTCTAGAAGTCTTCAAGGATTTCAAATTCGGCAGTTATCCAGGTTGGGGTTTTTTTCCAACATGGATATGAAAAACCAAATGCAGGAGATAGGCAGAGTGCTTGCTAGAGCTAACCACACTCAGCACAGCTCGGTCGCCAAAGCTTGGGAGGGGCCAGTGGAGACATCTGGAGAGGAGAGGGTATCCTGGGTGCAATTAACAGACGTTGGGGGATATGACCCCATTTCAGATAACCTGGAGATTCAGATAATTGGGCCTCAGATAATCAAGGCCACATTGTTAATAGAAACAGTATCACAACTCCTAACGGCGGCACTCCCCACGTGCCAATGCCATCCCCCCTTGCACGGGAATGCCTGGTGAAATATGAATTAGCAGTTTGATACATGCCCGTACTCTCTGTCAGTTGCTGGGCTGAGCAGCAAACCCTGATTCTCATGCACCACTTTGGCTGGCTGATTGGGAAATAGGTTAAGGCAGAGAAGTGGATTGCAGCCCTGGATGCCTGGGGACAAGGCAGTCTCAGAGCTGACGGGCTAGGTAAGCTCTATTTTGAAAGTGGGTTAATTTAGCTGCCATTCAACTACCATTAAATGATGTAGGTTAATTTTATAGTCAGATAACTATTAAGGAACCAAAACATAAGGCAGGAAATGTCTCTATGCATACCAGTGAGGAGAGATTTCCTCTGCGCTAATGCACACCCCTCCCCTTCAGCTCAAACCTCTCATCCTTCCATTTCTGCACATCCCTTGCATCATCTTTTTTTTTTTTAACCCTTGTCATTACACACTCTTGTCCTTCCTCCCTCTCTTAAGAGAATCTATTCTTCCTCTCAAAAATTCACCTTGATATCCTGGCCTACAAATATTTTTCTCCTTTGTTTATATTCTCACACCTCTCAGTGCTAGAGGAAGACTAACAAATCCAAACCACATCTGACCCTGGCAAGTGTCCACTAAGAAAGGTTCCATCTTCCCCCACACAGCCAATCTTTGTGCAGCTATATGGTAAATTGAGGTAGGGAACTACACCTTCTTAGTATGTAACATTCCTTCACTACCGATACACCAGTTTACTTTAGGGGTATTCACCATATTTAAAACCTCCTCAGTTGGCATTTCACCCTTTATAAATGGATGCTGCAGTTGAAATTTACTTTATCTGTGCAGCTTTCCTTTCCCCGGCATAATGATAGGTATTGTTTGTTTCTTTTTACTGGTGACAAAACCCATCAACTGCTAGTTTGTCAAAAAGGAAAAATAAAATGAAAAAAATTATCAACAACAGCTTATGCCTGCAAAGGAACAGACCCTTTGGAAAAAGCAGAGGTGACTCATCACTCCTCACGTGCAGTGAGGAAGGAGCAAGCATCACAGCCCTGCAGATCCCCCTGAGATGCCTTCACAGATTGCCTCCCTCTGACTTCTGTGCTTTCCTGGTCCCTCCAGCAGGAAAATGAGTCCCTAACCGACGCAGAGAAAGCCAAAGCAATGATGACCCATTAGCACATGCTGCCCATCAAGCAATCACAGATCTCCTCTACCGATGAGTTTTTTTATCATATTAGCAGTAAGTGCACTACACAAAGCCTGAGAGCTCAGAGAAATGAACTCAAGCTTAACCACACAGTTGTAATGAGACAACAGTGCTAACAGGATGTTGGCATTTGCACTGTGCTTTTTATGACCAGGGAAACACGGAACGACACCATACTCAGAAATCACAGCTAAACCACCTCTGGAAAATCCTCCTTGCAGCAACTCAGATGTTTAGATGGTGACACCAGAGCCCAAACAATGCACATCGTGGGAATTCTGGCCCTCAGAAGGGCCCTCTGAGTGCCAAATTCCCTGTTGTTCTGCTGAGGCCTCACTACTCTTATAAATCTTGCAATGAAAGTCCTTTTTTTACTCATGAGCTATAAATGAACAGATAAAAAAGCCAAAACCCAACCCCCATCAATCTGCTCTTTGCCAGCACTAAGCCACTACCTTTGTCACTTTGATTTTAAGCTTTATAACTATGATTATAATACAATATTACATTATGTAACTATTACTCCTAATTTTATAATACAATTGAGTGCAAAGCATATTTCTTTTAAATCCCGAGTTATGCTATTTTTCCTTTTATCAATTAGCAATCCAATCTGCACTCAAACAAAAGTAAAGGCACCAATGTAAGGACAGGTGTGGGCAAGGTGGCTAGAATTAAAGAGCAGACAATTGTTCACCCTTTAAAAGCCAATACAGGGCCTGAAACAGGAGCAAAACTCTACTTGTTCTTGTGCATGAACAGCAAAGCTCACTGAATTACAGCTAGATAGACCTCTAATGAGCAGTGAGGTCAGGCAGCTGCCATCATGGTCTGACCAGAACTTAGTTATTAACAACCACACTTCAGGTATCAAGCTTGTTTAGCTTTCACACCTTGAGCTGATGTTCAACAGATATAAACAAGAAAGAAACTTGTATTTCTGTACAGAGTATATTTGCTATGACAGCTTCTTATGCACAACCAGAATCCTACTGGGTGTTTTTTCACAGTCTCCTTTCAAAATCAAATAGTTTGTTTTAAAGCTCTCATATGCAGGGCTTTAACATCTCACATGCAGCTAGTTGCTTTAAAGACCTGAAAGGAATCTGAGGAAAAGACCATGTGTGACCACAGTGCACCTGAAAACATGAAAAAACTATACTACCACCTTCACCTGAATGGGGAACATGGTGGAAATTAGTGTACTCTCCAAGCAATCACCTCAGGCTTAGATTATACCAAGGGACCCAGCACAAATATTGGCTGTGTGTAGGAAAAGCCTCTTCATATGTGCAGGGAAGCTGTTCAGCTTCTCCTGGTGTCAGGTTTTCCCTGCAGTCCCAGAGTAACTCAACAATTAGTGTCAAGGCCTTCCTCTAAAGCTCAGGGAGAAGAAAGGCTCGGTTATAAGAAAGGAAACCATAAAGCCCCTTTCAAAGTTAGGAATGTCATTCCAAACGAGTTAAGCAAGCCCTACACTTTATTAGCTGGGCAGGAGGGATCTGGGACATGTGACAATGGGATCTTGGTGCACGTCAGAAAAAAAAATCCAAACCTTAGCAGGTGTAACCTATTTAGCACTGTAATTTTCACAGGCAGTTTGCTGATAATCCTGTACAGACAAACCACTCCTCCTGTTAGCACACGGCTGGCTGATCTGCACCTGGAGCAGGAGCCCAGCAAAGGTAGAAAAGCAAGCTGGGACCAAGCCAGCCCTGGAAACCACAGCCAAGGAGACAAGGCAGGAGCCACACATGGATGGATCCACTGCAGGCTCGGGTTCAGGCAACAGCTAAAGACTCTGCCCCATCCTTCATGGTGATAGTGTGAGGGCTGGCTGAGTCCAGGACTCAGGTCAGCTCCTTAGGAGGACACAGCTGAATTTTCATACAGGTAACTTTTGTATGTTCTTGCAGCAGTGCTTATATTTCTATGTTCTGAAGTATACCTTAAGCACTTCTAATTTTAGTTGAGCTTTTAACTAATTCCTGGAAATCTGAGCTGTAGCCATCTCATATGAAAATCTGTCTTTCAGTTAAGTGTGTTTGGAACAGACTCCTGCCGAGCTGCGAGACACCTGCAGAGGAGGAGGCAGCAAGAGAAGATTTTTAGAAGTTCTATTTCAAATGTGATTTGTAATTTTGATACATTCAAAGTGACCTGTAAAAACAAGATGCAATTGTTTTGTGTTCCCTCTTCATGATACCAAAAGGGAGCTTTTAAAGATTGTGTTGTCTGCGGTTTTCAAGTAGGTGGGTAAGAAGGAACTTAATTAATTCATAATTCATAGGTGTGAAGTCATTCACATTTCTTTTGATTTTCCTACTAGACAGCTGAGAACACCTTGGATTTCAAGTTACAGAGTCTGCATCAAATGTACCAGATCAGAGGAAACAGTACTCTCACCAACTGAGATCCTTTCAGCATTGTAACATCTATTGAAGTGTCTCAAGAATAACTACATTAAAAAGACCAACTTTCTCTTTTTTCCCTTTTCCATCTTCACTGTATAGAAGTCCATAATCCTAGATCTGCCCTAACACTTCAAGCTCCATTTTTTAAAATTGCTTTTTATCTGTAGCTCTGTTCTTCTGTACATGAATCATATTCCTGAACAGGTCCAAGAACCTGTTACTCACTTCCAGTTAAAACCTCCATTCAGCCAGTACCCTTGTTTGGGCATCTGCCAGAGCAGAGTTTGCAGATTAAGAAACCAGTGATTTGCTGAAGTATCTTCCTGAATCAGGATTTAAATCCTCCCCCTCCCCCAGACCCACTTTTGTCATGCCTCTAGGAAATGAGAGAGCTCGGCATGCTTAGGCAGAAAAGCCACTGGTGATCCATCTTACTGCAGACACCAAAGCAAGCTCTGTGCTGCTGCTGTTTGACTCTGAGGAGCCACGACACAAAGGCTCAGCTTTGGTTACACAGGAAGGTGAAACTGTGATGCTCAGGAATTCCCTTAATTAAATCAGCTTCACTCACAAAGCTTATTTCCAACTTTCAGATCCTTCACGCTAAGCTTAGGGAGTTGCCTCCTTACAGGTTTAAAAGCCAAAACTTGCAGGTGCACTTGAGTATGAGGCTTCCTGCTCTTCCCCTCCCAGCAGCTCTCACTTCCACAGAGGAGCAATGAGCAGAGGATATCTGCATTGTAGCAACTGACCCAGGTGTATGTCAGGCTACAATCCACTGCTACTCCACAGAGGGTGACCAGATATGCACCTGCACGTACAAAAGAGGCAGCTGCCTCTTCCAATAACAGATGGAGCAGCTCAAAACCCACCCCGAGTCCAAACAAGCTGAAGGAAATTAGCAGGTGACTTCTAAAGCTGTCTAACAGGGCTAATTGTGTTTCTTTTCTACTTTAGTAAGAGACAACAGCATGGAAGCTGCTTCCTGGGTCTGGGTGCAACATTTTGTGCAACCTTGTCATGATACAGGAAACAGCTTTTAAAAGAAGAGATCAAGATTGTGTTCCTTTAAGTTTGAACAACTTCATCTTAGCAATGCGAGACCATCAGCAAGTCCTTCAGGAAAAGCAGAAAAACTTGGTATTTGTGATAATCATAGGACTAAAAGTGTCGATTAAAAATGTTCTGGAATAAGCCTGCACAATGTAATGCATCCTAAAGAATGGCAGATGGGAATATGGTTCATCACTTTCAAAGGCTATTTTCATAGATTTGACAGATGTATTCAGACAAAGAGAAAAAAAATATGATAAATGATAGTTTACTGCACAAGGCTTTCAAGCTATTTAGACATAAAAACTCACTATTCCTGAATAAGTGTAAAATGTTAAACCAAGTTTTTTATTTAAGAGAGATTTGCCTGGCAAAGCTAAACCAATGACAACACTCAATTACCATTTTGCTTTTTGTTTTTAATACCGATATTAGTATACAAGGAATATAATAATTAGTTTGTAATGTAACAGTTAGTTAAGGATCTTAAAAACCAAAAAAGGCACTGAAAAATGCAAACCCTAAATTACCTACTTTTCAATAGCACATGCTAAGAAGGGAAATTTCCCAGGAGAAAAGAAACCTGGGCTAGACACTGTGCAGCATATTATGAATTTTCCTAAAGCTGGGAAATCCCTATGCATCACTCTCAAAATCATGCTAGAACTGAACACAAAGGTTAGTAGAAATGCCTAAACTCACGTGGGTTCCATTATACACCACTTAGTGTAACCTACTTTTTAGTATTCAGCATTTCAGTATCAATAATGCATAACGTCAAAAGTAGTTCAACCCAAAGTACAGTCACAAGAAAGTGAACATGGATCTTGGAGAAGGGCCGGCTGCAGTGTGGTGTCACCGCAGGATTTGCCTTGTGCCCCTGTGCAGAGGGACAGCAAGATGGAGCTGCTGGAGCTTTCCCTGTGCTAATGGGGAGCTGGGGACCTGCTCCCTCTGCAAAGGAAGAGCAGAGAAAAGAAAGCTGCAGAGAAAATAAGTGCCTTGGCGAGCAGCTAAGCAACGTGCCTGTGCCTGGTGACGTGTGCTCCAGCACACAGCTCTGCTGCCCAAACCCGGCTCAGCCCACTGCCACCCCACAGCCCAAAACAGAGCCACACGGGGCTCGGGCCACGCTTTCACTTGCTCCGTGCCTACCTTGGCTCATTATTAAGTGCTCAGTGAACATCACCACACCACCTTTTACTTTCCCTCCTGAGAGACTGTTTGTTCTTCACTGGATAAATTATTTACATTAAGGAAATTAAGGTAGCCAGTAGGGAAGCGCAAATTAGAGTACGGCAGTTCATGAGACTGGGCTGCTATGAGACTGCGTTTCAGCTTTCACATGAATTCCCCACCCAGCTGCTAAAGCAGCTTTATCGTCAATCCTATTTAGGACAAGAACCCAACGCAGTATGGAAATTCCAAAGCTCAGTCCTTCAGCCAGAAATTGCTTTACCTTCTATTTTCACTTCCTCTCCTGCTTCTCCCCGCTTGTGATAGTTTGCATCTCATACCCTTGGGGTACTAGTACAGGCATTTAGAAAGCACATTAGAAACAAGAGAATTGGAACCCCTTGAAGTTTTTCACAACAAAATTTATTAGAAGAATAGTGGTTTTGAAAAGTCTAGCATCCAGTGAAAACTACCATACACAACGTTACAGCTGGGAATGTGTTTCCAAAATGACATGGTCAAATAATACAATGGAGCCATTAAATCTTACACATGCACAACAAGAGAATTAGCGCTTTGACATACAATGCAAAAAATAAATGGACCACATGAAATAAAAATTTAAAAGTACTTATCACATACATTAAGACACAGCTTATTTAGTCCAGTCAAAAAATCAGAACTGCATTAAAAAAAATTAATGTAGTGCAATCAAACCAAAAACCTTAATTTGTGATCATAAGTGCTCTACTACATAAAACATTGATCATAGCAAGGAACAAAAAATTCAAATCACACAGTACAAAAAAAATCTGTAAATAAATATAAACTACAGTACAAGAGAAATATTAAATTATACAATTCCGTCAAACTGTAAACAGTATATTGAAATGAGGTCCATAAGAGTAAAGGGGGGGTTCCTGTTTTTTTTTCCCATGACACTTGAACTTCTAGAGGTCAGAGAGAAATGCCATTTTCCATACTCTTCAAAGACTATGGGTTACATAAATAGAAAGAGAAGACTTTTTAGATGTAAAGTGTCAAATAATAAAGCAGAGGTGTTGCTGACTTGCGACTGCCAACAGATCACCGTGAAGGCAGAACAGCAGATTTTAGTTTCAGGCTTGGCCTCCAGGTGAGCACAGCACAGAGACCTGGCACTGCAGGTGTTCAGTGAACAGTGCTCAGCCTTAGAAATGAGGCACCTTGTGAGGTCTGGTCCCATCCAGGAGGTGGAAGTGATTATGGACAACCTGGACCTCTGCTGATTATCTGACAGGTTTACACGCTTGTCATACAAACACCAACTTTGGCAGAACAATTACTAATAAACTCAAAGCACTCCCGGCCCATTGGTTTCCATCACAGTGGCCAGTGCACAGAATTCTCTAAGGACATTGCATAACTAGAGTGTAGAGGTCAGACAGCCAAGGACCCGTGCTTGAGGTTAGAAGTAGTTATGGTGAGAGAGAAGCAAGAGCCACGTTAAGAAGCTGCCTCTGCTGTTCGCAGAAACAGCTGGGAATGTATTTCATTTTTAGCTGCGCTGGCTAGTAGTGGCATTTTAAAATATATAAGTTTAAGATAACATATATACTATATATGTATATAATATAATACATATTATATAATATACATAGGAATTTCTTACAATACATACCAGGAACCCCCACGCGATCTGCTCAGTAGTAATAACTGAATATACAGAATGCCACTATAAGTGTCTGAGGCACTGTGTGCTGGAGAGTAAATATGCAGCTTTAAAATCCGTTTGGCTGAGTTATACCTGGATACCTGAACTGAGTTTTAAGTTGACATTCATCAAGGATGTGCTATCAGCACGTCAAAAGAAAAGCAAAACAAAATACAAGTCACTGCTAGGTTTAAGAAGAGAGTACAAGTACCTGAATTGAGTGAGGATAGTGTGTAAACTGTCCCTGAGGGTTTTTAAACAGTGTGTGTACAAGTTGGATTCCTAAGAACATTAGTTAAACTTACATTGCGGACTGATAAAATACCAATGTCTGACAATTTAACAAGTGGAGGTTAAAAAGAGTTATGAGCAAACACTCAAAACATTTTATACATTTTAAAGCAGCAGTAAGCTGCTGTAAGCATACATCCCATCAGTACAAGCAACACGTGGGACTCAGATAAAGGTTTCTATTTGCAAAAAGCCCATCATATATCGATAAGTAAAGAATATTCACCTGCTAAATTAGAATGCACCTAGTTACAGACTAGCAATTCAAGATTAATTTTTTAATCAAATACTTTGCTATACTTTGCTATTACATACTAAAATTCCTTAAGCTCACTAATGCTGGTATTCTAATCTATTTTTTTTAATGTTCCCCCTTCATTTAAGAAATATACCATTCCACAACTTAAACATTAAGATCCATTTTCAGTCCTCAGATGTAAAAAGCATGTCAATGAGTTTATATTAAAAATTTACACGGTAAAAAGGCTTGAATTTCAGCCAGAGATTCTAAATACTACTCATTCCCTGAAGGCATAAGGGAGAAAGAATCCCTACCCATTTTTCTTATGATATAGTTTTCAAACTGAACATTAAACAATGGTCCTAAAATGTTGGTTTTTTTTTCAGTTTGGGAAACTTCTCTTCCCTACCCATCATCCCAGATTCCCAATGTCAAGCCCTGAAATGGCCTATTGAAATGATCAGTTAAAAATACCAGGCATGTATATATACATCCCCTGCCTGAACTCCAGAATATTTTGTTGTACTAGTCTTTAAAAGACAAATTAATATCCCAAGAGACCTTGTGATCTGACCTGACAGGCTGTTAATGATCCTAGATTGTATATTTGAAGTATCTCATAACCTGAAGACCAGATTTAATTAAGACTCTGGCATTGTAACAGAAAAAGTGCTGCAGTTATTTATCCCTTTTCTGGTACTTTAGATTAGGTCAGACAAGTGCTTTTGATAGTGACAGTAAAAGTTTACATGCTTTCACGCAGGCATAAAAAGTATTATCTGCAAAACTATTTGAGAAATGTAGCACCAAGTAATTGATAAACTGTTTAAGTAGCTGTAGTAGTATCCTCATTATTTCTCAGTAGGAAAAAAATATTAAGATAAACTGTGCTAGGTGATGATGAGAGAAATAGTTTTTGATGTTAACTTTTCCTGCTCCAATTAAAATGAAGCCTTTGTCCTAATTCCTACTCTATAAAGTAGAATTATCATCTCGAGTCCTCCTAAATTATACTTACCAATTCAGTAAAGACAAGCACAGAGGCATGGGTGGGGATGTTGGTTTTTAAGAAGGTAAATTAAAGGCCCTGGATAGGCTGAAAAAATCCTCCTTCCTAGTACATCACCCAGGAAAATTGATTTTGCAACTGGGCTAAGAGATTTTTGTGAGGATTAAATAAAGCTCTCTTAATATGAAGGTTTTTATGACGATACCTGAATATAGGCATAATTCAGTAGGACATGAGGTCCAAAACTGCTGCTGTAATACTGGTTTAGAGACTTGGCCCCAATCAAAGAAAGAACAGGAAAGAGAGAGAGAGAGAGAGAGAAGGACACTGGAATGCTCTAACTCTTAACAGCTTTTTCCGGTATACGTGAGGTGGATCTACACATCATTTCGTGTTTGTAACATCTCTCTGCCTAGTGATCATCACAGTGCATTGTGTTTATACACTGGATCATCTGAAATGAGTTACTAGAGTGGCTACTTTATCTGCTACATTCATCAGAACTGCATACAACTAGCAGTGCAGATTTTCAGGTTTCTGATGGTTCGAATTACTGAATTTTCAATATAATTAAAGATCAAGTAGAAACCTTTATAGTACCAAAACCAGTCTCAAAACTATTTTCTTACAGCTTTTTTAAACAACATTAGCCAACATTACGTACTGATGCCAAGAAAAAGCAACATTGACCTAGACTGAAATTACATTTAATTTCTGAAAACATTTGTGGGCAATACCTAGAAGTTTCTGATCCTCAAGAAAATGAGGCAAACAACCTTTCCCATCCTACTTCTAACATTTGGCAGAGAATTTAAGCTATTTAAAATACTGTGACAAAGCTTTCAGTAAGGTTAATAATTTTGCCTTCATAAGAGTTTGGACTGCAACAAGAGTATGCATTCTCACACTGAAGAGTTCAAATTTTGTCTTCACTGAAGAAAGAGGTCTTTATATTACAGATGCAGCCACACTGTTTTTGAGAAAAAAGGGAACAGCAGAGTGCTCCCTTCACTCCTTGGACACTGTGTTCTTCTCCTAAGACTCAAGGACATCTTAAGAGCATTACTTGAAAGTAAACTGGAAAGAAACACGTGGCAATTCCAGTTTTGCCTGTATGACAATAGTTGCAGATGATACAAAAAGCAATTCAATCAGAACTAAAAAGTTGTTCCACAAAGCTTACTCAACCCTAAAGCCCCTGAATCACTTTGCAAGCTCCCATGAATTTCTAGGGAAAGGCAATGTACTCCTGGGCACTCATGAAAGAAATATTTAGATGCAAATGTTGGCCTGCCACAAGACAAAGCACAGACTATTCGTTGTCTGCTCTTACCCAGTCTAAACACATGTGCAGTTACCTCCTGTGTTTAAGAATATCCTCCAGTGGTGGAAAGTTCTACAAAAAAGGTCGTGCGGGAGTTGCAAGAGAACACAGAAGCTGAATGTGTTCCCTTACTAGAGGCATTATTCTATCTGTACTCCCACATTGATAAAATTAATTTTTTCTTCAATTGCCAAAAAAGTTCAGAGTTCAAATTCAGGTCTAGCAGTAGGGTTGGTAATGCAAGCATCAAGTTATGAGTTCTGCAACAGAAAAGAAAAGCATACCAGTATTGCTTATGCAGCAACTTCTCCTGTGCAACAGGGAAAAAATGAGAAAATCTAAAGAAAACTGTCTTGAACCTTTAGAAAAAAAATCAGGGAATGACTGGAAAATAAATTATCTTTAGACAGAAATAAAAACGAGTCCAGAAACGTGTCCCTACAATATCTAACTGGAAACGTTCAACTCTATAGCTGTACTCAAGCATTACAGCCACAATAATGCCTACAACACTGTGGAATGAGGATCCAGCTGGCTGAAAGTGAGGTAATAGTTTGTAATAGGTCAGAGTTCTAAAAAAGCACTTTTACATCTTACAAATCCAAATTAAAAAAAAAAAAAAGGACACATTTCATACATGTTGGGCTTTCTCACCAGAACTGTACGATAATTAACTCCACACCAGGACCCCTACCACACTAAGCCTTACTCATCTTCAATTATATGCTGCAGCAAAGATTTACCAAGCGACACCTAAACTTCAGTACAATATGAAACTTCGATTCTTAAAACTTTATACACACAAAATATAAAATTACTTTTCTAGGATGGGGTAGGGGAGGGGGATTCTCCTTCATGGTACTTGGACTGAAAAACTAGTTTTCAGAGACTGCCACAAATATAATTCACAGTTTCTTGCTGTCAGGCTTTTTCAGCTACATCAACGTAGTACACAACAATACTGTTAAGTCCAATAACTACATCAGATGGACATTCTCGGGAATAAGAGAAAACTAGTGACAAAAAATACCCGAAAGGTCTCCTCCTAACAACGTCTCCATTTTTACAGGGTTGCAGTTTGTCTATGTTACACGTTAATGCGATCTCAGAAGAGCAGCAGGAGAAGGCTCTAAAAATCTTTCTCCTGTCCAAGTGATCCAAGTAACATAAGCATCCACTTACCAGAAATAAGATGAGAAACAAGGCTTTTGTTACAAAGACCGCAGTGAACCACACCTTCCCACACCAAAATATGGTCAACCAGGGATTTTGGCCATGCAAACTGCTGGTCAGCAGAAAAGTAAGCATGCTAAAGGACAAACATTAATTCCAATCATATATTTAAAATGATCCCAAATACTACTAGTTAACTACATTGAAAGCGCCTGCAAAAAATATGTAGTGAAAAATGAAACAAAATCTTAGTGATCACTGCAGCACTTAGAGTGATACTAGTCTTAAGTGATGAATCACCTCAGAGAAAATACGTTAGATGGGACTTTGAAACAAAAAAGTAACATTAAAAGGTGCACCTGAATATTACAGACTAAATTTACAAAACCTACAATAAGGTAAAATATATATCTTTTGAATATTCAGCAGCTTTTTTTTAAATTTGTTTTTATTTTTTGAGAGGCTCATGAAATTTTAAAAAGGGACCACTAACTAATCTCAACCATGCTTCACAAAACAATAATGGCTATTTCATATTGCAGTTACCAACGTAATGCAATTAGTGCTTAAAAAATAATCTACACTTTTTCTTTTTTTTCCTTTTTAAACAGAGACCTTTGGAGGAAATATGGTTGTTCAAAAGCTTCTCGAAAAAGAAAGATTACCTGAATATTAAGTTATCACAGATCAAGTGTTGTGTTTAAAAGCTTTGCAGTTGTGAGTATTACAATCTTCAGGTCTCAGGACATTTAAACTGAGAAAGTTACGTGTTTGGTTTGTTGTTGTTTTTTTTTTTTTAAAATCCACTTTCTAACCAAAGCAAATAAAGAGTACTCAACTTCTCACTATCTATTTACAATTCTTAGCCTACAGTCTGAAATGACAAGACAAATTCTCTTTTAAAACTGCAGCATTAAAGGGTAGGCACACCATTCTTCTGCTGCACGATTGTCACCCACTTAAACATACACATACAAAATATTTAGGTTAGTAAAATGAGCACTCCACGTACACTACAGTGACAAGTTTTATAAAACTCAACTCATGTTTCTAAAATAAAGACAACTGCAAAAGGTTAAACCTCTCTCAACAGGAAAACTGTGTTACTTTTTTTTAAACTTGCAACAAACTTTCTATCATAACCTCCAACAGTAGATGAAACCACACCTTAAACTGCGACTTTATTGCAATCACCAGCTAAACTGGAACGTATTGCAGAGTGTATATACTGCTACTGAGCTTTAACTGCTTTAAATGCCAAGATGACAACTAGAAAGCTACAAGGAACCAGGATTTTGAGGACTAAAATATATTAAGTAAACAAAAATAAAGTATACTTGGGGCCAAATGCCCAGTCCATTTCAAGAATGAGCAGTGCATATTTAAAACAACAGCAATGGTGTGCCTAACCTTTGAAAATATGAAGTTGCTGGGGAGGGGGAGAGGCTAATAGAATCAATTGTTCCAGAAGTCATTCAGCACCCCTAGGGCTACCTAGGCCACCCTCCCATGAACTTTGAGAAACCACTTTCACTGACATCACTTAATGCTCTCACACAAAAACTCCAATGCTTCTTTTGGTTGTGCAAATGGGGAAAAAATGGTAATTCTATCTACCTTTTGCACAGATTAAGACCAAATTGCTTCTACCTGAAGAACCAGCAATTACAATTTGGTCATGTTGTGGTAAGTCCAGTAAGCTCCACTTAGTTACTGACCACTCCCGCAGAAAGTATCAAAGATAAAAGTTCAGTACAAAACTTGTCCTGGATCTCCATATAATCATAATGATATCACCATACTGAAAAAAACCCCAGATTTGTGGTCTATGGAGTGCTTTTTTTTAATGGTGTTTATATGCTTATTCTAGCATGTGCTAAACCACTATCAAAATAGATTAAATAAAAACAACAACAAAAAAGCAGGACTTCAATAAATTCCTGCTACTGGCAACTGTAATATTTAAAAAGGAAACACCCATTCATTGAGTGTTCGACCCTGACAGTATTACAGATAGATATGATGCAGAGCCTGAATCAGATCAGGCTACCAGTGTTTTACATCTTCCCTGAACATTAACAAGCTCCTTCACTAATGTGGATATTTGGGCAGACTACTGAGGTTGCAACGTTTGAGATCACCATTTTGTGGGCTATTTTTTTTCCTTTTTTTTTTTTCAGTATCACAGTAGTTTGTTAAGCAAATCCCCCATCCCTGGATTAGAGTTATTTAAACTAGTTGTTGGGACCACATAGTTTAGTAAACTCAGAATCAAGTCTGTAAAAAGTGTAAAGGTCACAAAGAACCATAGTTCTGGTATAATGAGGCATACCCTAATACATCATTTAGTGTACCCTGACTGCTCCTGACTGTGAGAAGCTTGTCTTCCGTGAGATAAGGCTACATCCTCAAGCAGGTGAGTCTAAATATCACCCTTCAAAAACACCAAATAAAATTACAGCGAAGGTAGTGTTATAAATAATTAACTGACATTTTCTGAAGGTAGTGTATGTATGTTTTCCCTCCCCTCCCCTCCGGGTGAGCACTAAGCAGACAGCAAATGGTAAGTACGGTTAATTTAGAAAGAAAACAGTGGAGAGCCTAATAAGACCCAATTGATTATCTATCTAGTTGACAAATCTGAGTTCAAGAGAGGTACCATTCCTAAACAATTTGATTTAGCTTAAATCTTTCAATCAACTGGATCAACAAAAACAAGAGGGGAAAAAAAGGTTCTGAAACATTTTTGAAGAATGACAGTCTGATTTTCATTTGAAAATTGCCTGGTTTTTGGAGAGTGTCAGTTAAACAAAGTGGACTTATTTCTATAAAGGCAGGTATGAAAAATCCAACATCAGAAGTTCAGGCAGGCTCTACAGGCAAGATGTCCACTTCAACAGATCTGCATTCTTTGTGAGGTAACTCAATTCTCTATTACAGAGAAACATGCAAAAGGCAAAAGAAAAAGAAAATAAAAAGAAAGAAAGTGGGCAAGTGAAGGAGGGAAACTGCGCCATATCAGGCTAGAAAAATTTACAAACGTGACATTCAGAGCACATCTTTCACGTAAGTCTATGCTAAACTGCAAAAGAAAGAGCATTGCAGTAAACAGGAGACTCAGGTGCGCTCAGTGATGGTGGAACTATGCAGTAGTGCTCACCCAGTTTGCAAAGTAATTGGCACTCTACAACATCCCTATTCATCTTTCAATTCATTCGCACTTTGTGCTGCTTCTCCCTGGGGATCTAATTCAATCTTTACTGAAACATCCTGCCCCTCCGACCTCATTAATTTCATTTTTTTCTTTGGAGGGTTTTTCAAAGTGCCCAGCCTCTCTTTAACTTTGTACTCCAGTGTACTGTGGGGGATCCCATAAATACTCTGAGCTTTGGAAACACTCATTTTCCCGCTCATAACCACAGAGATTGCTTCCTCCAGTATCTCGCTGTTGTACTGTCTGTATCTCCCTCTTTTCTTCCTAGGTTGCTTGGAGCCAGGATCTCCCTCTTGATCTGAGGTGGGATATGGCTGTCCAGAGGTAGACTGCTCAGCATCTGAGCCCCAGGAATCTGGTCCAGCATCCAGCAAACTTCTCCTATTTTGTTTTGGAAGGATAGCCCTTAACTTTTTGCTAAGCGCGCTCTCCGTTTGTGAACCCATTACCAAAGAGCTATAGCTGAACTGGTCACCAGTGCGGGACTCCCATGAAAGGTCCATGCCTCGAACTTGTGGTATCTTTAAATCCACAGGAGACGAATGGCTCACGTCCTTTTTCCCATCCTGTTTAGTTTGAAGTGCCATTTTTTGAAAGGCAGAGTTTTCTGTAAGAAAAGGAAGGTCACTGATGTTGCTGAGTGCACCATTTCCCCTGAATTTCATGCGGCTGAAATGGAATTCGTAGTGTGGTTTTGCCCAAGAAGCCTCCCTGGATAATATTAAGTGCTGTCCATGATTCTGTAGTCCAGATGGCCCATGGCTGGCAGCCGTAGAAAACTGGTTTCTGCTCAGCAGTTCTTCACTAATCTGGAGTGATCGAGCCAGCGGTACTTTAAGAGATGTGGAGTGGCCATAACCTTCCCTGGTTCCATCCTGCAAGCTTCTTGGAGGTACCCCATCACCACTCTGTAGTCCCTCTGGATGGTGCTGGCTGGGTCTCCCAGGTCGCCTAATTGGATGGAAGGAAACTGATGTGAGCAGGACTTGCACAGGTAGGGAGGGATGGGTGAGGGGGCCACTCCTTTATTAGAAGGCCTTGCTTGGGTAACATCACTTTTTGTGTTATTTATTTTTCTCTAAATTTTTTTATTACTTTAATTTTTATTTTTTTTTAAGTCTCAGCATCAGTCAGTTTTAAAACTTGTTCGCAAAAAAAGAGAAGCTTTTTGGGCAAAGAAAAATGAAACCTGTTGGCTGGTCTCTGGTTGGGTTCACAAATTCTCGGAGTAGAAAAGACTTCGCGCAAGCGTCTGAAAATAGCACCTTAATTACAAAGTAGTGATCAATCGCCATAGATCTACACACAACTGTGTTACTGGTGTGACGTTACCACTAAACAAGCACAGTAATAAAAGAGTAAGCCAAAGTGCAACATATTCAACATGCAAATATGACTGCCACCTGCAGTATCTACACATAGGTGGAAACCCTGGAGAGTGTTTGCTTACATCGTATTGAAGAACTGCTGCTCAGGACAAAAGAAAAAGCTTAGCAGGCCTCAAAGGTATTTGCCTGACTTTCTTTAAGCACCAAATATGAAACTGGGATACTGCAGATCACAAAGAAAAACGCTGCATTACACTAGACTTACCAAACTGCTCTCTTAACAACTAATTGCATATATACACACCCCTGAATCTCATTTGACGTAAAGCATGGCCAGGAAAAGAAAGATCCAAGTTCCAATTGTCATCCAGATCAAGGGTTAACAACAAAAAAAAAGGTAGTATGTATTTTTACCATTTCCCTTTCATCACAAGTGTTCTTTCTATGAAATTAAGTACTACTGCTGCAGAGAATCACAGCTATTTTAATGCTTTGATTGCTTAGCCCCCTGTAGTTATTAAGTCACATTGGTTTCAAAATCCACCTCCAAATTTCTCCATGTTCAGCATACAAATTAACAAAGAGAATCTATTTTAATGCTCTGGGACACTATACTGGTGTAAAGCCCTCTGCCTAAGTCAGCATTACTTAAGGATAGGACACATAGTACTGAAAAGCTACATTATTTTTAATAACACACTGGGATTTAAAAAAAGTCTTTAGAGAAAAGACATCCACTGAAAAGAACCTGCATGTAACATATACAATGCTTGATACACTTGCTGTTCACTTCTCTCCAGGATGCAACAAGTCATAGGATGTGCACAACAAGAGTCAACAAGGATTCAGAACAAAATCCAGAGAAATGGATCGAAGTTTGCAGTTCCAGAGACCTCTCTCACACAATGTGCATTCTCTACCCCTTCTACAGCACGTATCAGCATCACAGTGTGCACCAATGATTCTACACCTAAATAAAGGTCATACTGGCAGCTAATAGAGGGTTACACTCAACTTAGAGATGCTAAACAAACTACAGCCAGCTTCATACACCACACACCTGTGCAAGTAACCACAGGTGCCAGTATGCCACATCCTCTCTGGACCCACAGGACTGAGCAGGACAGTGCCAGATGCTGGCCCTGTCATCCCTGTGGGCTGGACTTTGGCCCTCACTTGATTCACAAACAAGGGAACAAAGAGTACAGAGCCTCAGTGGCTTCTGCTGCCTTCCTAGGAAAATAAAGCTGGAAATAACCTGCTCAGAATTAAAAGAGAAGTGCTGCTAGGGAAGGTTTATACTAAAGAATTGCAAAAACTATTAAGACTAAGTTTTAAAGAATGATTGAAGTATTTTATTAATAGAAATATTAAATGGAAAGGTAATTTTGAAGGGAGAAATCGGAGACAGTAATATTTTTCCAAAGAGAAACGCAAAAATTCAATCAACTGTTAGCAGTACATGAGATTGGTGGTGGAAGCGGGTTGCTAGTTCAGATTTTCAAGTTTTTCAAAGTCTATCACAAAGCTAAATCCAGTAATTAAATAGTACTTTAAACCATATACTATCTCTGTACTTCAATAAAAAAATATTTGTTCACAGTAGCTTCCAAGGCAACCAACACCCAAAACCCCTCTTAGTCCCAGTCAGCCCCTCCAGTACAACCCTAACTAAGAGTAAACAGTTTCTAAATGTATGCAAATGCTGACCATTAGAAATATGAAATCTATTTTTTTTTTAATTTAACAGTATTTCACACCTTGAACTGATTAGGCAAGAAAAGTACACAACGTACTTTGTGATTCTTTTTAAAAAGACTTGTTCAGTACTACAGTACAATTGCAAATCCAAAGTCACATTTAAAGTTTTCTGAACTACCAGACTGCCTGCCCCATGTCCTTTCCTAAGTTGTGGTTTATGTTGGGAAACATTAACAAAAATCATGCAGTGATTTAAATCTAATTCAGCATGGTTTATCACCCAAATCATTGTTACCCCTAAAATAAACTTTCCTGTTAGCTAAGTTAGCCCTAAGAGATACGAAGTCTAAATACACTGCAAAGCCTCTAAGCCTCTTCATGCATTTAAATGAACTTGCATCTCCACAAAAATCACCTATCACTAAACCCAAGGAACAGGTAATGGAAAGATCTCTGGCTAAGTACCAAATTGGTCAAAATAACAGACATTAGAGTCTTTAATTTCAAGTTAAACCTGTCTCAGTTGGTAACAACTCTTATTTGGCAGGTGGGGTGAAGGTATTTGCCAAAGGTACAAGTTGAAAACACATTACTCCAAAGGGTTAACACCAAAACTACATTAAAATTATCAGGAGCTAAGCACACATTTTTAGTAAAAAACTGTTTTAAAAGGTCATAGTAAGTTGCTTTCTCTTACCCATTTCCCGAAGAACTGGAGCACCCTGGAGAGTGACTCAGAGAGGTGCTGCCAGCACAAGGACTCTTCTTAGTGGATAAATCAAGCACACCGTCTGTAGAGACAAAAGAATGACTTCAGTGTTTGAAGAAGCAGGATCAGCCATGCTGATCTTGTCTTCAGCTGAAAAGACAAAGCAAATCTTCTGAGCTGAAGTCATTTTTAGCACACAGCATTTTTTTGGTTTATTGTATTTTTAAACAAAATAAGACTTGGAATTTTTTTGCAATATGGTTTACATGTGACTTCAATATGGGCTTCAGAAATCACAACAAAAATTAACAAAATTAAAAGTGCATCTGTTACAAGAGACATACCACAAAAAATTACCTACAAGTGTCAGTTCTGGATACAACAGAGCCTACCACGTAACTCCCTCTCAGTTGTCCAGAAATGAGACAAGCTTCAAATCCCTGAGATATTTCCCACCTTAAAGGGAGGCTGCAAGCCAGTATTTGGATTTTAATTTTTTTTTGTCCAAATCTCTTGTAAGAAAATTCACCGAGAATTTCATATTGGGAATTAAGTGAACACAGATATAGACATGAGTTTCTTTCTCATGTGGCACCCAGCTTCATCTTTTTTTTCATGTCTCCAATGGGTTGCTACTAGAAAAGCTGCATGCCAAATTTGTTTTCCTGCTAGACTGCTTCTTCCACTCTCACTAATGGCACTTCCTCACGCTCCCCCCATGCTCCCCTGCAAAGCCTTACATAAACTCTGCATTTATAGGCACCAGAAAAGGGAGCATGTTTCACCAGGAAAGCCTTGCTCCTACTGCACTGAAGCAGCTTGAAATTCTGGTCATTTTAATAAGGGCAACATTGTCATTGAAGCAGCCCAGCCATCTGAAGTTCCTGGAAACTTCGAAACGAGGAATTTATGAGGCAAAGCTAAATGAAACCTGTTGGCAAGGTAAACCGGAGGCATATCAGAGCTCCTCACTCATTCCATCTAATCAAGTAAATACCACTCAACACAAGAACAATGTAAGACGGCTTTCAGATTGCTTAAAGTTCTCATTTGACATATGGAGAAAAAAACATGATAAACAGTGAACTAGAATTAACTTACAGAAAGCTGTTCCACCCACTGCATTTGGGAACACACCATAACCCAAACTTAAACAAGCAGAAAATTAAATTTTCTTTTTGAACAACACTTATGCAGGCACAAGAGACACAGACTGGATCAAGTCCTCCCTTCTTTTCAAGAGGCTGAACAGCACGAGCAGCTGCCAGAGGCACTTGCATCCATGCTTCCTCCCTCAGAAGGGTCAATACAACCCAGAAGGTCCTGAGGGGAAGCATGGCCAACCTCACACCCCAGAGAGAAGCCTACAAGTAGCTGGGTTCCCCCTCAACCCACTAGAACAAAATATGGCACAAAGCACCTCTAGCAATCTTTCATGACAGCTTCTGAAATCTCTCATTAACAAGTTTGGCAAAATCTCTTTCCAATTACATTAAATGTAAATTGGAAAAAAAATTTACATCAGCAAACAGATTACTGTATAAGTCAATATGCACATGTTCTACTTTCATAACAAGTGTTATGAACATTATACATTATCTTACAGCTTTTTCCATCACATGGTAGCTAAAGAACATCTCACGTACATGCTTTCTTCTTCACCATACCATCCTCTAATTAAAAAGAAACAAAGCAAGACTGGTTCTCACCCTCTTTCTTTCAGCAAAAAGTTTAACAACGAGAACAGCTTAACATTTATATACATACATGCAAAACACACTCGCAAAATGCATTTATAATGAAGACAGCTAGAAACAAATTCCTATCAGCTAACTGCACAGGTCCACATTACAGGAGAGACACTATTCAACCTGTGTCTGTAATTTGTAACTGAAGTGCAACAACAGCTTTCAGTAAGTGCTGTAAGTGCCGTATGTGTCCAGATGTCCAAGCTGCATTTTACCAGACACAGAAAATTAACCTGTTTACAAAAAGCTTCATAAACCCAATTTAAAAGAATAAAGGGACACCTACTCTTTTGTCTTAGCTAGAAAAAGACTTTTTTTTTTTTTGCAGGCACCTTTTCCATTTGCAGATGGACAGCCTACTGTGACAGAATGACTTCAAGCACTAACATTTTTCTGAAGAAGAGTAAAGGGTCTAAGTTTAATCAGTACGATACACTTAGGATTCAACAGTTTCAGAAAAGAAAAGTTCATATACTGTATCACTCACAGAATTTGCTTCTTTTAAAAAAAAAGGCATTTTTGATGGAAAGCAAGGTTTTAGAATTAAAATAAACTCTGAAACACTGTTACAAGTTATTCAATCTGTGCTCTGCAGAACAAGTCTATTTTTAAGGTAGAAAAGAGACATTTCTTCCAAATGCACAAACCTGGAAGTTTAGCGCAGTTCATGGGTATCATTTTTACAGCATTCACAAAGCAATTTCTCACAGACTTTTACAAGATACTCTTCTCACACCATGACCAGAAAGAAAATAAATCAGCCCTTCAGTCAGACTGTGCACTAGTCTTTAGAGAAGAGACAACATCATGATTGTCATGACCACTGGAGACATGAACTTCTCTTATCAGCAAGCGTACAGTCTATTTTGGCAGACTGTTTCTTGCAGCTCCCAGTAGGAACAGCACATTTATCCTCGAAGTCTGGAGCATGTTCATCTCCTTTGCCCTTCTTCAGAAGAATCTCTCATGTTTATGGATCTACATTCTTTCAAAAAGTTGTCTCTCTCCCAGCCACACTGAACTAGTCATTATTTTATTGTAAAAACATCTACTGCTTTTCCACTTCATATTTTATGCAAAAATGCAACCTTCTAATTGTCTGGTTCTGCAACAAGAATGCCATTAATGGACTGTCACAGGATGCAAGACACTGGTAAGAGTCCTACCTTGTTCACTAGGTTCTGACTGAGACTTTCTGACAGTAAGGTCCAGAGGTGAGTCTTGGTCAGCCATGAGCAGTTTGCTGAGCACAGGGTTCTGAGCAGTTGCAGCCGTGGGAGAGGAGGCGACCAGAGATGCTTTCAGCAGGCTTTGGTTCTTTGTGCTATTGGGCTGGCTGGAGTCCTGAGTAGAGCTATTTTTTGAGGTATATTCAGCAGCAAACTGTCGGATCATTCGCTGCATGATCTCACGGGCCACTAGGGGAATATTGGGGTCAGAGACCCTAGGACTGTCTGCAAATATCAGAGATTTCTTTTAAGGAAGCACTTTAAGTAAAACAGCTTTTATATTAAGTCATTGTTTATTTACAAAAAATATCCAGGGAAAAAAAAAGGAAGCCAAAGATAAAATAATTTCTGTAGAAAATATACTTTAGGCTTAGAATACCTGAATAAGAACAATTGCTAATTCTGGTACAGCCTTCCCAAAATAATACCTTCCTAAAAGAAATACACAATCGCATATTTTGTTTTGAAATATAGATATATTTGACCAGACCTTTAAGAGGTGTGGAAATGGAAAGGAGAGCTGAAGTACCAAGTAATGAAGCTCATTCAAAAAATATTGAACAGGTTATTCAGTGGAAGAACTGCATAACTTACCTGCAGCTACAGAAGGGTAAAATGGAGAACAAAGTTGCAGCAGTCCCCTATAAGTTTACTGAGAAATAAAGCCCTATAGTTCTGATCATTTAAAATTATTCCCATGACAAACTGATGTTCAAGTGTCTTCAATCTCACTCTATTTATTCCTTTTGACATTTCTACCATTGTAATCGATGTAGCATCAGAAATTACCCAAAAAACTTGCATATACACAAAAACCCAAGATGTGCCACATGACAAGTAATTCTATTTTCAGAAGAGATGCTAAATGTATTATTAAGGAATGTGAAATAGAACAAGTAGGCATTCCAATTTAGTTATATGAAATAGTGTATAGATAAAAAGGTATCTGGGCATGTGGGCAACCCAAAAAAATTATTGACAAAAATCACTATTTTAGACCAGTAGTAATTGCGATGTGAAAGTAAATCTGTAACTTCTAAATCACAAAAGCTAAGTCCTGCCACTTCAAACAATGTGCTCTCTGGTCAAATCAGTTTTGGGTTTTTAAAACAAACAAACAAACACACACACACACACACACACACACAAACAAACAAACAAACACCTATCACCCATAATACCCCCCAAAATCCCACAGCACACCACAATCACACCACTATTCCAGAAATGGCTCAAAAGGTTTTATTTTCTATTAAAGAAACATTCAGAAAAAACTGTGCAGTAGAAGACCAAATAGTTCTTTAAAAGCAGCTCTCAAGAGGGAACAATAGAGAAGTGTTTACTACCTCTTTTAAAAAAATTGCCCAGGTTGAAAGGTAATCTATTGAGATTGAGCTATTAGAAGCATTAGCAAAATCTTCTGTGGGACATTTCAGTGTTAGATTCACCTTTTGCCACCATTTTTGTCAAAAGTATATCAATCCAACAAACCAGCTTTACTGCATGCATAAAAGATGACTGACATGAAGGCTTGAGCAGAGCTGCCCACAAATCAAAGATCAGCAGTAAGCAGACACTTTGTTCCTTGATGAAATAACATACTGAGCTTTAAATACTAAAAAAGCCCAAATTCCTTTCTGCTAAGCATAGCTTTCTACACCTGAGGTCTTATACAGTCACTATGTACATTCTTATAGGGGCATAATAGCTGTAAACTTCCAGGATGTTTATGTAAATATATAACCATTTTCTTTAAAATATCCTGTAGATTTTACTTGTTGCTAAGCAGACACCAAAAACTGAGCCAAACTTAAATTTTGGTACATTTATAATCTCACTTGCTTCCCAAATGGCCCATAAGGACACCAGCCTGGAAAAGTGTGGAGGCTCTGTCCTGCTGTGGTGACATTTCTCCCACTTTCTAACCTCTTCACTGCAACTCCTGAAGGACATAGAAAGGCTCTAGGGAGGCCCAGAGGGGCACAAAGTGATGGCATGATCACAGGGATACCAACTGTTTGACAAGTGCTTGCAGCATATATAAGTGGGGCTGGCAGGAATGCAGAGCTCTATGGCACTTGTGTTTTCTGAACGAAGAATCTGGCCTTTACTGTGCACCATATTTGTATGCTCATTTCAAAAATGCTTATGGCTGAACATATTTACACATTCAGAAATAAAATACTACATATGCCTACAGCCATGCATCCTTGTAGTCTGCAACTTCAAAGAATCTGCCCAGAATAACAACTTTCTAGTGCTGTTCAAGATAAACTCACTAATTCAGGACACAAAACCCCATTTTCAAGCAGAAGGTAGGTATCTAGTACATTAAAGGCTTCTTGCTTAATATAAAGCCTGAATGCTGAGGTTTAAAGCTGTTCAAAAGTGAGTGGAAAATATGTGCTGGTGCCCCTCCAGCATCACTTGAAATTAATCAGATACTTATCTTGACACCACTGATCCAGATTTTTTAAGAAAATAAAACTAAAATTAACTAAAACACTGAAATTATCAGAGCAAAAAAAATAGCAAAAAATTATCAGCTATAAATAGTCTAAGGCAGTACATCTGAGCTTTAAAGAGTTAATAAGTTTTATGTATTTTTATAATGAAATTTTAAAAGGGCAGTATTAAAAAATAAAAGATATGATTTCATTAAAACAGAAGAAGGTCCTGTCCTGCCACAAAATAAAGGTAACAGACAACTAAGTATTACCACTCTTTGACTCAAAAAATATTAATATTTGAAGGAAGTATTACTGGGTCAGAGTGCTAGGGACAAATTTCAGAGAAAGGATTAATGGACGGTGAACCTGTTTAAAGAGTTTGCTGATCCTGTAAATTCCCAATTCATGTTTAGTACATGAATGTGTGTCCAGTGTTCAGAGAGCATCTGCATTTTCTCTGATCTACCTGGGCTCAGAATACCCATCTCAAATGTTACTGGCAGTGAGGATGGAAAGAAGAAAAAAACTAATAGCGGGCATGAAGCCAGGAGAGCTCAGCATCTCTGAGCAATGTAGGAATGTCACAGTTCTGCCATTCTTTGTGTCCTCTTTGGTATGACAATGCCTGGGGATCTCATGGCAGTAGCATGAGTTAGATTTCAAGCAATCTAAATACAGGCCAGCTTGACAATGATGCATTAAGGATTCAGAACTGACTTCCTGCCAGGCTTCTACCCCTCACCTACTCCTCTTGTACCAAGCACAGCTTTGTCAGAGGAAGGAAAACAAAGGTATATTTTAAAAAATAGATTCTTAGGTAGCTGACATGTTTCATTATCTTTATTCTGGGTATCCAGCCATAGACAGAGTATTACACATTCATTAGCACATTGCAATATCTGCTGCTGGCTCACCAACAAATTTTAAAGAGCTTACTTTCCTAAAAGACACACACACACACACACACACACACACACACACACACACACACACATAAAGATTTAAGTTTAGTGCTAAAGGAATTAAGTCTTTAATAAATAATTTGGAAGTGATGGAAGGGGTTTTTTTTCCTCACCAGAAAAAGCGATATGGAAAATCTGTATTTTCTCTAGACTTTAGTTTTCTTAAATTCTTTCTGGATTTGAAGATAAATGGGATAAACTCAAAAGCAAAAGGAAACATTAACCTTACAAGAAGAAGGAAAACTTGAAAAGGAAGCCTTGGAATAAAGGCTTATCTGAACTATCAGCAGTAATGCAGTAACTATCCTTCCCAACATCCTGCATGTATTGCAAAAAAGTATAGAAGCATCATAATGTATACCTTGTATTTATTCATTTGAGTCATAAAAGAAAGGCTAAGATACTGTTATCTACCTAAAACACCTTTAAATATTTTGGTCACTGGAAGGAAGGGCTGAGGACTGGCTACATCAATTTGTAATTTCTTAAACTGAAGCCTTGCATTGTCCCTCAGCAGATAGGTTGGAATTACTGATTTGGCAGATTTTCTCACACATGGGTTAGACTGATAAGTATGATGTACTTTCATTCAGGATGCATTTGGAAGCAACCTCAGGTTTCATGTTTCTCAGGTTTGCAGAAAACAGTGAAATGAGCTTTGTGCTTTCCTTAAGAGCACAGTTTAAAAAACAACTCCTCAGAAGATATTAAGGTGATTTTCTAGTATTGAGCATGTTTTCTCCATACTCTACAGCATTGATATCTCCGTTAACACTATTGCAATAATATTTTATACTGTAGATTGCTGGGAATAGGGTGGGTAATCATTACCAATAGTAAAAAGACTGATGACCTTTAAGAAAAACTGCATTAGTACATATCCCATCAAAATAAATATTTTTAAAAAAACACATTACCCACCTACTACCACCACTGCCACTTGACCTTTCTTCCAAACAGCCCACTCACCCAAACACTGGTTATAGGCAACAGTTCTGCTGGGTAAGAACTGACTCATCTCTCCAAGAGTAGAAACACCATGGAGAGATTTGGCTTAGGGTGAAATAGTTACACTCTCTTCCTATGTCCCAAGCCCACACTGTTGTATTGCTACATTACTTGAGAGTCAAATTTTATCCGTGATAAATATAAAGAAGATGACTAAAAAATACCGAACATACAGTGACAACTTGAACATCAGATCTTTGATACCTACATTGCATGCAAAAAACCACAAGAGAGACTATTTCCCACATCCTCCTCCCCCCAGAAACCAACCTTTTCTGTAAAAGACTGCATTGAGGAACTCTTCCGCTTGCCTTTCAAAACGAATGATTTTTGCTTGCTCTTGTCTAAGCAGAGCTTCTTGTCCAGCTTCCGAGGCTGGCTCATCCAGACTGACTAAGTGTTCCTGCAAAGATATTCAACACTTGTAAGATCTTCCTGACTCCATAATTAATAAAGTTCCCTAGGCATTCAGTATTTTACTAAATTCAAAACTTTTTTAGGTGCTTTTTTAGGTGAATCTATTGAAATCAAAACTTGTTTTTTTGGCTGCTTCAGAACATTGTACTTTATCCTGTTCTCTTGTTGTAAATTGTGCTGGTTTGAAGGTAAACCAGTGGGAAGAATTAATCCCACACAAATACCTTGCAAGAGATTTCCAGATGGAGCCACCATTTAATAGGAAAGTTACAATAAAGGCAACAGTACAGAAACAATGGCTTAAACTGACAAAACCACAGTATGACTTGGTACCCTGCTGGTCAGGGTGGTGATGGCAGTCTAATTTAATGGTGGTTACAGTCCCATTGAAATTATAGATGAGGTCTTGTCAAAGCGGTGATCCTGGGAAAGGTCTGGTCCTTCTCTGGAGGTCCAGTGGTGGGTCCCCCAAGGCCCCAGACCTCAAGATTTTATACCCTCAAATCAAAGCAGGAATGTTCAGTACTTCCCCCAGGGCATGGAGTTTTACAATGGAATAATATAATCCTGTAAATAATGGGATATTTTGGTGAGTCCTTCATGGTGCATTAGCAGAGATGACCACCTTAGGCTGGGTGTAACAAAGAGAACACTACACCCAGCTCACAGGTGGGATATGGAGCTCTTACAAAGGACCCACCATTAACAGTTCATCAGAAGGTGATGCAGGTGGTGATAAAATAAATACTTTGGTTACACCTGACACTGTAATCCAAGATATTATCCAGCCCTTATTCTACACCATCTATATCATACCCAAATTAATATTCTTCTTTAACTCTACTTTCATATATATATATATATATACACACATATACACAATGAAACATTACATACAGTTCTCACTTAAAATTAGGTCCCCTAGAGGTAGACAACAGGTTTCCTCATCTTTGTGCATTACCCACCAAGTGTAAACAGGTCCTTGAGCAAAAACAGTCCCATGGATGGATTTGCCTTTGCCTGAGGTGGGATTGATCCACACTCTCTTTCCTAATACACCTCTCATATGTACCACAGGAACTTTATCTCAAATTGATGGAGTCTCGGGACCAACCAGGTGGCCTTTGCTAAATGCAGCTCCCAATTTTTGAAGGTCCCCGCACCGAAAGCCTTCAGGGTGATTTTTAGCAGTTCACTGCACCATTCAACTTTCCCAGCAGCTTGTGAACAAAAAGGAATATGGCACACCCACTCAATGCCATGTTCCCTAGCTCAGGCGTTTATAAGGCTGCTTTTGAAATGAGTCCTGATGTCCAACTCATTTCTTTCAGGGGTGCCACATCTTCACAGGACTTGCTTTTCCAGGCCCAGGATGGTGTTCTGGGCTGTGGTGTGAGGCACAGGGTAGGTCTCAAACTATCCAGTGGTTGCTCCTACCATGGTCAGCGTGTAGCACTGGCCTTGGTGGGTTTGGGGAAGGGTGATGTAGTCAATTTGCCAGGCTTCCCCGTATCTTTATTTTGACCACTGTCCACCATACCATAGAGGCTTCATCCACTTGTTCCATGTGGCATCAGTGGTGTGATGTGTAGAAGGAGCTTTCCCTTTGAACATTCAGCCTAGCTGTCCCAACTGATATTTGGGGTGCTTCAGTGCTAATCACTTCTGAGGCAGCTCCAACCTCTTCGTAGGCTGCAAGAATCTCCTTCTCAGGTGGGGTATAGCTGGCCTCAGATCCTTTGTATCCCTGACTCCAGAACAACAGCGGCCATCCTCGCATCTCCCCAGGTCCTTTCTGCCACA
This sequence comes from Petroica traversi, assembly GCA_025920805.1. NCBI lineage: Eukaryota > Metazoa > Chordata > Aves > Passeriformes > Petroicidae > Petroica > Petroica traversi. Next base: position 13,364,405 of record JAHLSL010000018.1, on the reverse strand, counting down.
GGCGCCAGGAAGAACCATTCTCCCTGGCTGCAGTGTAGTGCAATTCTTTTACATCCTGCCCTGTCCTGACTGGCCAAAGGGCTACTACACAGGCAATTTCCCGTTTATTTGTTCAAAAGCTTGTTTTTGTTCAAGGCCCCACCAGAAATCATTTTTCATTTGTGTCACAAGACAGAGGGGGCTTACAATTGTACTGTATTCTGGGAGATCCACAGCACCTAGGAAAGTCTGTGTTTCTTTCTTGTTGGTCAGTGGAGACATAGCTGCTCTTTTGTTAATCACTTCCAGTGGAATCTGGCAACGTCTATCTGGCCACTTTACTCCTGCCAACTAAATTTCTTGCGCATGTCCCTTAACCTTACTTTGTTTAATGGCAAGCTTTCAGGAGAATCTGGTAATCTTCTCTCCTTTCTCGAAGACCTCCCCTGCTGTGCTCCCCCATAGGATGACGTCGTCAATGTACTGCAGATGTTCTGGAGCCTTACTCTTTTCCAGTGCAATGTGGATCACTCCACGGCAGAGGTGGAACTTTGCATCCACCCCTGGGACTGTCAATTCACAGCACATTGCACATCCCTTCAGGAGAAGGCAAATTGAGGCCTGTACTCTGCTGCCAAAGGAACATAGAAAAATCATTGGCAATGTCAATGGTTATATGCCACTTTGCTGCCTTGGACTCCAGCTTATACTGAAGCTCCAGCATGTCAGGCACAGCTGCACTCAGTGGTGGCATGACTTAATTCAGGCCATGGTAATCCACCATCAGTCTCTAGTTCTCCACTGGACTTTTGCACTGGCCATGTAGGGCTCTTAAAGGGTGAACAAGGCTTGCTAACCACCCCCTGGCTCTCCAGTTCACAAATCATCTTATGGATGGGAATCAAAGTCTCTGTCAGTGTGGTATTGCCAACAGTGCACTGTAGCTGTGGTGATTTGTACCTGCTCTTCAATTCTCAATAGTCCCACAGCAGGAGGGGTAGTCTGAGAGACCAGGCACAGTATTCAGTTGTCAGATTTCCCACGTCTCTGGAGTAGCTATCCTGAAAGCCCAGTGATGTCCTTTTGGGACTTTGAAATATCCACTCCTTAGACAGTCTACGCTGAGGATGCCCGGGGCCTCTAGACCAGTCACAATGGGGTGTTTCTGCCATTCCTTCCCAGTCAAGCTCGCTGCATCTTCCAGTGCAGTCAGCTGTTGGGATCACGCTGTCACCCCAGAAATGGAGATGAATTCTGCTCTCACGTACCTTAATGGCATTGAGGGTACACTAAGAACCAGTGTCAACCAAAGCCTTACACCTTTTTAGATCAGACATGCCAGGCCATCGGACCCACACAGTCTAATAGATCTAAGGTCCCTTTCCTCTACCTGGCTCGATGCAGTGTTCCTCTTATCCCAGTCATGGTACAGGTTGCTCTCCTCCTGTAAATATGACCTTGAGGTCCTTCAAGAGGGTTGGTCAAATCATCATTCCTTTACCAGCTGGAGTCTTGTCTACAAGATACTGGAGCAGCATTGACCCTAGATGAGCTCCTTGTGGTCATTATTCCTCTTTTCAGTTCATGTACCCCAGCAGCTAAGGAAGAGATGGGTTTTCCATCCCACTTCCTCATGTCTTCTCCATGTTCCTGAAAGAAAAACCAGGTTACCTTGTGGAATATCATATATCTCCTTGGCTGAGGAACACCTGTTCCTAATGGCAGAGACTCTTGTTGGCTCTGGCAAGATGTGGTAAATACATTTCTTAAGCTCCTTCCTCAGTTACTGGTGGCCTTTTTCAATTTTCTCTTCCAAGCTCCGGACATGCTTAGCCAGCTTTGTTTCCACGGACAAGACATGGGTGCGTAACAGGGTAGTGACAGTTTCCTTGTAAATTCTTAGTTTGTTGATCAATGCACTCACCTTGTCCTCTCCTTCCCTCCATTGCAGCATTGCAAAGTAGTAGGATATAGTATATTTCTGGTGTAAGTCATGCAAATTTCAACCACATTTGCAACATGCACGGGACACCATCTGGGCTCTAAGGGAATCTCTCATCTTCCAAAAAAATTATCTCTAGCACAGCCAATTCCCTTAGGCATTAGATATCCTGTTACATTATGTTCCATTTTTCTTGGTGCACCTGGAGATCTATTTTACAAAAGTATCTATCACATACACTTGCCAGTAGCCACTGCCAGAGGCTGAGAGTTCCCTGGGTTCTCCCAATTCCCTGGTCAATGACCACATCCTGGGACAACGATCCCAGTTGTCCAGCCTCACGTACTTCCAGAATGGAGTCATTGGTTGTGGCATCCCCAGTGTGGAGCAGCCAGGTCAGAATGGACTTGTTTAGGATCTCCCTCCACAGTTCACTCAGGGATAGAGACCCAGTGATGATCTCTGGCTCTTCCACTGGGTGTGAAGGTCCTGCTGCCTCCTTGTCAGTCACTATATGACCTGATTTGCTCTTTGATTTCCTTTTCTGAACGGTGGCAATTGCTACTGGCTTAGGCGGTCCTGGCTCAGTGACAGTTTGTGTGGACATGGTGCCTGCTGATTTGCTTCTTTTCTCCTTCTCCTCCTGAATATGCTGTACCACACCAAGGACTGTCCTGAGCACAGGTGAGAAGGTGATGTAGGTGATGGTAGAATACATACTTTGCTTACACCTTACATTGTAACCCGAGACATAAATGCAGCAAAATCCTAGAAGATTTGGTAACAATACAGAAAATAAGAGCCCATTATAAAGAAGAAAACTTAGATATTTTACATTTGGCTGCAAATCTCATATCTCACACTTGTTCTTTGGCTATTACTTTTAGATCCGAGAAATAACTGTTGAAGGCAAAACATATGCAGTTCTGCTTACTCTACACATCATTCATGCAAGCTGAGCAAAAAATGACCAAGCATTATCAACAAACAGGTCCTTTCCTGAAGAGGCTCAGTAGTAGCTACTTTTAAGTGAAATAAACTTAAGTTAGCTGTTACAACACCTACAATGAAATAAAATCCATTCTCACAATTGGAAGCAGCTGAGTAATCTCGAGAATATATTCAAACTAGGATAAAGAAATCATTCATTTTAAATGCAGAAAAATTAATGTACAGAGAATACAGTTGAGAAACTAGAAGACAAGATTTCAAAACTACAAAATCTAAATGTTTAGGTTCCACCCCCAGATGCACACTCCTTTTCTAATTTCTTTCAGTTTAACACCTTGCTCCTGCTTAGGAGAACAATCTCTTTACTGGCCTTCTTCTTCCACTTTCATTTTAAGCTATATTAAAGATACCTGTATTTACCTACTGAAGGAAGGTATACACAGCCACTCTTTGGCTTTAGGGAGTGTTTTGTTTTGTTAACCTTTATTAAGTATCAGTTACCATAATATCTAGGTTGCATTTGGTTTTTTGGCCTCTACTGTATAAGCTGATTTCAGATACATATCCTCATAGGTCCAGAAGGGAAGAAAATAACTGGAAATTAATCTATAAATCACAATGAATGAAAAAATAAGTAATTCTTAAGTTTGTGCTGTCTCAACTTCAAGCGGTTTAAAAGATTATATGACCAGCCCATAGTAAATTAATGAACACAGCAGTGACATGAACTGTGTGCAAAGAATAATAATACAAAATGCTGCAGACTCTGGCCTGACCCACACGGGTTTTCACATCGTATTTGTAATTCAACAGCTTCCAAAAGCTCTCTATTGAGAGCAAAGGGAGATACTATCTAAGGCAGATCCAGAGACAAAGCAGTATTTTATGATAAACAGAAATATAAGGAACATGCAATGACAGATATAACAGGTGAGTAAAAACATCTTTGATTCTGTGAAGGTAAGAGCCTGCAGAAGTAAAGGCCTCACAGAATGACTGATGCTTTGCTCCATTCCAGAGAGATTCAAACCTGCTTGCTCCCGTAGAAGCTCCTATTGAGACAGACTTTAATTCCTTCACACAAATTTGAACTGATGGTTAGTTACAGTAAGTGTTCACCTCTGTGCCAGGCATCCCTTTACCAGTAACTGGTAGCAGTTCACTGGCATTTTATGAACACACTGAAAATGCAGTTGTAATTCTATGATACTAAAATACATTAATTATCTGTACAGGATTTCACAATAAAGGCATTTCTCGATAGTAAGCCAAATATCTTTTGAGAGTTACTCTTCAGGAGGAACTTTTCAGACACAGTTGTATCCTCTTTTTGAAACTGTGTTGCTGCATCTGCCAAAGTTTTATGCAGGATCTATCCTACTTACTGACAGAGAGTCTGAGACCAGCTCCTTTATCATTCAGGCATTACCAGGATACCAGTAAACTCATCAGTTCACATAAAAAGCAGATGTGCAGAATAAGTAAGAAGTAATCTAGGCATACAGAAATGCTGGAATAGTCACTTAAAATTCTAAGCCTTTACAGAAGTTTTGCTTTAAAAGGAAACTCTGCAAACCAATGCACAGAGATTTGGCCAGATAAGGTCCATTAGCGTTAACTGGCATCCTCTGTCTGAAGTCCCATGAACCACTGAAAAAAACTTTTTGATTCAAGAGACAAACAGAGAATTCAGACTTGAAGAAAACATTACCCCTTCAACCTGATCTGACACCTTTAACAGACTATTCTTCTGGAAGAAGCCTAAAATAAAAATAATCCTTGGCCAACACAATGCATTTCAAATCTTCCTAGCACTTTTTGCATCTAAAACAAGACAGTGTAAATACTAATCTGGCAACTCAGTGGAAACTGCTTCACCATAAATAAATGTATTTTATATTACTCACATAAAGGCAATGTAAGAGTACAATTTAACCTACTGAAGCTAACTAAAGCTGTACACTTGCTACACACAGAAGGAATGAAGAAAAAGAGATCAGCCAGAAGAAAAAAATTCTAAGTAGCTTATGCTGGTGAATAGCTCAATAAAGGATCTCTTGATCTGCATTCAGAAGAGGAGAGGAATAATACCAAGACAATGGCAGTGCTCAGTTTTTACCCCCCAAACTAAGGAGCACCTCCTCATATGTATGATTTTTATCAGTGTCCATGATAAGACACCAAAATGTAAAGAAACACAGTTAGTAAAAGAATCAGATTTAACCTTGTACATAGGGGGAGAAAAAGTCTTCTGGCATCTTCAGTACAGCACTGACTACATGAGACAAAATATACTGAAAACAGTTCTGCTTATTGCACTTTGTATTTGTTGTCTTATCCATTTTACCATAATTATTCCAGGAATCTGCAGGCTTTTTCACCCTGGAATGAAAATTCAAGTATTCACTCTAAGTATTTGATTGTGATTGCTATTCAAAGTCAACTTCCAAAAGTGAGGGACTTTGATTTGGTTTGGGAATGTCTGGCTGGTTGGTTTGTGTTGGGCTTTTGTTGGGGTTTTTTTTGTTTGTTTGGGTTTTGGGTTTTTTTTGTTGGGTTGGGGTTTTTTTTAATTTTTTAGGTTTGGGGTTTTTTTTTACCTTTTTCAGTGTTTCTTCCATTATTTAGAACCATTATTATAACCAGTGGTTCTAAATAACCATTATTTAGAACCACTGCTGTCAGATTTACCCACTAACTCTACAGTCCTAAATCACATCAAAGTTTTCAGTAGCAACATGCAGGTAGTAGGAAGAAGAAAAACCCAATAATGTCTAGATAGCATTTTTATTGGAGTTTTTTTCCCAGGGTATTTATAACCAATCAGTTAGTTTTATGTATTACTTATAACACAGGATTCTTTCTGTTCTCTTTGTGCTTCTCTTCAGGCAAGAAGCATGCCCCAGAGCACTCCTGGAATCCACCGGTGAACATGCAGTATCACTACATTGAACAATACACCTTCAGAGAAAGATACTTGGAGTGGTTTGCACATGCTCCCTGAGGATTAAAGCTCTTTTTGTATGTTAAGATAAACAGCATAACTATGTAATTAAGTCAAAGAGCCTTAGAAATACAGAGCTCATGTTTTCAAAATGCAAGGTCAATGCATGACCTTGTGAGACCACCTAATCCTGGGCAGCCCGCCCTTGTCAGCACTAGTGCTGGATGCTCACTGAGAGCCTCCTTGTAGGAAATGTTGATACAGCAATTCCAAATGCTAAACTGCTGACATGAAGAGAACTGTATGATGCAGGCTGTTGTTGTGGAGATGTGGAAACAGCAGTTTCATGTTTAAGCCATAGCACACACACAGATGGAATGGGAAGAGCCCACAAGCTAGAATGGGATAATTCCTATCCATCTTCAGGGAGAAAAAGGAGGGAGGCTGCCCACAGACCCCCCACGGCTGACTGGTCAACCCATTGACCCTAGGGATAAAATCCAGGCTCCCAAACTACCTGAAGGCAAAATCAGGAACACTGAGTCAGAAACCAATCTTTCAACGTTGTCTTCTCCAATGCCTTTTTTCTTCAGGACTGTACAGTCTTTTTAATTCATAGCAAATGCAAAGGAGAACAATTTTCTGTTATCAAGCTTTAAGGGCACCAGAGATTCTTCTTTCCTTCTACCTGCAAGGCAGTATCATTCTAGTTCCATTTCAGTGCTATTCAGTTTGTTTACATCTCTCAAAATGTTACTATCAGCTGAGGCTTCACCAGTACTTAGGTTTTCTTCTCCAGGTATTAAGTCTTGATACAGTCTCCAAAGTAGTTTATTACTTTTACAATCCTATCACTTTTCAGACATCTGTAACTTGTGATTTGACAAAACAAGTCTGTCTGTCCTGTTTTTCAAATTTGTCAAGACCATTTTCAATTCTGAGCACGTCCTTTAAAGCATCTACAACAGTTCTCACCTTAGCATTAACAAAAATTCAGATGGTTTAATTAGTTAAGACCTCCCTCATTTACTGAAAATATATATTTTTATAGTAAGATGACTGATGCCATATTTATCAAATTCAAAACAAACAAATTGACTGATCTACAGCTAAAGACTTTAATTTGTTATTTATAGTAGGGGGAGAAGAAATATATCAGTGGAACCACAATATGCTTATGTTAACATTGATCCACAAGCAAAGCTGCAACCCTGCATTACTACTGAACACATCTGGAGATTATCACAAACAACCTTTTCAAGTTTTAGCCTCCATACCAAACTATTTTAAAATGACACAATACAAAATTGACAGTCTAAATGCTTGAGTGATGAAATCCATTAAAAATGTTTTAGAGCATGTTCCAGCACACTTAGGATCTTTGTACACAGTTGAAACACATTCTAAAGCCATCAAAAATTGTAAGAGCTCTGCAACTTCAACTCATTTTCAGATATTTCCTTTGCCATCTTCAATTATTCTACAAGTTAATGCTTTAGATGAGTGATAACTTCTCTTCAAAATTATTCAGACACTTACCACAGTTCACATCTTATTGTTTACATTCCTCCGTAGTGAAAGACCACCAGATTTGTGTAAAATAATTACAAGCTTTTAAAAAATACCCAAATCATATCAGAGTAATTTCGAATTTTAAAATAACTTCTTCAAATGCTGTACCTCACTACACTTCTTCACAAATGAAAGAATTGTGAGAGGTCTTTTCACTGAAGCCTAGGTATTTTAGAGAACTTTGCAGACCAGAATCAATCTTCTGGCATCAACAGCCTAAGAATCCAGAATATGCTCCTAGACGTAATTTTCTCTCTTGCTATTTTCATAGCTTAAATATATCTATAAAATAGTTAATGTGCTTAGGAGTATTATCCTTCTTGTTCTGCTCTCACCAGCTAATGAGATTAGTTGTGTGTCCATGTGTGTGTGCTCCTTTTTTCCCTTAATACATATAAATTGCTTTATGTCACTATAGACAATAGTGTTTTCTTTTCCACATGAATATACTCAACTGAATATTCTTTCAGGATTTATTTTCTAGCTTCTCCTTTCTTAAACAAGGCTTGAGCTCCAACTATGAGCAAATGACACTAGGAGACTCCCTCATCTGATACAAACATTCTGCATAGAGCTGAAGATCTCTTCTGTAATAAGAGCTCTGCCAGATTATTTAACAAACCCCACAGAAAAATTAGGAATCGTAATTAAAAAGAGATAAAGCAAATATACTTCAAGTTCAATCCATCTGAATTGATGGGTCTTCTCTGTATTACAGTTTTTTTAGAAGGAAAAGTGATAAAGACCGCAAGCAATAGAGAATTACCACAACTGTAGATTATCCAAATGTGAATTTGGCAGATTTGGTCTCAGAGAACCCAATCTTTCTCTCACCACATGTAGGCAGCCAGAGCTGCTAACTGGTTTTCTTTGTCTTTCAAGGTACCTGTCCATTTCTGCACACAGGCACCCACATTAATAACCTGGTAGCAGCTCCTTAGGTAACCAGTTATTCTCCTATCACATCATACAGAAACAATTGTGTATTCTGCATTCTGTGATGGAAAGAAAAATCGTTTCTAAAAGTTCTACATTCCTGCACATAACCTTTTGGATCTGGGGAAAAAATATGTCTGGGAAGATGCAAGCTCCCTACTTAGCCCGTATTTTATTAACCTTTACAAATGAAGATACTGAAGTCCATCTCTATCAAAATCTGTCTTGTATTTTGACTGCAAAAATGCAGGTATTAGCCCAGTATTTGCAATTAGAACTACTGCTACAAATAAATTAGTTGTTTTAGAATACTTCAGCAGATGGTTTTCTATCCTTTGAAGAAGTCATGTAATTGACTCTGACTGATTGCAAAAGCAATAACCACTATCACTGAAAGAGTGGGAGAGCTAATGTAGACTTTTACCCTTTAAGCAGTTCTGCCAATAAACTAACACTGGCTTTCAGTTCTCATCCTACAGTCCAGAACTCAATTTTACTCACACATAACTGCTGGTCTCCTAAGTACAGATAATTTTTATGGGCAAATGAAATCTATATAAAAATCCTGAAAATTTTTACTGGTTTTGAACTTGCTACACAAGGGGCCTACTTGTCACTTAGGTGAAAATCAAATACACTGATTAATTATTCAACTAATCTAAAATGAGGTATTGGTAATTATGTACTCAAAACCCCAAAAAACAGGCCAGCCACAGCCACATGCTATCATAATACACAGCTTGTGGCTATCCTGCTCCCAGCGACAGCATCAATTACTCACCTTTGCATTCTGTAACTCAGCACTGTACAAGCACCAACCCAAATCATCCCATCCTGCCCAGATCTTTTCCAAGCAAGGTGAGAGGATGCACATGAACAGCCTGCAACTCCCTAAAGAGTTAAACACATCAGTCCAGATGTTCAATGGAAGAGATGTGAAATAAACTAGTACCATTTCTAATTTTGTTGAGCTAAATTAGCTGAAGACTGTCCATTATTTAGCTAAATACCAAATTAAGTTACAATATTTTTTCTAACAATTATGTGTCTGATATTTTAATTCCAATTAAGATGTTGTCAAATTTGCACTATTTGAAGGCTCTTGTGAAAGAATCATATAACTCTGTATTGCAAGCTAATGACATCAGTGGCAGCAGGGCAGCAATCTGCTGCACCCACAGGGGAAAGGAAGCATTCCCATCCTACCATCTCTCTGCTAACACACAAAAAACCCTAGACCTGAAAGGAGCCATATTATTCCCTCAAAAACAAAACAAACAAAAGAAAGACAAACCAAAAAATCAAAATACCCAAACCCAACATAATTGACAGAGAGGCTGGTGGGCAGTAAGACTGCCTTCTTGAATGCCTACCCATACACTGTCAGATGGGCCCAGACTGTGACCAGTCTCCCACCCACCACAAAATAATTTCTGAATCAATTCAATGGCTTAACTAGGACTGGTTTAACACTGGATTTTGTCCTTTTATAAGAAGAGGTAAGAAAAAAGACAGAACTCCTTACACCACAAGCATACATACATGTTATCTGCTGTCAGTCTTGATGAAATAACTATGACTTACATCTGTTTTAAATGCAAGCATTCCTAAACCTCCTCCTATGCCTTAATAGCAAAAGGCAAAAACACACAAGAACTGGCAGCATGGCAAGTATCAGCATCAAGCTCTTGGACAAGCCACGCAGCTACATGTTAGCTGCTGCAGAGGAAAGAGTGCTTTTGTTTCATTCCTAAGTTGATAGAGATCCATTCTGGTGTTGTTTTACATTGTGCAGGAAGAAATAGTAGTTACAAATTCCAGTAAATGAAGTTTTGCCAAGACAGATGATCCTTCCTTCCTATGTTATAGAACAATCACAATTTCAACACGTGGGCTGAACAACTATCAGTATAGCACCATAGCTTTTGTTTTATATACAAGAGTCATCTCCTTAAGAAAATAAACTACAAGTGTATTGTGCTGGAAAACCCGATTTGTCCATGTTTAGGTTCTGGCTTCATTATGAACAAGCACAGTACAAAATTCTACCATGCACAAGAGCACTTTAATAAAAGGATATGGCTCATAGGGAAGGAGATTTCAAGTCACAGAACAAGATTCTAGATTGTTAAAATGGACCACATTTCCATACTGAAGACCATCATCTGGTTGTAGTAAACATGCACAAGCCACACTCTGGCTGCCTTGGGGAGAGTTTCATGATTCTCAACAAGATCTCTTACAAAGAACTCAAGAAAACCCAAAACAAATTAAAAATGCCAAACACAAAAAGCTACTGCACAGGGGGAAAAAAGAAACTCACCACCTGCATTACATACTACAAAGAAAAAGTTGCAGAGAAAGAGGCAGGTCTGCTCATTAACTTGCATATTTTAATTCAGAAAACCTTTTTCCAAAGAAGAGGAAAGGGGTAGGAGGTTGCAGATTTTCCATATTTAGTTAACTATGAGCAGCAAACTCCCTCCCTTTGTCCCTCCCCTCCCATAGCTTCACACATCTGCATTGTTACCTTCACTTTTTCTCTTCTCAGGCAGCAGAAAAGACAATTTTCATCAAAAGACCAATCAGAAACACCTTCAGGCTCACAGTCTGTAAATCAGAAGAATAGCAAATTACTTCATATTCATAAAACACGACACAACTGGAGCCAAAAGAAAATGCTGAATTAAATACCTGTTTCACAACATTCTTGCCTGCATTCTGAGGATTCAGGCTTCATTTCGGCCATTTTTCTAAATCCCCAGATTACCAAACTATATACATTTTATCTATGCACAACAAATCTGTTTTTCTGAGCACTGCAAAATACACTCCCAGCTACATAAAGATGAACACACACTCATTAGTAATTTTAGCCAATATGAAACTAACTGTGAGCACTGCCTGGGGGAGGGGGAAAAAAAAGCACAAATCACCACGGTAACACACATTTTCTAGAGGCAGAGCTGGGGCTGCTTCTGTCATTAGAAATGCAGAACAAGATACAAACATAGAGATTGAATACCTTTAAACAAACTGAGATCTTTTAATAATCCAGGTCCAAACAGGCCTTCTAGAATACTTTCAAACCCTAAAAGCAAATAAAAGAATTGTTAGCTTTCTAGATTAGTACGTCACTACAATATTCACAATAGCAGTTCTATATTTATCTGTTCCAAGAACAGAGCCCAACATGTTTTCTCCAAGTATTACAAGATACACAGGTCAATTGTGATGACTGAACTACTGATAAATCATAGCACAATCTAGAGACCACTGACTCCTGTACTTTTTAAATAGCGATGTTAAAAACAAAGAACATTATAACATTGAAAAGAACACAGGAAGCTGCAGGTTCTACAACATGACCAAGTAATTTCTACACAAATAAAAATACTCTCATTTAAGCCTCTGAATTGAAAGAAGGTACACTTTGGTAAAAGGTAAAAAATGCATTCTTCCATCTCAGTGGCATTCATGTTACTTTTCTGAATTTCAGCAAACATTAGAATCAGTGTTTCTTGAAGAGTTGCAGTTTTGAGGAGAGAAAATTTAAAGGAGAGGGATTCAGCGTTGCCATATCACTAAGGAATGAAATTTCAATCCCAGAGCTGCATCCAAGACACACACAGTCCAACTCACTTCAATACCACGATTTATACCTCATTTAAAATAAATCTAATCAATTTTAGTATATTCCAGAAGAGGGAAAACGTGCACCAAAATTACTGCCATTATTTGGAAAAGTTAAATCAATATTACACTAACCCCCTGCTGGCAGTAAAAAATCTACAGAGCTATTAACTACCCAATACTGTGAGAAGATGGGTTAACATATTCAGTATAAAAAGTACGAAGATTTCTTTAAGGTTGATAGACAAATTGCACCTTATAAAAATGTATAAAAAGGAAATGACCAGAAACATTCAAGACTACAACTTACTATATTGCCTACCCTTCCCTCCCCCCCTCCAATACTTTTGCTTTGTAGGTGTAAGAGTAGTTTGCAAGTAGCTGGGGCCTTCTAGATTCTCCTACTTGTTTGTGGCTTTGAGTGGCAGAAGAAGAAACAAAAAACAAATTAAGAAACAAAAGCATTCTTAAATTTAGAGAAACTTGCATGGGTAAATGAGGGACATATAAACTACCCAAAAGAACAATGTAAAAGATATCAATCAAAATCTAAATGATCATGTACTACAAAGGAAATAGTTTATTACACTTCAAAAAAGCAGTAATTCTAAAATCATTCTGACTTCATCCAGATTTAATATCTAATTTATGTTTTGGAGAGCAGTCTTCAAAAGAAAATGACAAATAGTGTCACAACCCTCTGGGTATCAGCAAGAGTGTCAGTGTGCCAACATCTTCAGCGATCAGCATGATCCTACAGAATTTGCAGCCTGCAACATGACTTAGATGGCCAAAGCATTGCTGGGGTACAAATTACTAAAAATCTCATCCCAGAAAAGACCAGGAACCAAAAAAAAAAAAAAAAAAGAAATAACAGTCAAGAGTGAAGAGAAATAGGGAGAAATCAGAAAACAAGGTGTAAGAAGAGAAACTGAGAAACTGGAAACCCATCCCATTGAACAGCACCTTGTCAGGCAGAGAAGTAGCACTGCCTCCAAAAAAAGCCAATTCAGGCTTCAGGAAGTGGCAGGAACAGTGGGAAAGGGCCGACCAACCTGACCTAGAAGAAAAATAGGAGAATCAGGGTATTGACCCATAGGTTTATAACGTTGAATAGTTTATAACGTTTTTAACATATGGGTAGTGACCCTCAGAATTTGACTCTGAAATGATACTCTTAGGAAAATAGCTAACCAACCTTGTTCTTTATCTTTTTGTTTAAAATTTATTTATATATATATATATGTATAAAAATCAAAATACCTCAGAAATTTTACTCAAACTCATCAATCTTTTAATAGTAACTGCCAGTGACTCATGCCCCTCAGTTTGCCATGCAAGCAATTGCACACTGAAGTCCCTGCCAAGTTTTACAGCTTGGATATTGTACGGTCATAGTTTGCTAGCCCACTGTTCTGAGTGATGCTAATGCCACTCGGGTTTTATTAATATTAAATATTGGATTTAGCAGTTGCATAGCAACAGCAGAACATCTTATGTGCAATGTTTGACATTAAAAAAGGCAAATAAGGGAAGTATGAATGTATTCAAAAATTATACTAGAGACTGGTAAAACTGCCATAAAGCTGAGCCCTATTCCCCCCAAATGCAAAGTGCAATGCAGCAAAGGCAGTTTAAGCCCTGTGATGTTGTGTTCACTCATTCAGGGCTCCAAAAGAGCAACTGTGTACAGTTAATCATGCAGAATACATTGAAAACAAAATCTTGAAAAAGGAGCTGCCTACTTTTTATAGTATTTTTTCTCTCCATTGTCACTGCTCTTAGAAGCTTGAAAAGAACATTTCTTTTCCCACCGATTGTCCTTTTCCATTTGGCAGATGATATTTTCCTGCATTTCAAATGGAACAGAAATTAACATGGCTGCCTCTGCTAAATTCCAGTTTCTATATTTTCATCATCTGTATTTCAGTGTCTGACAGTTCATAGCAGCTGAAGAGCAGAGCCAGTGGAAAAGTTGCGTAGTAAGAGAATTAGAAGAAAGAAAAAGAAAGAAGATTTCAGTATTTTAGAAGTATTATTTATATATCAGATTAGATTTTTAATATCAGTAATATTTAGATCTCTGATATGCTCTTCACAATCTTAGCAGCCATATATTTAACTCTTACAATTGTTACTGGCGACCTTTACAATGAAAAACATTTTTTGGATGTTAGTATAAGAATTTAGAAAAAAGAATTTTGATTTTTTAAAAAATACCAAATTTATATAAAGTGTAAAACATGTCTCTTTTCCAGAAGGCTCTCTAGAAAGTGAAGATTTAGAAAAAATAAATCCCAGAACAAAGAAAGAAAACCCATAGTACTGAAGCAAGGGTGGAATAAAGTTTTAAATGTAGAAGTTGTTACACACTTATTGCTGTTTCACAACTGTTAGCTCTACAAGTAAAGCATTCCCTAAAACATCTTCTGATAAAAATCAGTATATGTATGTGCCATTTTTCTGCTAAGAGTAGTAAGGAAAGAAATTAAAACTAAAGAGAATGGGGAAATTAAAAAGGGTTGAACCTGCTGAAGGTTGCAGTCTTCAGCATAATCAATTTTCACTAGTTTTCTCTCTGCAGCTAAACAGTTTTATTTTCATCTTTTCTTGGCATTTCTACCCGTCTGTAACCAAATATTTTGTCATCAATTTAAACTATAATTGTAGTTTGATGGCTAATGGTTTAAGACAACAATTTAACACAACAGTTTAATTTAAGCTTTGCAAAGAAAAAAAAATCTAGTTAGGCTCTCATGTCATCTTCTCCCTTAAAACTGAGAGCCCTTGTAATCATTAAGCAGCTACCAGGCTCCTTGAGATAACAGCATTAGAGAAGTCAATAGTCGATAATCGATGGCTGATCTCCAGTAATTCGGATTAGCCAAACACACATTCTCTGCTACAAAAAACAGGAATGCAAGATCCTCAGAAAAAGATAGGGATGCATTTCTGGAGTGCCATCAACACAGAGCTTAGCATCTCAAAGAGTACTTTTTTCCCCCTCAAGACAGCACAGCTCAAATACACCTTTGAATAATCACTACAAAATTCAGCCCTAGATATGTATCCAGTCAAAGCAGTAAAGCTTGACTTTAACTTACAGGTTCAAATAATTTTGGGGGTAGTAAAAGAAGACAGACTACAATTGTTCTGAATGTATTACTACATAAATTGCTAATAACTAAAAAAAAAAAAATCAACATGGTAAGGGCAGAAAATAAAAAACAGCATACATAGTTGTCAACCCTTCAGCCCTTATCTGTGTATATAAATTTAATCTGTGAATATCAATTTATAAACTAAACCTCAATAGACTAAATAAGTACTAGCCAGGGCAGCAGTTAAGTACAGTAGAACCAGAGAATCAGAATATCAGAATTGGAGTTGGAAGTGATCCACAAGGATCAAATCCAACTGCAATGGACCAGTTGCAATAGAAATTAAGACAAGCGATTCATCAGCATTTATTTACAGCCAAATATATAGCAATTTGCACACTAAAAGGATAACTTCAAAAAGCTGGAAATTGAGTCGTCACCCAAGACATTAGTTGGCTATATATTTTGTTTAAATTTCTTAAATATCTAAGAATATATTAGAAACCATCAAAACCATGGGGGAAAACCTGACCTGCTAAATGAGGAAAAAATATTTAAAAACCAACAAAATCCAAATCCAAGTGACTAAGAGTAAAAGCACAAAGAGGAGACAAAAGATTGGATGATGGACAGGAAGACTCAGGGTAGAGAAAATAAATCAAAATCCAGAAATGTTGCGAAAGTCAGAGAAGAGATGCACATAGCTTTAAAGTAAGCAATGATAAAATCAAAACCAAGGCACATATAGATTGGACTTTTTAGGTAATATATGTAAGAGTATGGTAGTATAATACAAAACACTCAATAGAATGGCACATAATCGTTCAACAAAATCTATCAAGGTGGTGTTACTAACATTTGTAAATTAATTGCCTTAATATTCAATAGATGTGTGTTTTCTCTCTGTCAGTTACTCAAAGAGTATTTGCAGCAGTGTTTAATTCCAGAAAGTCTTGAAATATTGAGAAAGTTCCAATGGGCTCAAAAAAGAAAAAAAAAAATAAAAATCAATCTCTTTGAAATGTCAAAATATTAAATAAGTTAGTACTGAAGTCTCAAACTGTTAAAGATTTTCAATGAACAATTCTCAGGAAATTATAGCAAAAATGGTGTCAATCAACGTGGGCTTACAGAAGTTCTTATTAGACTCTTATGAAACTAAAATTTAATTAACAACAGGTCTGATATAATATTTTTAGACTTTCTGGCAGGCACAACACATCTTGACTAACACCAGAAATTTAAAAAACCCCAAATTTTAAAAAAACCCTAAGCCAAACCAAATAAAACCCAGTCAAATAAATACAAAATATTAGAAACAATTAAGTGACAGCTCTTGAAATATTGGTGACAATGAGAAACTACTGGTAGCAAGGTCCATCAGGTACTGGCTCCTGGCCCTGTGCCATTTGCCATTTCACCCCTAGGCAGTGACTTGGAAGAAAGGAGTCACTAAATTTGCTGGAGCTACAAAGACAGGAAGAGCAGCAATTAACAAAAGGCCCAGGTCACAGAGGCTGCTTACCAAAGCAAATGCAATTAAACACTCCTTGGAAAGGGGGGCAGGGGGAATGGAGAAAGCCACAAATCACACATCTAGGAACAGGAAAAACAGCGTCTCAAAGACATACCCAGATCCAGCAGCTGAAACTGGAAGCTGATCAAACTCAGCCAGACATAAGACACTCTCCCTTTAATTTTACAAAGGTCCAACTGAAGACACAAGACATGCACTCTAGGACTGGATCATCATTTTCCCTACTCTAGGATTCTGGAGATGTTATTTAGGAGAGTGTGGGCTGGTTGCTAAGACCTGTTTCCCTTTCCCTGTCCCTCAGTACTTGGATTCATCATGTTAGGAGTCTCATTAACTAGTATGAAGCAAGAGCCACCACCATCACATCAGGTTTTTATTGGATTTCTCATGCCTAGATTTTCTGGTCAAGATTGGTTATATTTATCCACAGCTATGGGATTTGAAGCAGGAATTAATTCAGAAAAATCCTACAGTCTACGTGTAACACGGGAATTCTGTCTGTTTCAGGACAAAAATCTATTAAACTTGAATGTTTCAGTCACAGGCATCTTAATAGAAAAGCAAGACCAAGCAACAAGGGAGGGGGAAAAAAGTCACAGGACAGTTATTAATATACACTAAGTCTCATGACATGCATATAATTATAAGTTGTGAATATTCTTTTATCCATGCAACAAAATAAAAGGAACACCCGTCCACCTATGATGAGAGATCCCGTTATCTGGATGGAGACCAATTAAGGACTCCAACTACAAGTTAAATCAGCTTTGCTTTAGCTTCTTGGGGAAGAAAGAAAAAGCTGTGCATCTCAACCAATTTTTCAAATTTCATGCTTCTCTATTCTAGTTAATGAAACTGCACTGTTCAGGGACTTACTGCAGACATTCAGAGGGTTCTGGGGACCTTAAATATCAACCTGGTTCTATAAGAGCAATATAGATACATGCATACAGAAGAAAAGAACTAAGGACGTTAAGACAGGTGCTAGTTAAAAGTACAGGTATATCCAAGTTCTGTATAGCAACCCACAGCTCTTCTGTAGCTTTTTCCACCAAAATACCTTCCATTCTCAAGACAGAATGCGAGATTATCCTGTGCTGGGATCCCTACACAGACCTTTGGAGCTTAAGAGAACAAGAATTCTTTGGCCTTAGAGTAATGCTTTATTCACTGTAGAACATCATCTCCAATAGAGACGCTTCATTTGAAACAACCAAGAAACCAAAAAGGTGCACATCCTGCCTAACAGCCACTTCACTGTTACAGTAACTTACCACAGCAGTAAGCTGAGAAATCAAAAAAGCAGCAAAAAACGACAAGAATTTATAGTAGTGCTTCTGACTGACCATCCATCCTGCAGGACTTAATTAGAATTCCACTATTAGTCTGTAATTTTAATAAAAAAGCTGCAGCAGACCATCCTCACTTTTCTCTCCAAGCATCCCTCTGAACCAAGCTATTCCTTTTCCTCTGAGAACCAAGTCTAAGAACATTTTCTCTGATGCAATCCCAAACTCACAGCAAGGCATTTAAAATTTAATGAGCTAAATATGACAGGATAACAGCTACATATTGGAACTATAGAGCTGCAATGCACTTGCCTTCACAGCAGACAAGTGCCCTGCCAAATACACCAGAAGAGGGGAGATCTCCCACCTCTAAAAGGAAGGGCAAAGAAGTAAAGCAAGTTACCAGCTTGAGTCACAGTGCAAGATATGGAAACTGGAGACTCTCCATTCAGTGTTAGCACTCTAACTGGCAGGTTATCTCACTGATTACAACTAAAAATTCAACCCCAAAAACCAGAAGTGACAAATTATAAAGCTTGTTGCCAGAGTGCAGAGTATAGCAAAATATGGATCATCTCCTGCTTCCCTCCCACGAGGAGTATTTTTGTGTGTGTGATCTGATATCAAGAAGATAATTACACAAAGGCATGCAAACTTCTTATCTCTAACCAAAAGTCTCAGAAGCAGAATTCAAGAAAAGCTAAGGACATTGCAATGTCTGTCTCAAGATCACTTCAAGATACAGCAATTGTTCTGGCAGGCTGAGTGGCAATCTTCATATGGATTTGCAGGGGTGAAAGGTTCCTCCAGTTTGTAGATACTGCATCACCAATCTGGCTAGTTGTTCAAGTCAGGGGCTGTGGGTTTCTGTTTTACATTTTAACTCAAGATCAGGAGGTTTATTGTACAACCAGCTGGTTTCATTCATAGCCAGTTACCACTAATGCAGGACCTGACTGGAATCCTCTCATGTAAATACTTGCATTTTATTACTTTAGAAAATAAGCCAGAAAATACAGGCAGCACCAAATGGCAAAGAATTGCAACAGAAGAGTTTCAGTAACTACTAACTTTCTATGCATCCTTAAAAAATACAGGTTTTACTTAATGGTAGAATAGGGTCTAAATTAAAAAAAATTAATAATTTAACTAAACTAAAATCCAAACAAACAAATTCTAACACTAAATATTGAAATTGGAGTTGCTTTTCAGTATCGCAGTTCAGTGCTCTTATTTGTTGAACCTCCAGGTATGGACTCCCAGCAGGCAACCAGGTGCAACTTTAACTGATAAGAAACTACAACAACTAGCTAGGCAGTTTACAAACAGATTAGAAGAGTCAAATAGCTCAAGAATGCACAATACCACAAATCAGCATGGACCAAAATACATAGGCCCAAACATTTCTCAAACTTGAGGCATTTTATTTTCAATTTCTAACAGTGTTGCATTACTTATTGCAGCAAAATAAAAACTTTGAAACTTTTCCCCACTGGAGAAATCTATTAATGCTTCACTCCCAAGCAAAGGTGACATTCATTAACTACCAGTTTATCCCCATACCCCATGCTCCTAAGGCACAAAATTAAGAATAGCCTTGCAGTAGAGGGAATTGATCTGCCTGGAAAATGCCTCCCATAGAAAAGATAGGATTTCCAGCAGCATCAGTTCACTGCTCTGCTTTATTTCATGGCCACAGTAAGGCTTGTATCACAGCAAGAGCCAGGTGCTCTCAGGAACAACTTGCCACAAGCAGGCATAGTAGAGGTTCAAGTCAGTTTAAACCACAGAGGAACCATTCTTCTCTCACAGAAGCTGCCAATGTGGAAACAGAGGACACGTGTGGCTTTCACCCCAACCTCAAGAGATACACACAGGCACAGTGCAGAAGTGTTAGAAGCATGAGTTAAACTGGCTGAGATACGAGCTGTATTTCATACTCCACAACTGTCCTGTTTGAAGAGGGTGGCCTCCCCTCAGCAACATTCAGTCTTGCCTGACATTGTTCCCTGTCTGCAACAGTCACCTACGAAATCACATTAACTGAAATAATTAAAAGCTAAAAATCAGACCAGAAAGGGTAGGTATGAGCTGCTGCATCTACTTAAACAAGGACTGCCAGCAGAAAAAGCATCTACCAAACCCCAGCTGTGATCTAGAAAACTCCCGGAGGGTGACTCAGTTTCAACTTCTTTAGCACAGGAGATCATTTATACCATGATTCATTATTGAATTAACTCAATACATTATTATAATTATTTTCTTTTGGCTCTCAAGTTATAGATATCCCTTTCACCACCTCTACAGAGATTTTTCAGATCTATACAGTAATCGTCAAATGGGAATGAAAACATGATTCTGTTTAGGAAACTAAACATAATTACATCACCAATCACTGAAAATCTGATGGTCTTCAATGAATAGACTTGAAAACAATTGAACATTTCTTGTTGAGAGGTGAATGTACTGAGCTTACCTGTAAGGGTAAAAATTGTAAAGAGCATTTTTACTCTGTTACTTGTGATTGTAAATCTGTCTGGTGTAAAATAAATCTCCACGATAACCCATTACATAGTTGCCTCAATGAATAGTACACTTTGACTCCAGCTAGCTCACAGCATCCTGGAAAATTTACAGTATGCAAAGATACACCACTTTATTAAGTCAAGGGATTATTTCACTGCAACGCCAGTGAGTTTATCTAAATTCTGATAAAGAAGCTAACAAAAGCAAAGAAATATCTAGACCATGGAAAGAAAGCTTAATCATGACTACAGTGAATATGAAGCACATGTGATGTTTTGAGAAGGCTTCCCAGAAATTCTGGAAAAGTATCCTTAGCCTTTTCAGATGGACAGCTCAGTTCTGCCTCAAAAGGAAGGATGATCTAGGCAAAATCAGAAGGTGAAACAGGCAGCTACACAAAAATGAAAGGGTAAATGAAAGCAGGGAAAAGGGTCCACCTTAAACAAGAACTCTGAAAACAACACACAGAGAGGAGCATCTTAAAACTGAAAGACAGAATTCATACCAGCTACAGGGCAGGTTACAGTGACTAATTGTCATCACTGAAGTCACACTTGCAAGTATACAACAAGTGAGGCATTCCATGAGTTTACAACACAAGGTGCAAACCCAAAGGAAGCAAAACTAAGCCTAACAATCCTCTCCAGCTTTATGGTTGTTTGCACAGCAGTTTTATTAAGAACACAAAGGTACAAAGTAAGCACGACTCCTGCATGCAGCAAAGAAGATACAGCTGTATTACTGCTGTTATTCTTGTGTAAAAAGAACCAAATACTAACAGGAATAGTCTTAGTTACCCTTCAGTCACACCCTGGGTTACACCTATGCACTAAAGAAGCTGCAAGCCCTGATAATCCTCTGGAAACAGAAAAGCATTAGCACAGCTGACAACTTTGTAACAAAATATTACCAGAGAAAAAATAACTTGGTGCTGAAATTAACTACTGTAACTGAAGTTGCCAGATGTGATGGAACGTTACTCAGCGAGATGAAGAACAGTAAACCTCTGAAAAAATAACTACACTCAGATTCAAGAAACTCACAGTAAATACCTGTAAAAAAGCCTGACTTTTGGGGTTTAGCAAAATTTTCCCAAAGAGCAAGTGACTGATAAATCTCTTTCTCACTTCTGATGTCACATAATGTCTACTATCATTTAATGTAGCAACTCTTGGAGTCTCACTAACCTTCTAGCCTCAGACACACACCATCAATTCTGTAAGCTATGCTTGCAGGTGTGCTGCTCAAGAGAAGCAGCCCAGTTTCTTTGAGGCATTTTGTGTTCAACTACAGCTGGAGTTACACAGAGCTTTTATTTTTCTTCCTTGACAGCAACTTGGGACAGAAGAAAGGCTGCTTAACATCAACATTTCTAATGACACTTTTGACTGACAATATAAATTACTATATAAGAACATACAGAGGATTAAAAAACAATTTTTGCTTGCCTTATTTCTAGACTGGAACAATTTCCTGGCCTAGTCCAGTTACACTGGCCTAGTTCAGTTACATCAGCAGGAACAAGTGGCAGGAACAGGGAGGGACATCATAGACAACAACACTATGGAAATCAAGATCTGTGCTCTTGTTCACTCTCTCAGACTGCCTTCCCTTATTCAGATTAAGGACAAACATCTGAAGTAATTACTGGATCAGAACTGAAGATCATAGCCAGAAAAGACCCCCTGAGATTTGGCTGATGCAAAACTAACATGACAGAGAACACAGGTTTCATGATGGCCGTTCAGGATTTCAAAGTTATTCCTAAGCATCTTTTCTGGATAGCTACGGTGAATTTGGACTCTAATGGCATATTTAACAGCTTATTGTGCACTTAACTGAGTTATACACATAGTCATTTCAGTTCCTATCATCATCTTTAAGTCTTCCTCAAACGAAGCAGCTCTGTGTAGCTTTCTGACACTGCCTTCTTCTCTCTCCACCTCCTTTATTCCAGACCTTCCAGAATTCCTGAAACATAGCATATATTATTGGCCTTCTTTGTCAAATGTTTAATCCACTGTACTTTGGTTGAGGCCACCCTATACCCTCACACATTTGTTTTCAATCTAGTTGAAGTTCCTTGCTTCAAAGCTTCATTTGTGACCTGAACTTGAGAGAAGACAGCAGTCCCATCCTTTCTGCACACTAAGTTTCTCAATGTCACTATGTTGCAACAGAATCTCAGGATATGCTAACAGTTAAACAAATTACAAGTTTCTAGTCAAGAAGATCAAACAGCTACAAAGACAAAACATCTGAAGATAAGACTGCTACAATAGCCAGTCTTGCTCTAATTTTACAGTTAGTAACTCAACAAAAAAGGTCTTACTAAACCTGCTAGATATGCCCCAGATCTTTTCAAAGAATGAAGTCATTATTTAGGATGATCAGATCTGAAACCAATTATTTGATGCTAAGTGAAGAAACACTGGGAGAGCACTCAGCCTTCCAAATCAGAAGTTGGTCCTTTGTTCCAAATCAAAATTAAATTTTCCAGGTAACTTATACATAAATCTTCTCAAGCTTGCCCACTCTGTATTACTAAATTCATCATACTGAAGTATCTGGCACAACTCTTCTATGAAGAAACAACAGAAACCCTTCTCAATTTTGAGTGCTGCTTTGCTGGAAGCTTCAGCTTTTAAGATCAGTATCACTATCCACTCATATTCAAAGCGGGTCTTTTTGGAACTTCTTAATTGTTCTTTCAGAGCAAAATCTCAGAAAAGGATTTCCTAACCCACAGCTAGGAACTGCCAGCAGTACAGCCATATAAACAGTAAAGGAATTTGATGCAAACTGAGCTTCTGCAGGCTACACCCTAATCATCTGACCCTAAGAGATTCAAAGTCTACAGTAGCACTGACACCTATTTGAGGTTTGTTGATGTCTATGACACTCTGTAAATATCTTCCCTTAAGGTTATTTTTTCTCCTGCAGAATTCTCCATACATAAGTTTCTCTAAAAGAAAAAGTCTATCATGCACAAGTAATGAACAAAATATGGCATAAAGAGTGAACAGTAAATTACTGATGACTGTGTGTGCAAGAAGCATTAATAACTACTTGTTCCCCACTACTGTCAATTTTATAGCTTGAGTACTTTGAAAATTATTTCAAATACAGCCAACTTTAAAAAAAAATAACTTTGACACCAGAAATATTTCCAAGTTCAAGAAACACTAGACTTCTAGAACACACTTATCTATAAAACCACAGCAGGAATACCAGAGGTAAGAGTGAAGGAAATCAGATACCCAAACAAAATGCAGTAGGATACAAGTGTGGCAGAACAACTTGCACCAGTTCTTCTTTTGTCAAAGTAGCCAAGCTAAAGAAGAATTGCAATTTTACCTGGATTTATTACCTCTGTACAGAGCTGAAAAGCACCAATTAAAATCCAAGCAAAGAAACTATACCTAATCACTTCAAAATCATAGCCTAGATGGTCAGCAGCAGTTTTAACAAAAGAAATTCAAACCACATGAAGAGAAGGCTCCTTTCATTTACAGGGGAAAAAGAACAGAAGCACACTGGAAAACTAAAGCTGGAAAGGAACCTGCAAAATCCTCAGCTACACAAAGAACACTGCATTCAGTATCCTAGTGATTTCAGTATTTTAAATACTTGCTTCTATTAGTGTTCAATTAGTAATTCAATCAAATACAGTAGTAGTTGAATACACGGAACCCTCCAAGAGTAGCCAAGTCAAAAACCCAGTATTTTTCAAAAAAGCACATAGTTTAATGCTGACTTTGTCTTAGAACTGCTAATTACCTCCATACAATTACTTCCATACCAGAAAACATGCAATACCTGATTTTACAAAAGTGATACAATCACAAAATGCATTTTTAAGGAAGCTGCATTATCAAATCTGCAAAAATAGTTTAGCATTGTGTTTACTCTTCCAGAAACTGGCTCCTTGCTAGTCCCAGAATAATAATATGACCTATGATGCAGGGAATCAAAAAAAGACTTCAGTGTGCAATTTTTGGTTTTGTTAACACTTATTTGATCCAAGTATTTCTATAGATATTTGACTATTTCAAGTATTTAAAAATCTCTCTTCATGCATTCAGAAGTCTGAAATGGTCTTTCATAACTATCTTGAACATAGTCTAAAGATTTTATATGTTCATGGATTAACCTACAGTTAATCTTATTACACAAAGAGCCAACATTTTCAAGAATGAATGCTAAAGCTGAAACACTAAATAAGCTCATTTAAAAAGCAACCCTGAAATTCTTTTTACTTCTGCACCCATTTTAAAGTCACCAATAAGCACTAGTCAGACTGCAGAATGTTTCTACCAGCAGGCTTCTGAATATGCATAATGCCAATAAAGTTAATTACATTTTAGAAATAATAGTCTATGTGCAATTAAGATACTGGCAACATTTTAATGCAAAAAAATGTTTAAATATACTAACATCCTAGTCTTGGGATATCCAGTCAAGCTACGCAAAGAGATGTGTTTGTCCCTTGCATACTCCCATATGTGGAAGTAGGATCAGAAACTGGATCTGGAAGAAAGGGTAAACAGCACAGTTAGTTAAATTCACAGAGGATACTATGTTCGGAGATGTTGCAAACATTAGTGAAGACAAATACATAAATGACCTAGAGAGAAAATAAAATTACTTCGGAAACAAAAACATCTCATGAAAAATAACTCCAAACAATCAGTGTAGAAGAACCACAAGGATAGCGGTGAAAAATGTAAAATGAAAGGAACCTAAAAGCAGCAACAGTGGACAGTCAGCTAAATATTTGCATTGAAAGACAGTCTGGAGTTGTAGAGGCATCAAACAGAGCAGGGAAATTAAAGTTCTTTCTATAGTCTTTGAGCCAGTAACAATAGCCATCTCTCTGCACAATTGCCAGGGACTGAAAAATTCCCCTTCATGCCCAGCAAGTGGAAAGCTCCTCTCAATGGCAAATCAAGTTCTGCAGGAGGTAGGGTTTCATTTTTTTTAAGCAAAGTTAACATACGGTTAGCATAAGCCTACGCAGCAGGCTCTTCCAGTGCTTCTGCTGCTCGTGGCTTTGTGCAGAACAGGAGGAAGCTAAGAAAACGAATCCGTTTTTACAGGTGCAACTCAACCTTGCATTGTTCAGATTTATTTCTGTGGTCCTTGAGAAAAGAAACCAAAACAGCTAGTACAACTACTAAAACGGAATAATAGTAATAGTAATAATAATAATAAATCCTTCACCATTTACTTTTTGCCTTAAATTTACTTTTCTCAAGAATGACATCCACTCATCCATCAAGGCAGATGTCAGCACTATCCAGCTTGAACAGCAAAGATAATGGGAGGAAAGAATGGACTCTGTCTTTAGAAAGGCTACAAGAGGATCCCCCAACCACAGCAGATAACGCAAATATAAAAGTTAAAGCAATCAGCACACAATTTCAAGGATTGTCAAGCCTTTGTTGTTCAGAAATATTTCTAGGCACAAACTAAGAACCATTTAGTCTGATTCATTCCCAAATTAACAGAATAGGCTAATTTTACAGAATTTGTTTCTCTCAGTAACAAGGCTTCCATGAGGCAACCACTTAGATGCCTTATACTCAAGGCAGTCCATAGACAAAAAAAGAAAAGACAAAAAAAACTCCACCCCAAACCAAATGGCCCAACATTTCACCAGAAGCCATCTTTCAGCCTATCATGTTGCTGAATCTTAGGAGAAGCTCCAGCATGGAGCTTTATGCATCTCAGCATCACAAGCAAAAAAGCAAACAGGAAACTGAAGGCTTCCCTCCTCTTGACAACTGCTGACCTATGTGATTTTTGAAATAAGTCATCCTATGCACATCTTCAGCTACTGCTTGTGGAGTGAGGGCAAGAACAAAACAGCTCCTACCAGTCTGCCTCATCTTTAACAGAAAACTGGTTAGCCCTGCATCCTTCAGTCGAGATTTAAGCAACAGATTGCCAGGCACCCCTCAAGCCAAAGGCACATGAAACACAGCGTGGACGGGTTTTAAAGTAGTTCATACAATAAAGACAGTACAGAACCAAGAATCACATCATCTCATTGAAGAACTCAGTGAATTTCAGGAACATGTGAGGCTTCAGATTTAACAAAAATCTATCTCTGCTTTTTGCACCAGAGGACAATGGCAAAATATCTCTGTTATGTTTTGCCCTGTTTGAAAGATCAGTGTTAGCATGAGGCAAGATTCATAGAGGCAAACTCCAACCAAGCCTACAGACTCAAAGCACAGTCTCCTGAGCAGATCTTTCAGTAGCAACAGCAGGTTTTGCAGCCCCTTTCCTTCTCTACTCCATCACTCATTCCTACTCCTACACTGCATCAGTTACACTGGTAGAAGTTTATGAGACTGCAGAAAGATTAAGTGGTTTTGCACACACACCCCTCATTTCTCTTTTATTTTTTAAAGCAGTAACTTCTACAAGTTCACCTTGCATGAGAATGGCTGTTAAGGGTTAAGACAAATGTTTAACTAGCCCAGAATCCCAGTTCCAATAAGAGTAAAAGTTTAAGTGGCAATAAAGGGCTTGCCTTAAACAATGCCATCATGAAAAGTATGACCAGCAAATTCCAGAATACATCTTTTCAGAAGCAGAGCATAGCTGCTGCTTAAAAGCCTGTAAAAGAATCATGCAATTACTCCAGTTTGTCAGATGTGTAGCTGCACTGGACTGCTTGTAAGTGAAAAACACGAGAGATGCACGTTACAGCAAAGATGCTGAAAAATCAAGTCCTATTAGAACAGAAAGGAGATAGAGTCACCAATACTCAGTAGCCTGCAGGTTTTGGCACAGTGTGCTGCAGAGAACAGGTGAGACACACAGGAGCAGGACAGACTCGTGCTCCTGCAGGAGAGGCCAGCCCACAGAATCACACAGCTCGGATGGAAGGCAATGGGACCTACTGCTGAATGAGCAGACAGATGTTTTCTGGGAGGGGTTCTTATTGCAGTTCTCTCTCTAGTGAATGCAAAACTGGTCTGACACTGCCCTGTCGTACTCCTTGGTCAGCCATCAGGAGTTGCTGGCTGATGTATCTCAGATTAATTCTGCACAAGTGCTACCTGCCCCTAGCTCTACCTTCTGTTTTCCCCTAGTGACTCCTGTTTGGAAGCAAGTCCTATGACAACTTTAAGCCTTGTCTTAAAACAAAATCCCTAAACCAGCAGTTGTACTGAATATGCATCCTGACTGACTGACCAGTCCCAAACCTGTGCAACCCTCTGTGGTAGGGACTGTTTTCACTGAAAATGGAAGATGCTGCACTAGACCAAGAATGCTTCGAAGTCTGGTGTAATGAGGGGTTGAGGCTCAGGAGATTCCCATGGCTGCAAACCCACTGACCCTGCACTTTGGGAGAACACTGACCCCAAACAAGCTGTTTCAGCACCAGCTCATCTCCCCAGTAGGCATCATAAACCTAAGGTGTAAGAGATTGGTGTCATTTTGTTAAAGCCCAAATATGCAGATTACCCAAAAACATAAAGAGAATTCCTTCCTTTAGGCAAACATTCAAAATGTTTAGTTCAAAATGAGGATTTGGACTACCATTATGTCATAGGAACCAGAGCAAGGAAATACCCATGAGAACTACTACTAGGGGATATAAAGATAGATTCAGCTGGTTTCATCCCTGAAAACCATTTTTGTAACTAGTGATGACCCTAATGTTCCCATTAGGGAACAGTTTCTCTGTTTCTCAGTTTCTTTGTAACTTCCTGTTAATTTTATGAAAAACAAACATTGGATAAAGATCTTCATCTACTCAAGACTTACTGCAACCTGAGGCACATTTGCTACCAAGGCAGCATCAAAGTAGAATGAGGCTTGCCTGACTCAAGTGCTAAAGGCGGGTGATAAAAATTAAACAGCAGTAAAATGCATATGCATGCAAAATGTATGACTGCAAAATATGCTGTGTAAAAATTGTTGATTATGAGAAGCAGAGTAAGAAAACACAAAATTCCACAATTCACTTATCCCAAGTCATTAGAAGACAGATTACTGCAAACTGAAGGTTACTGGAACAGGGAACTTCATCCTGCAGCATGTCTTCAATATTTTGAAGCTATGATTACTGATCACCTGGCACTTTAATCCGTGATAAATCCACCTCTCCACTGAAAGAGCTGATCCCACTCATCCTCCCCACCCCCCCACATGCTCACTCATCTTGCATTTGCACAGTAACACAAGATGGTTCAGGGATCAGTTTCCTGATCCAACCCAGCATGCATTTACACAAAGTGAGGGCAGTGGCACAAAGGGGATGGAATGATCACCCTTCTCCTGCAGCATTTTACATTTATGTGAGACTAAAAACTGCTGTGCAACCATGAACTGTGTTTTTATAAGGAAATTCACTTTTACTGCTACGCATCCCTTCAACATGTATTCTATTTACCTGTGGTGGAACCAAAATCTTTCCTGAATAATCTTTTATATTGGTCAGCAATAAACAACTATACTCTCCCATACTGCTCATTTAGGTTAAAAGACAGAAAATTGTGATTGAAATTATTTTAAGAGTTACTGCCCAAACCTGTACCTACTCTAAATGTAACACCAAGTTGCAGTTTGCCAAGGTCTGTAATGTGGACTTGCAGTTCCTTCAAAATCAGGTGAAATGCTTTATTACAGTTGCTGTAGCATAAACTCTCCTTTATGTTAAAAAGGGAATAAAAGTCTACTTAATGTTTCCTATAGCATTTGCTACACACACTAAACATCACTTTTAGAATATAGAAACTATAATTAATATATTTCAGTATTTTTCACCAAAGCAGTGATATTGCAAAGAGACTAATTTCATGCCTTTTCAGAAATCTGACCCTCAAGAAAGTTGGTTAATGCGATGCAATACAGTTAAAAAAATAGCATAATGTTTAACTTAATTCTGGAAAATGAGTAACTCATGGCTCAAAAGCGAATAGTAATTTTATCAGATATTCTTGAGGATCATTTTCTGTTAATTTTCCTTAAAAAAAGATTCAGTGTACCTATCTAGGCACATCTCAGTGCTGTCCTAACCTTTAACTCTCCAACTAAAAACCATGTGTTTTTAGAATAGCTTTCTCATGGTGACTTCTATTCGGCTTTTAATGCTTAAAACAACAACAACAAAACTAAAACCAAACAAAATTTTAAAAATATTTTAAAAAACCCAACCAACCAAAAAACCAAAACAAATACACCAGAACCTGCCTGCCTTCTCCTACTAGTGCCTCCCCAAACTCTGTCCCCTTAAATTTCACATTAGAACTCTAACAAGCAAAGGCTTCAAGAAAATACACTTTTCCCTTTGATGGGAAGACCAGGTAGTTAGTTACCTGAAACTCTTTTTTCTCTAAAGTGGGAAATACTTTGCCCATTTGCCAAAAATGCCTTAAGATGTATTTGGAAGAGTTTAGTCTTTACACAGCTATTAAAGCTCGTTATCTCCTTGTCTAAAAGCATTCTTTGTGAAGCTTGACCCTCATTTAAGCTAAATCTGGATTTTCAAGAGACCTAGTTTAGAAGAGATATTCATTTCCTTCACTGATTCCAAAAAAGAAAACTCTTGGTGATATTTTAAGGCTATGATGTCCTGTTAGTTCATTTTCATCTCTACCTCCCCTCCAAAGGAACTAACAGGGAGGAGCCTCCTGAGTTAAAGAATGCCTTACTAAGGAGCTGAAAGCCCACAGACAAGTATTTTACGTGTCATTTTGAAAACGAGAGTAAGTTTATGACCTTCTGTGAGGCCATCTGAAGGAAGAGATCGATTTCCTAAGACCACCTGACGCAAGCTGCTTTAGACCCCAGCCCTACATAAGTGTGGACTGACAGCAGAGGGTGAGGCAGTTATTGCATGTGTGCCAAAGCACATTTGCACGCTGGCTCCACGCTGACAGAAAGCAGGAATTAGTCCTCAGGAGAGCCTCACTTGTCACACATAACCACAAGGTGCTCCAGCAGGCACTGGTGTCCTTTGGCAGCCACTGAGAGCAGACGGTTCCCAGCTCAGAGGCAAGGACACCCCTGTCAGGGATTCCTCCAACACCCATATCTGTGACTCTTCTTCTGGCCCACTCACAGCTCAGGTGCCATAGCCTTTGCTCAGACTAACCTCAGACTTCTCATTAGAGACAAGGCTTATTAAACCTTGACTTCATGATCCAGCTTAAAAACAGACCAAACAGAGGTACACCGGCAAAACTATGAGGAAGCAAACCAGTCTGCAGAGCATGATTGATTTATTTATTAAAGAAATTTTTGACACCACCAAAAGAATATCAAAACTGCACAATAAATAAACCCAGCAGACTTCAAGTCTGCTAGCACAAACCAGCTCAGAAATTAGCTCTGTTGCTGCTTACCAGCAGAATCATGAAGACCCCCCCTAAGCATGCTGAGAGCAAAGATCCATTTGCCTTAAGGATGAGATCAGAAGATTGCTTATCTCTTTCCCCTAACTGAATATGAAAGAACTATTCTACTTCCCTTAAAGCAATGGAAAGCCCTCCAACTTTCAGACAATAGAAAGACAAGAAGGAACATCAAGAGGGATGTAGGGTTGGGATGCTGAAATGCCCACAAACATGATAAGCAGAAGGTGTCAATTTCTTGGGGAAAAGCGTTTTTGCATAGACTTTTTTTTTAAGTAGGTTTAGTAGTTTTAGTCCTGAGGGGAAAAAAGTTTCCAAAAATAACTGCTTACTTTCTGAAGTTTGTGAGGTGTCATCACAAGCGCATTTAGCTGCTAAAGTTCATCACCATGCCAGTAAGTATAGACCAAAGCAGCTGTGATCGACTTCTCGATACATGCCTTCCTCTCAAGCACCTCCCATTATATACCAAGCTGTGTAAGGCATTTCCTATCCTAGGGCCAGGAGCAGTCCTTGGGCTACGAGGAGTTGAGAAAATGTATAGCTTTGTCTGTTGTACTTATTTGGAGCACAGAATTCACTTCAAAGTACAAGCAGTAGAAAGATACAAATTCAAGATTAGTCACAGGCAAACAGATGATTTAGGAACAAGAACCAATCTGTCATAGGAAAGGAGTGCAGCCTCCATGGCAAAGTCAATTCTGCAACATCTTTAACTTATGAAGTCAACTTTTAATCTAATTTTAAACTGAGTAACTTGTTGAGCAGAGTAACCTCTGAACCCTATTCAGTTTTATACTGTTACCATGCTCAAACTGTGACTTCAGCTATGGTTCTAGCAAAAGGAGTCAGGTGGCCAGAGGCCAGGATGGAGAGTATTTGGGTTTTGATATCCAGAACTGCAGTGCACCAAGGGATTACCGAACAGCTTAGCATCCATCCCATACTTCAAATGCCTTCCAGTCATTAAAATAAACAAATCCATGTCCTCTTGAGACCCAAAAGGTGGTTTACCTGTTGTTTCAGGACATCTGCCAATACACTGCACGGAGACTACATCAGTTTACACTCAAGCCTGCATATCTAAAGTTCCTTTCACAACCATGTAAGGGAGGAATGCAATGAAATCTTTAGATCCAACACAAACTAGCAGGAGTTTGGCTTTCAGAGCAAGATTCTTGGAAGGGAAAATACAGAAGCTCTATGTACAGGGAGTGCAGCTCTGTAAACAGACCTACTTAACACCACTCTAACCTTTTTTCAGAAGCCAGCTTTCAAGTTGAAGTTTTCCAGGCTTAGTATCCTCCATGATATCCATTTTTGGATAAAATATATTTTTAAATAGCAAAGTATGAGAAGAGGAAGGAAAGTGAAAAATCAATCCTAATCTAATGGATCACTAAATACCAGCTCATACTCCTTAACACCTACAGCCACTTTGGAAAGGAAAAATAGCCCTCATTTACAAATCATTTAGAGCAATAATTTTCAAATTGTGGAATCCTGAAAAGCATAAAAACCTCACACAATTTAAACTACTGGCAATAGCCTTGTCTTTCCACAGTTGCTTCTTGCCAACTTCAGGTTGAAAAGCACTGATTTAAGAGAGCCCTGGCAAAATACAGTTCCTCTCTCAATGGTTGAGGCTTGTTCAAGAAATAAATGCAACATTCCTGCTGAATTCAAAAGATCACATGCAAAATGGACCTCTGCATGGCCTAATGTCAACTGAGAACTAAAGCCATTCATTCCCAAATGACTGCACATCACTCAGGAAGACTGCAGAGGCAAGACCAAGGCATTATATTTTGAGAGGACTTTACAAAAATACTCCTGTAAGATACAAGAACTAGGTTCTCAGAGCATCTTACCATACAGTTCCGGATGATTATGTTTTTCTTATTTTGTATGAATACACAGGATTGACAAGGATGACAGAAAAGTATAAAAAAACCAAGAGAAATGTGTGGGCAGTAGTTAGGCATTTAACCAGAAATACCAAATTTAGTGTTATACTTGATACAATTTTGCCCATCAAGTATAAGTTAGAATAAACTAAATATTTCTGGGAAATATTTCAGGGAAAAAAATACTTTTCCCCCGTCCAAGAGACTTTGACACTTCATTTTGACAAAGACTCAGTGTACTTTTCTTACACAACACATTCTGCAATATGGATACTCATCTAAACCTACACATAACTAATACTTCACACTTCATTTTTCCCTCACATGTCTTCATCCTTTTCTCAATCTTGTAATAATTTGAAAGATAGTAAGGCACGGCATGCAGATAAAGAATAACCACTAAGGTCACTGGAACTTTCCATTTCCAGTTGAATAAAAGCACAACTTTTCCAAAGGACATTTAAAACCAGCAAGGGACACTCCCCTTAATTGGAAAGAGGACAATTAAACCAAGAAATGATCATTGACAAAAAAGTGCAGTAGTTTTCTTTTATTAGAAAAGTTTTTTTTCTGTTCGTTGGAAGTGAACACTGACAGATGATGTTTTTCTTCATAAGATAAAAGTAAGACCCTTGAGAAAAGCCTCAGAATTGAGATACTGGTATAATATAAACTTAAGTTTCACTAATGACTTTAAAATAGAGGAGAAAGCTAGGGATAAGGTAGCAATGCTCCTCCTGCTCTGAAGGATGCAAATGGAATCGCTGCTTTAAGAAGATTGCTTTTAACTTTGTTTAGATCAGAAAAGGAAATTATCTCCATGCTTTCCTGTTCTCTTGCTTTCACAGAGCAAAATGCAAGTTAAGCATCCACTTCTGCAAAAATTTTCTTTATGCAAAGGATACAATAGCATGTTTTCAGAAACGCATCCAAAGACCATGATAAAGCATCACCTAGAAAGGAGCAGCCATTATTTTTGACAGGAGATGACCAAACTTGAGACAAAGGTCTGCTGTAACACTAGCTTATATTCAACTTGTTCACAATGAGGACCAAATAACTCCCAAAGAAGACAAGAAGTAAGCCAGGCTGCTGCTCAAACCAAAGCAAATCCATTTTCTGTGTTCAAATACATAAAAATATTTCTCCAGAAGCCCAAGACTACAGGACACAAGACATAGGCTGAGAGGACTCTTCTAATCACAAAACTCCCAATCTGAAGTGCACAAGCATATTACTCTGAGTAATCTGTGACAAAGTTTCAAAACTGACCCGCAAGTTACTCTGCACATTAAGCACAGGCAGACCACCAAAGAGCTTTGTGTACACAAATTGCTGTGGGGAGTTTAAGACCTGCAGGACCAGGCTGTCCTTGCAAGACTGCAGGCTGAACTCAAAAGTCCATTACACAGGTAGCTAGCTGCCTCCTGTCACACATAGGGAACCAAAAAGCTCATTGCTGCAGACTCATTACGGACATCAGGACAAGCACAGGATAAGGAGCCTCAGCACTAGGAACTGGCCTTGAAGTACAAAGAGCAGGGAACTACAGGCTGTAGGCTGAAGCTTTCACATCCTTTTGTTAGGGCAACCAACAAAAAAAAGAAATAAAGAAGTGAAGAACTCTGACTCTTGACTACCTGCTCCTCTTCCTATTCTGGCAGTTATGCCATTTTCAAAACGACCACCACCCCTGCAGCAGCAGAGGGCAAAGGACATCAGATGGACTCACCTCTCCAGTTACACACTGAAACACCTGTACTAGAAGTGTATGAAAAAACAAAGACAACCAGGAAAGTTTTCATCAGTAAACTCAGCTCAACAGTTAAGATTGTCTGATGGCCTCCAAAGTCTTTCCACGCTGCTGCTGGATTCAGCTCCTGAAAGCTTCCTTTGTTAATGAATACTAGGCTCTTGTCCAGGCCTCTTTTCTCCCCCTCTACTCCCTCCCATAAAATATCATGGTCTTCAGGGCATAAGGAACATCCTTTGTCTTCCTGCAAGTCTTCCCTGTGCAGCCACTTTGCCACCCCTCCTAGAAAATGCAAGAGGAATACCATCTTTTCTCTTCTCTGCAAGAAGAGTGGAAAAAACAGATGGAGACATCATCTAACAGCAATTTTTCTATAGAGGAAGTAGTGTCCTACAGAAATGTTGCAAAAACATAACTTCTACTTCATCTTTCATGTGTCAGCAGCATTGATGTGTAGCTCAGATCTACTTATCTTTGAGAGTTCAATCTTTTTGTCAACTCACCATAAAAAGCATGTGATACTACACACAATATGTAAGGTGAACTAAATCTGAGGAAAAAGGCAAATGACTTAAAGATATCCAGAAAATAACAATAAGGCTTTATTTAAGACAAAAAAAGAAAGAAGCTGAAGCTCTCATTTCCCAAAATGGCCACACAGATTTATCAGAGAGAAATGAGAAACCCCAGAGGCCTGCAGAGATATTGGGAGAGGAGGTATAAAGCTGCAATTTATTAAAGAGGAACTGATTGGGAAAGCAAAGCCCACAGTTGACATTATCAGGGAGGGACCATGAAGAGGGAGATTCAGCAATCTTCCTGCTTCTGCAATGAACATGAAGCATACAAAAATTAACACCTACTTAGTGAACGATGTACTTTTGCATGTGCGACAATACCAGTTGAATAGTCTCAACTCCTCATTCTCTGCCTCTTCTTCCTCTGCAGATGTTGCAGCAAAAATAAAAAAAAAAATTGTTTTCCAGTCAGGTCTAGTCAGGGAACTGATTCACCAGGCTGCCACACATAGTTGTGCTAGAACAGAGGGGACTATTTAAGCCGGTTTAGACAGCACTACTGTCAAACATAACCATAGTTTGTAGCATGGTTACAAGAAACAAGATACAAACTTGAAGACTCTGCGCAGACTATTCTACCCATTTCCCTCCCCCCACAGCTGTGATCCCATCGAGTGTTTCAGATGCGCTCCCCTGATCATCTCATTCCCAGCTAGGATGACTCAGGTTACTGCGCATCACCAGAAGATCAGCTGGTTTTGCAGACTTCTATCAGTTTAGTAAAAATAAGCACTAACGCCCTTCTTAGCCAGAGGCAGACCCTAAATTGGCTCAGCCCACCCCATCCCATCCAACCCTGCCCTCAGAAAATCCCAAAAGCTTTGTATTTCTCAGGTACTTATAAATATCCATCCCAGCAACCTTTGAGAACCTAAGCTTCATCCTCTTAAGAGCGAAAACATATATATACATGAAGGGTGAGGAAAAGGATTGGAAAGTCTCCTGTAAAATACTGCAGTAGTGTTTGCTCTGCCCCAACGGTAAGACAGGGCTAATTTTCTTTAACCCTATTAAATGCCTGTTTTTTCCTCAAATCTTGCCTAAACTGACTTCTAGTCAGATGTGCTTTTACAATAGCAATGAAAGAAGATAAGTTCTCAGACAAAAACAAACAAGCAAACAAAAACCAGAAACAAACAAACTCCAAAGACCCCATAAAGAAACATGACAGTACTTGCCTGGATGTGCATAGCCTAAGATGACAGAATGTTGAGTCATGAAAGCACCACACAATAAGGACTTAGATAACTGAACATGGAAATTGGGAATTTTTATCACCCATTATTAATTCAAGTGCAGTCACTGGACTTCTATACATACCAGTATTTGGACTACCATCAACACTTGGCACAAACTGTCAAGAAACTGCTTAAAATTTTGGAACAGTTCTTTAGGTACTCTTTTAAAATGGTACTGTGCCACAAAGCTGTGAATCTGTAATATATGCATCCCAACACAAATGCTAAAAACATTTTATCTAGGTGGATTTTTACTATTTTCTACATGCATGGAATGGATTACTGTAATTTATTTTGGAAGTTCTATTAGAGCAAATGATTTCTGAATGTCATTATTTCTTAGTTAAAAAGTCCAAATGCCTAAACATCCTGCAAGACAAACATATCCCAAGAAGGAAACCTCCCTCCTTGCAATGGTTGTTATTACCTCACACAAATAAAATATGTTTTTGCTGAAATGCGAAACAAACCAAATTATTAGGCCCAATCTGAAATTTCATGTCACAGGCATCAGAAAAAGATCTCAAGATGGTATAACTCAAAGTTATTATCAATAATATTTTTGAGTGTGCTTTTGATTGGTTGACATCACCCCTGAAAGGACAGAAGTTATTCTTCATTTGCATGCAGGGAAACAAGGGCAAATGCAGAGTGATTTTTGTGAATTCTAAGAGGTATTTGGAACAGATCTGGATTCATCCCCCGCAGTTCATCTTCTACTGTTCTTCAGACACATACCATCCTTCCATGCACATTTAAAGTAAAGCTAAATATTAAACTGTAAATTTGACTCCTTCCAACTAAGGATTTTTATTTTTATATGATAGTTGCCTCAATTTTTTCCTGGTATAACTTTGAATAAAAGGCTAATTCTCCTTCCTTCTATTCATACTGCCAACAAGCATAAATGTTAGAGCATAGAAGAGACCTTCTTGAACAAGCCTTCAGCTACTATAGTGTCAAACTGCTGTACAATTGATTTATATTAATAAAAAAAAGCCACAAGCTGCAGCTACATTGCAAGCCAGTTGAGATAAGGCAGTACTACTCACACGTTTGCTGGGGACAAGGCTGGGGGTGTTTCTAAAACAAATACCAGTATAGGACAGCCCTACATTTAAACTTTAACTTGCTTTTTATTATTACTTTTCATTAACATCACAGCTATAATAAGCTTTCTCATTTTGGAACAAAGAAATAGAATCTGACCTTTGAACTAGAACTACGTTAAGCACTTGAAGACTCGAGCCTGCTTCCAAAACAAGATAACACAGCTAACTGTTTGGAAGTAGCAGCTAATTCGTATCACACACAGGCTGGAGCTATACAGGAGCCATAATCAAGATAAGAAAAGTAATAAAGATTTCAGAATTATTCAACTGCTATACACCTTCTCTTGATTATTATTATATTCTAACACTTCCTGATGTATCATATTTCTTCCTCCGAAAACACACTTTAATCCTAAGTATCCAAGGTCACAGAAGACCATCACCAAAAAACGAACTAAACGGAAAGAGATCAGGTACTTGGTTGCAGTATTTCATCAGCAACAATAACTTAAAAAAAAGGAAATTACTTCAGCTTATTTTGACAGCATAACAGCTAAGCAGAGTTTCAATGAAACCACTGGCAGAGCTCAAGATGATTGGAAATCTGATGAGAATGTTACATGTTTTCTCTTTAAATCCTCATTTTGCTCCCAAAACTACCATCACTGCTGCAGAGTAGTGAACCATTCCCTCCCTGCCCCCACAGCCCCAACACAGACCATAATTCAGTCAGGGTACAGCTAATATTTAACAAAGGGCCAAGCATCACCAGCTAGAAGAAATGCATGCGATCACCTCACACTACTCCAGTGATCACGCAGCATTGCCATGCTATTACTGCCTGTATAAAAGGTGTCAGGAGGGTTTCAGGGATCTGTGGGTTATTTCCTTCCTCAAACTCGTCCTTAGCAGATCCAATCTCATCAACCATTTCAAATTCAGCAAGTGTCTGAACACAAGATGATTAGAGGCTGGGAGAAGGAAAAGAAAAATTAAAATCACTTCATGCCTTTGTGTCTAGGTATCTGCTTTGACCACAAAAAAAGATGTTAACACTCAAGACTGGTACAGAGAACACATATGTCAGCATCAAAGAGTTATCATCTGCCACACTGTGTCTCTACAAAGTCCTGCCAGGGCATTGAGACCCAGGCACCAGTCCCAGCTACCCCTGCTCTGGGGTTCCACAGTCCCATTACAACTCACTGTGAGGAGAGCTTAGACATCCCTTCCCCACACTTCCTTCCACCTCCAGGCCATGGCATGCTGCTCCCTTCACTTCATCACCGATCAACAGAACTGTTCACAGAACCCATGCTCCAGAAGCCTCACCACCTCCCTCCTCACAGAAAGGGGATGAAATGTATGACAATGAAGGAAGGTTTCAGCCAGATCAGTTCCCTGAGCTATCTCCCACAAAAAGCTGCACTGGGACAACCAAAGATGCAACTGTGACAGTTCAAGCTGATCCATTTCTCTGCTGCCCTCTTCTCACTCTTTTCCTCTCCACCAGCTTTGCATTCTCACACTCTTCTTCGTGCTAGTGCTGGTATTTGCTTGACCTGCCACCAAGTTCAGGGAGCTATACCAGTAGAAAATTATTCTACTCCCTCCAAAAGATGTATTCTGCTAGGCTGCTCTCCTGAACTGGCTCCTTGTGGGCAGGTGGTCCATCAGCCCCTCTGTGGTTTTGCTCCCTTAAGAGCACAAGCTTAGTTTGACAAATTGCCATGAACCCACAGTCCAAAGGAGCTGCCACTGCAGAAGCAAGAAACAAGAGGGGAAAATGAATTACTTAAGCCACTTTTATTGCCAAATGCACTAGTTCAAACCAAAAGTATATTTTTTCTGAATGCCATATAGTGTGGTATTAGAATGACTTTTCAGGGAATGATGTTAGCACAGAAAATCCCACACACCTCATTTACTTTCAGAACGAAATATGAATGAGCATTTCTGAATTAACAAGAAAGACTTTTCCTTTCTGATACATAAATATTGGAAAGCAGTGTTTATTACAGGAAAAAATTCTCAAAGACTTCTAGAAACAGCCAAGGTGAAACAGAACATTACATCATTTAACAGCCTATTTCCAAATCTCACGGAATATTGTCAAAATTCACTTAAAAAGATGACAGAGTTTTATTTAGAGCAAGGGGTTAAGATCACAATATAATTTCAGATGGAGATCCTGGGCAAGTGCAATAAACCTTTCGTAATTTTATGAAAATAAAAAAGGTAACAATTACTAAATATAAATGACCCAACAATTTATGCAAGATTCCTACTAGGAATGAGGCAGGTCCTGAAACCTCATAAAGCTGATCAATTTGAAGCTGAAAGTATTTATGACATAGTGCCATCAAGATAAAAGTCACAGAGCACTGTTACACTTTGGACTTTATTTTTTTTTAAAATGGTTTTGTACTTTACCTCCAAAAACCCCAGTCAATTCTGTGCTTAAAAGCATTCTCAGTATCCTTTGTTAAACACACACAGAGGGACTTTCAGAGAGGGAAATCTTTTGGAGGAAGAAAACGTATCAAATTTAGGTATGAGGAAGAGATATGGAAGGGACAAGGGGAGGAAGCAACTTCACCAGAAGCTGGCAATTTAAGTGGCTTTAGGGAAATAGAACAGGGTGTGTATTAATGGGGGTGGAGGTGGGGTGTTTGTTTTAAGTTTTAGCACTTAGGGTTGCTAAGAACTTCAATAACGTAGTGTTTTCCTTGAGTCTGTACACACAAACCTCTCTAGCTACCCAGGATTTTCCCAAAGAGCAGCACGATGAATAGAGACAATTCTTGCATTTCACCCCAAAAAAGTATCTTCAACAGCAGCTTTGAAACCGTCCTTTTTGGGTATTTTTCCCCTCCAAATTTACTCCTCACAGCTATCTAGTCAAACTCTGAGCGGAGTAGGACAGCTCCACTGGAGGATTCAAGGACCCAATGCTAGAGCAGCAGAGACTGAGAGGAAGACTGGATGACAAGCTGCAAATAGGGAGTTTAGAAAGGACTAGAACAGCTGAACCCCAGCAGCTTGAGGTAAGAGGAATTGAGAAAAGGAGATAGAAGTAAAATAAATCTGGTTCGAGGAGAGGTGGAATAAAATGTAGCAGAGATAGAATCAAAATAAAATCACAGAAACTGAATCTAGAAATATAAATTGTTCGTTGGAAAGAAAACCCAACACTTTTATGTAGTGTGAGTTTCTCAGTAACATATTGCCCTTCAGTTGTTTTATGCATAATACAAATTAATTGCTTGAATTAAACTGAAGTTAACAAGCATCTAGAGCACACTTTTAAATTACAGAAATTTAAACATTTAGATGAAGCCAAAAATATATACAGCAGCAGTTGTACATACTGGTGTAACCAAAAATGGAGTTCCAAATCCCTGATAATGAACTGGGATGCTGAGCTAACTGACAATAAGAGGTTTAACTCTGAACACAAGGAACTAAAGTGAATCTGTGACTGTTATTACAGATTACCTATGCTGAGCAGTCACTGGCAGATTATGGCCATATTTGCATATTTAAAAATAAAACGAGGATTTGTGCTCAATTAGAAACAGGAGGCCAAACAAGATGAAACATACCAGTGTTCTAGACAGGGATTTTAAGATTACTCTGCAAGTTCAGAGTCTACTGTTCTCAAACCTTTTTTCTTTAGACACACACACTGAATTACTGGCCTAGAGCTGACATTCATGTCAATGCTGGAACCCACAGAAAAGGTCTCAACTTCTTACTAAGGAAAGAGAAAAGGGTAAAATCTGTATTTTGAATGGGAAAAGTTACTCGAGATGAAAGGGTGACTTCTTTTTCAAAACCCCAAACATTCGATTGCAAGGAACCTATCCAACAAGAAACGCGCAGACGAGAGGAGGAGGGGTAAAAAAAAAAAAAAAAAAAAGGAGGTGGGGGAAGAACAGAAAAGCAATCACACATCCTTTTAACCCCGCGGCCCCGCTCCGGATTCACGGCGTCAATCCGGCACCGCGATCCACAACTTTCCGCCTCCCCCGGCGCTCCTCCCGCCGGCTCCGCGGCCTC
>JAHLSL010000018.1:13297185-13322629 GCA_025920805.1 Petroica traversi | reverse complement strand
CGTGCGGCGCCGCACCACCCGTCCGCTAGGGGGCGCTGTGCAACACCGGAGCCTTTCGTGAGGGAGCGGGAGCGACTGAGGGGTCACCGTGTCCTGAGGGGTCACCGTGTCCTGACGGGACACCGTGTCCTGACGGGTCACCGTGTCCTGAGGGGGCATCGTGTCCTGACGGGACATCGTGTCCTGACGGGTCACCGTGTCCTGAGGGGACATCGTGTCCTGAGAGGTCACCGTGTCCTGAGGGGACATCCCACCGCTGAAGGCTCACTGTGTCCTGAGAGGACATCACATCCCTGAGGGGTCACCGTGTCCTGAGGGGACATCACACCCCTCAGGGTACACTGTGTCCTGAGGGGACATCACACTCCTGATGGCTCACTATACCCAGAGCTGCAATCCCTCCTTGAGGGGACATTCCAGCCCTGAAGGGGCCACATAGTTTTCCATCAGGAAGAGAAGAAATCTCCTCAGCTGCTCCATGGTGTAGTAGTAAAACCACCAGGTCTGCTGGTGGCCATGATGCAAAGGGAAGGCACGTTCCTGCAGTGGCTGGGAGGTCCCACAGAGTCAGCTCCATGTCTCAGCCATCTCCTGTGCTGCAGCCTTGCACCACAAGCACAAGGCTCTCCCTCCAGGTGGGCTCAGGGCACTGGTGATGGATCTGGCACTGCAGATGTCAGAACTGGTAAGGGCACCAGTTCTACAGCA
Source organism: Petroica traversi (assembly GCA_025920805.1). NCBI lineage: Eukaryota > Metazoa > Chordata > Aves > Passeriformes > Petroicidae > Petroica > Petroica traversi. The sequence continues at coordinate 13,321,921 of JAHLSL010000018.1, read as the reverse complement.
GGCAGATAATCCATTGACATTCTAGGGAAGGCATGGCATGGTCTGGTGCCCATGCGGGAGGACAGGAACATCAACACCAGCTTCTTTCAAGCCCAGAGGATGGGATTGGAAAGTGAAATCTCTTATTCCAAACTTTGCCATAAGGCTAGAGACAAAGGTCCGTGAGCCTTTATTTCCCCACCCTAACCACCAGAGCCATTACCCTCACCTTGCCCAGCCACACATGATTAGGGAGTTAGAAAGGCGTAGAGCTCAGAGTTGACTGTGCAAAGCTGGCTGGTCAAATGGAACTGCAGTATTAGGATGTCATAGATAAGTTATTTGCTGCGGAGAAAGAATTGTTTGAGCTACTGTTCAGGTGCTGTTGCAGCTGCAGTAAGCCACCTGTCCTCTTCAAAGGGAAATCCAAGAGGCGCTTGGTGTAGGCAGGTAGGAAAGCAATGAACCTGTCCTACAAAAGGAGATCAGGACAGCTCAGTTTGTCTAGTCCAGCAAAAAGAGTGTAAACCCAAGGTGTGCTTGCTCTGCCAAGCTACCAGGGAAGCTGCAGTGGGGAAAAGGTGGACAGAGGTATCTGAAGGCCAATGAAAGCATAAGGACAGATTGTCTGTTGGCTCTTAATGGTCTCGTGGAGGAAGTCAGAGGATGATTTCTCACTGTAGGAGGTGAAGCTTCCTAGAGCAGACAGCAAGCAGAGTAGCAAGAGGTAAAAGCGCATTTCAAGATGCATCTTCTGTGTGAGGAGGGCAAGGTGAAGCTTGTTTTCATGAGCAGAGCAGACAGGTTTAGGGAATTCCAGTCCTGGTTTGAAAGCCATTAACAATGAAAAAAAGGAAAATATGACCTATGGAGAATTACTATGCCACAAAGAGTGGGAAAGCTCTTGTGGCACCCCTGCTCGGGAATGGTCCCCTTAGCTGCATCTCATTCCGATTTTTGGTAATATCCTGTTCTTTGTTCCACCTTTTTATCAATGTGATGAGTCATTTGGGTCTACATGCCTTCATATCCAGAAGTGGGGAACATGCCTTCGACTCACAGTTAGGACATGTCTATCACTAGAGCCTGAATTTGTAAGTCTGTTAGGCACTGTACTAATCACAGAAGTATGTGTTCCCTGAGAGGCAGATAATCTAAACAAAGGGATTGCAACATTAATGCTCTGAACTCCAGCAGGTAACTTCTGTCTGCAGTCTGCATGGCAGCTAGAGCAGTGGATGGACTCCAGCACTAATTATTAGAGAGTTCCAGTTTGGAATTTTTTTGTAATGCTCTGTTCTTAGACTGATGTTTAGATAGCAAACTCTTTGAGACAGCCCTATGGTTCTACCCTGTGCTGGTGTTAAACCTACCATAAAGCTTCTGATTCCTGACTGGGACCCATATAAAATTTAATTCATTCTCCATAATGTGTTGCTGTCCCCTGGGCTAATCACAGACTGTTAGCATGATAAAGACCAACAATTTGGATTTCTTATCCACCACCAAAGCAGTGAGAAGGAGGATGAGGAAAACATGAACCAGAAGATCCAGTACATAAAGCAGGAGAAACTGAGAGCTAGAGAGAGGCAACAGTCATGTAATCTAAAATATTATTTAATACCACAGGCCTCCTGTGAGGAAGAGCAAACAAAGGGCCAAAGTCCACTTTAAAAAAGAGCAGCAGCATCTGGAATCACAAGCTAAAACTTTTGTGTTCAGGGAGATGGAGAAAAAGAACAGTGGGACAGGCCTCAAGAGTCTCATTGAGAGTGACAGCTAAGTGAGCAATCAGGAAACTACCGAGGCAATGGGCAGATCTGACTTGATCCTACAATTAGGCTGGACCAAGTTTGCACCGTGCAGCCACCAACACCATCAGGCAGGTTTGTTCAAACCAAAGTGGATCCACTGTTTTCCTGGCCAGGTCCATCAGCAGGCCCCAGCAGCCACTCCTGTACTTGCTCCTGCAAACATCTCAGCACAAACTCTCTAGCTGGGACACAGCTTTGGCCTCCCCCCCATTTCCCATGAGCCATGAGACTTGCTGCAGTTAGAGCGTTGTTTTCCCCGTTTCACAGTGGCTCCCCTTTGATGTTAATTGTTTGCAGGCAAAGCTTAGTGGAGAGAGTAGCTGTTCTCTGGTCCATCTGCTGGTTACTACTGAGCCGCCCAGACCAGTGGAGAAAATGCTTTGATGTTAATGAGCTGCAGACAATTTCATTTAACACCAAGCAGGGCCTGGCATCTCAGAGGTAAGACTTTCAAGGCAGATCCTACACCAAGTCTCTCCAACATCCGTTTTGCCATAAGAACAGAAAATATTCAGAAAGACATTTGAGCAGAACCTGTCTTCTCACACAGTCTTGCACCACACCCAATATTATTACAGCCACAGAGATGCCAGAAGTAGTGAGAGTTAAAAATGGCCCTATAGAATTGCATGACTTTCATGGGACTCAGTAGACACATGATTTACCCTCTTGCCCCATTAATTGTCTGCTTCTGTGGTCCTGCAGAAGGAATACACAGGAATGGGAGAATGGGATAGACTGTAAATAGCTGATTTGTCTGGTTCCTGTGTTCAAGGCTGGTGTTCAAGGCAACCCCATTCTGAACATGGCACCTTCTCCATCAGCACAACATATGTTTGAATGAAATTAGCCAGCTGCAGTAAAGTGAGACTTGCACAAGCAGCCTTGGACTATCTTCTTTCTTAAGTGGATATTTCAGTAAAACCTTTTCTGTCAATCTGCTCCAGGCAGCAGCATGTTGCCAAGTGCATGCAAACCAAAAGGTAAGTGATGGACCTTTCAGAGACAGGGTACAAAAGAGTCCATGGACCTGTTGTAGCTTCCTTGGCTTCAGTTGGCCCTTGAAGTGGGCCTCAGACCAGGAGGTTGGGATTTCTCTCTAGGGTAACACCTCATGTACTGGAGAGGGCCCAGATTAGGCAGAGCTCCTGCTGTGGAGAAACAGTGTTGGAAGCACAGAAAGGTGAGAAAGATTTCTGTCCAGTGGGAATGTCAGGTACCACAGTCCCAGGAAGAAAGCACTGAACCACAAGTATGAACAAAGTCAAGTGAGAAAAAGGCACAAATTCAATTTTGTAGCCCTCTGCCCATCATCAGCAAAGTGTATTTATCATATCACACAAACCCTGCTTCTAACCAGACTGCCAGCTTTTGAATGGAGTGACCCAGTCCTCTGAGAAGCCCCAGTCAAGCAAAAGCAAGCATAGACCACATCCTGTCAAGTAGAGCAACAAATGAGACCTAACTGAAAGTTAAAGAGAAACATGCCTTCTTCTGAGGAATGTGGCATAATTCCAATATATCACCTTTGTTAAATGATTTATAACAATGAGAGAGAGAGATACTAACTCTTCAGTTTACTCGCCAGGACAGGATTATTCCCTGCAGCAAACTGGATTACACAGTTCAAATAATGCAAGCCAAGTCCAAATGCTTGCGCCATGCCCACTGCAGGGAGGAGCTCACACAAATATATGTGAGCTTACACTGAAATAAAACCTAACAAGGTAGAAAGTGCCATTATGGAGGAGGCCGTGACTGATCACAGGCCAAGGAGATTGTCAGCAAAAGGAACACTGCACTTTGGCAAGTCTACCCAAGTCAGTGGGAAGAGACACAAAATTAACTTTTGATAATATATTCTGCATTTTCTGAGCACCAGAAGTCACTCCATCCTAGCAACGTTTGTGGGCCGTGTTTGGACCCAATGAGTACAAGTGTACATCCTGCAAGAGATGAGACTGGCAGACAAGAGGCCACTGACAACAGCATGGAACAACATATACAGTGATCCCCAGAGAGTGGTAAGGGAAACACTGTGACTTACACTGCTGGGCAGAAGCCTGAGAAGCACTATGGAGAGTGTGCAGGATGGATGAAGAGGGAACAATTTGATCCCTGCAATAGCAGCTTCACTAGAGATGGACAGACTATCAGCCTGAAAGCGGAGAGATATTCATTAAGTTTAGGATGGATTTCAGTGCACAAGACAATGTGTTGTCAGAAATTATAACATTAATATAAATAGAAAGCAATAGATTTGTAAGGTGGATGGGAATAATTCGGGGTTTACAGCAGGGAGTTTATCCCCATTAAAGGAACAGGAAAGCTGGATGGTTGAATAAATGGACTAAAAAAGATCACCTTTGTAATAAAAGGAAGGATGATGCAGCAAGGTGAACACTAGGTCAGCTTGTAACTGTTTCTAGGAGATGAGGAAACATTCACCTGAAACCAGGGTAGAGCTGGGACAGCCAAGTTGCCTGCAACATGTTTGACTTGAGACTGCAGTATGACTTGAGACAGTTCTCATGCTCGGAATGCTTTGCTCCAGTGCCACTGTCTCTGGCACACACGAAGTGATTATTCTCTGTGTGACACATCCATGTGTAGCATGGTCATACATGTGCATGATGGTTGAGCCATTTTGCTGCCAAAGGAACAGATAACTGCTGGGTCCTGCTTTTGCCTCACTTAAGGGAATAGGATCAGCTATTTTTTGTCTGTGCCTCTGCTGACTGTCAGGACGTTCATAGGAACTTAATCAACTTTGGTCTGATTCTGTGCAATTTACCAGAATGGTGGTGAATCACAGGATAGTTCCAAAGCTCTTAGCAGAGTAATTAGCAGACAACAGCATCTTTGTGTGTGTCAGCTCATTAAGGAGCTTGGCCAAAACTATAAATGCTGTAGAAACAGGAAACAACAAAGCATTAATTCAACCAAGAATGCAGGTAACTCCAAGGAAGGCTTGGTGCATCCAAGAGACAGGCAAGTGGAACAAGCAGTTGCACCTTACAAGTTTTCCACACCAGCAACTTGACAGGTGCAGTGTCCCCAAAATGAAGGGTGCAATGAGTTTGAAAGTTTTAAGTTGCTCATCATAAAACCTCTCTATATATATACAAGAATGAAGGCAGCACCCAAAACAGCTTCAGATGTTCATGCCCTGCACTCATCAGCCACACTCAAAACTCTGCTCAACGTTAAACAGATTTGTGGTCACTGCAAAGACATGAGAGAGGTTCTGGAGGCTCATTGTCAAGTGACTAATCAAGAACTTTAAAGTCCTTCAGATATGAAACCACTGACTTATTTGATGCAGTATACTATGTTCTGCTTAAGCTGCCTCTCATAATCTAGAAGGGAAAAGTGGCAAATGCGCTGCAGTTTCTGAATGGAGATTGAGCAAAGTAGGGAATGGTCACCATACTCGTCACCCTGGGAAGAACCATATGGGTATTAAAAAGCTGAGTGTCTTTATATGCAGCAAGCTGATCTTTACAAGCAATGACCATAAAATGCTTCTTGCATTACAGAAGAGGTGGTGGACTGAATACAGATAGAAAATATCTCTACCCTTCTCCAAGGTGTTAGAAGTTTTCTTTCAAGTTACAAATGTACATTCAGCAAACTGAAAAAATCAGCTGGTGGAAGAAGACTTTTTCGTGGAGCAAAGCCCAGAGCTATACATCAAACACGTGAATTTTATTTTTAAAAAGCAACAACAACAAAAGAAACAAAACCAAAAAAATCCACTCAAGCCAGTGTAAGGTTTTGTCTCATTTCAATAGGAAAATGATTGCCAGCAACTCAAGATATGAAACCACAGAAAATGATTCAGGCTAGTAGCAGAGTATTTTTCCAGGTTCCAGAAAGAAGAAAAGAAAAAGGGAAGGGTAGAGGGGGAGGAAGATGAAAGAAAAGAACACCTGGGATGTTGTTTAAACTACTAGAGAACAATTATGCATTGACATGTGCCTTAGTGATACTGAGCATACACTATTGACCACCTGATTAGGACAGTGGAATGAAAAGCATCTGGATGACTTTAAGAGATTGTCAGGGGAGAAAACATGATGATAATGGGAGACATTAATTACCTCCAAACAGACTGGGTAGACACCATGTCAAAGAATGATGTCAAGACTGCATTTTCAGCCCTCATAAATGGATATTTCTTAGAATGACCACTTAGAGGAGCCAAGTTGAGGATGAGCTCTTGATTTAGTCACGAGTAGTACATAGGAGGGAGTTTGAAATGTAATAACGAACAGTCACCTTGTCTTTACGAACACAATGTGCTCAAATCCAATATTATGGCAGGGCAGGAAAAAGCAACAGAAAAGTACACTGCAGTGCAATGTAATTTAAAAGGGAGATGAGCATATTCTCCTTCCAACAGGAATAAGTGTAGAAGGCAGCAAAGTAATTAAGAATTTTTAGGTAGCGGATGAAAGGACGAATGCTTGGAATGACATTGGGACCCTTCATTTAAAGCTTTAAATATGACATTACTCGAAATATCCTAACAACAAGCTAAAATAATAAATAACCCCTAGTCTGGCACAGTTTAGCAGTAGAACAAAGATGACATTTAGAAGGGAAAAAAACCCCAAGATCCTTCAAAAAGAATAAGTATGGCCAAAGAAGAAATACAGAAAATCCCAAATTCTTCCAAGTTAAATAAATAAGTAAATAATAAAACCTCACAACCCAACATATTTAAGCCAGCCAAATTAATTTTCAAAGAGCAGCTTTCTAAAAACATGAAGGTTACTAATAAAGACATGTTTTACACAGTAGGGGGAAGCCAATAGGGACTCAGGGGCCCAACAGCAAGCTTTAAGGGAAGAACAGAGGAGAAAAATTACCTTGACTAGAGACTGCTTTCACCAAGCACATCCAAACATATTTTAGCTGTCATTTAAGAGCAGTGGGTGTATGTAAAATTTCTACTGAAGTTCAGGTCCAGCCTTGTAATTGCCTCACTCCAAAATGTGGCTTCCCGCATGCTGAGGGGAATATTGCTGGAATAAAAAGGTGATGGCTGAGGGTCCCAGACCAGGTTTCAGTCCCTGTTAACTTACACGCATTTCATTAATAGAAAACTCTGAAGTGAATAGTCAAATGGGAAGTACCGAGGTCTGAGGAATTAGCCACTAGTCAAAGCACCAGGAGAGAGAGAAAACAAAGACAAAACTGACCCCAGCTTGTGGATCTGGGAGGGGTTACTGGTTCACCAACCTTGCTATCACACGGAGATGTTTAGAGATGTTGATAGAGATGGGGATTAAGAGAACAGCTGTCCATAGCAGTAAGTGGTGTTGGCTGCTGTCCCCTCTTTCCCTGGTTGCTATTGGCACTCCAGAGATCCTGTCCTGCTCTGACCTATTCCTTTTATCTGGGCCATTAATAGCATTGCCTTCTCTGAGGTCTGCCTCCAGCAGCATCCGGAGGAGTCTGATTTATTCATTTTCCTCTAGTGGCAGCTACAATTCATGAGCAGATACATCCTGCAGGTCTCTTCACTCTCATGAGATTGTAAGTAGAACTACCTTTTGTCCACTGGTGAAAATGGACCACAGTGAGGTCTAACTGTCCCTTAGCTAGGTTTCAAAACCTGTAAAACCTATAAAACCCCAAATTTAGCATGAAGTAGTTCCTCATTCATTGTACCAGGTGTTTCCCCAAACATTACAATCATCCCTTATGCACTTCATTACAATCATCCCTTATGCACTTAATGTGCATTTTTATAACAAATTAAGTGCTTTGCCTACAGGCTAAGTGGAATCCAAGGTCTTGGAAGTTCTGATCCACAGATATTGCCCAGTCTCCACATCTCCATTGCACCACACTGTCAATGTTCTTTGTGGACTTCACGAGTCTTTTGATGGGGGATAGACATCATGCTCCAGGTCATCTGAATGACGCTATCAAGCATGTCTGCTCTGGGTTGCATGGCTAGAGCTGGTAAAGTCCTGTTTCCTGAGCTTATACAGCATTGCTCTAGTGAATGAGTGGGATTCAGGAATCACTTTACCCCCAGGTACTTGAAGGAGAGCTGCTTTACTTAAGGACAAGCTCCAACTGTCTCTTGGTAACTGAAAAAGTGTATTTTTTGCTACTTCTCTACATACTTCCTGACTCTAAAAATATGCTATTTGAAGACGCAGTTTCTAATACTCACCAGTTCACCTGGGAACAGAGCTTGTATGCTATATTGATATCAAACATGATTTCGCAACCTTGTAACTCACCCGTTGACTAAGCCTCCCAGTCACACTCAATTTACCTTGTTTAGCATTTTCACATGGACTTGTGGGTCTCCCTTGGATTAAGCCGAGAGGTGTTAAATGCATTTGTCCTTCCAGCATTATCTCCTAAGGCTCTGTCGTCACCTAACCAGAATCTTTTGAGGCTAAACTGGAAACACCATGTCCTTTATCTCCCTCATCCATTCCCCCTAGAAGTTTTTTTTCTGTCTCAAGATTTTGTGACAGCCTATGCTACTGATTTTGTAGGCTTCTCCCCAAGTTTTGCCATTTGCTGTGGCCACACCAGGTAAGCCAGACTGTTGGAAAGGTGTTGAGCCAGAGGATAGTGCATCCCAGCATGCGTTGGAACGCTTGGCGCAGGCAGAGTGTGCCACCTGGAACAAAGCCGCAGAGATAAGCAGGAGTGGAAGTTGGCTGGCAGCACCTGGTCGGTAGGAGGAGAGCAGGAAGTCGTGAAGCACTGCTAGTAAATCAGGTCATTGTAAGGACATAAAAGGGAATGACATGGATAAGATATGTCCTGAGGAGGTGTATGAAAGGGTGGTAGAAAGGACCCTGCACAGTTATTCTCAGAGGCTGGCTACTTATACACCAGACGTAGCCTTGAGAATAAACTGTGCTGTCTTCAAGGCTACGAGACAAATAAAGAGTCATGCAATTATAGGAGTCTTTAATTTCACAGTGAATGCCAAGCAGTAAACAGTGCCAGAATAGCAGTGCTCAGATATCCTCTGACAAGACAGAAAGCAAACTTCCATACCGATTCAGTGTAACGTAAAACACAACATAATTTCAGACATGGCTTCAGTGAATGGTAAGCCTGCTCCATCAGTCAGGGAAGAAACCTGCAGGGAGGAGCACACACCAATTGCAGAGCTGCAAGGAGAGATGTGGTGGGAGAGGAGACATGAACCAGCTGCAATCAAACCCCAAAAGTAGGTTTAACTCTGTTTCAGTAAAGGTGATGAGGGGAACATGGGAGTGAGGAGATACCTAACAAAACAGGAACAGCACAATAAAAATAATCCCTCAGATGAGGCTGCCAGTTTCTTAGGCTGAGGCACTCAGTTCAGACTTAGGATGGTGCACTACAAACCAGGAGAATCTGTTGCTAAAGGTGAAGACCAGTCCCAAGGTTGGAGATGAGATACAGGAGAAACTGGCCAGGCTGCATCAGACAAAAGCATGACCAGGCTGCAGGACAGATATTAACCACAGATTCTGAGAATAAATTCAGGCTAGTAAATCCGTTGGTAATTTCAGAAGAGCCAAGTGCAAGCTCCCAAAATGCAGAGGGAGCAGAGGGCTGGGAGGTGTTGCAAGTGCTGAGAGTAGTAGTTCCGCATTGGGAAAGAAGGGGACCTTGACCTTGTCAAGGGATGAAGGAAGTAGGGTGAAATTTAATGGCAGAAAGGGCAGATTAAACACTTGGGGACCAGTAGCAAGGACATTTGCTATCAACTGATGAAATGAAGGCTCCAAAAGAATAAAAAGACCTGCACTGAAGGATGAATATGAAGCAGCAGCATGATGCTTCTGTGAAAAAGGAATGGCACTATGCTAGGATGCATCAGACAAGTTATTTTTAGCAGAGACAGAAACATTATTGCCATTGCGCAAGGCATTGTGAGACTTGTTCCAGAATATCCTTGCAGCTCTACATCCAGGAAGGATAAATTTCCACTGCACAGAGAAAAACTATTTGAATGCTGAGACAAGCAAACATGAGCTGATTAACAATCTACTAAAAGAGTTTGGTTTATTCTGGCCAGACAGGAGCTGAGAGGGGACAGATGTATGTCTGAAGAACCACTGAAAGATTATAGATCTTCTAACTATAAATGATAAATTAAAAAGTGTTAAGAAAATATATAAGATGTACAATAACGGCAAGAAGAATTTAATAAGTTTAGATGGTGAATTAGAGAGCTTATACCCCTGCCAGGATTGATGTTCGGGACCAGCCTTCCAAGAAGGGTAATGAGGCAGAAAAACCTGGATCAATTTAACTCACAGTTTGATAGAATTCCCTCCATTAATTTGTAAGTGAAGGAGCCCTGGAAATGGATCTGGGAGTCAGCAGTGCTAAGAGCATTTGGAGGAAGTGTGGCTTTACCCCAGGCTTCTGGGTTTTGTCTTGGTCATTGTGATGATGAAGAATAACCAAGTTCCCTCTTAATTTTCTTCTAAAGGTACTGAGGTTTTCCTTCCTTTGGGAAACTAAATGCAAGCTCTAGGTCTCATGTATTGGTGCTCCTAGCATTACAGTCCCAGAAGTCTGCTCACACATTAGGCTTAACGCTATTGCCAGATTAGGGTCAGGAGGGAATTTTCCTAGATTGACAGAAAAATTGTGGTGGCATTTTTTGTGTGGTTTTGGTTGGGGCCTTTTTGTTTTGCTTCGGGTTTTTACTTCCCCAAGTTCACATCTATTTTCTAGATCCTATGTCATTTTTTTTATCAATTCTCTGCCATTGCCAAGCTGCAGACCAATGGACCCTTAATCTCCCTGCCTGCTTCCTGTAGCAAGTTACAGCTGCTGGTTTTTTTCTGAGAGGAGTCTGAAAGCACTTGCAGCACCTGGTTTGTGGGGTGAGCAGAGCAGGTGTCCAGACTAGAGGCACCAACAGGATATTCACTGCATGCTTACCCCCAGCTGCAGACACTGGACTACAGGGTGACCCTGGAGGACTGCCCCGTTGGGAGCACAAGCACACAGAGTAACTGCAGCAGCAGCTGTAAGAGGGAACAGGGGCATTAACCCAGGCTCTCAGCTGTACAAGCACAGATTTAAAGGACACACAATCACTGGCTGGCCTCCAGGGCTTACTTGCAGGAGGCAGGGATTTAGGATGAGGAGTGTGTAAGAGAGCAGAGAAAGTGTGGTGAGAGTGAGGGAGCCCCAAACCTGCAGGTGCTGCATACCAAAGTAGGATGCACACCCCTCCCAGCTCTCTGGGACACCTCTGAGCCTACCTGCATCAATCCCAGCACCAGAATGCCATGGCCACTCTCAGCAGGCACCCTGGAGCTGGGTACCCCTGTGAGGCTCCCAGTAGAGGGAACCCAGGTTGGGGAGGCACAAATATGCCACAGCAGCAACCTCTGCTTTGGGTGAGGAGGCCCTTGGATGTGCTGAGTAACTCTGAATCTTGAGGACTGGTAGTCCCAGGGACTGGAATGGATCTCAACAGCAAGGACCACAGCCAGGTTCCTGCCTGGCACCTCTGCCCACAGGGGTCCCTGTCAGCTTTTAGGATGAGTGTGCTGAACATCTTAAGCGTGAATATCCTAAGTGTGGGAAAGCACACCCACCTCACAGCAATGTGCATACTCTGCACCGGCGGCACCCAGCTCCATGGTCCCAGAATAACCTTTCCTGAGTATAAGGAACTCTGCTGTTGCTGAGGAAATGTCGAGCTTTGCAAAGCAATGAGGACAAGGGATGTGCAGCCTTCTGCCATGGGCAGAGGTATGCAAAGAATGCTGCTGGCAGATTCTCCTGTTGCCCCACTGACTTCTGCACATGGGCTCCAAACCAGCACAAGAGCACAAGCCCCTCATCCTGCAGGTTTTATCCACTATGAAAGACCAATATGGAAGACCAATATGGATGCCCTTCTGGCTGCTTTCTAGCTTGCAGATCATATTCAGAACATACTAATGCAAGAGAGAATGAAACAGGAAAGGGAGAAGAAAGATGTGAAATCAGGATCAATCCCTTAGAGATTTGTTACAGAAGAAGACTGTAGATAACAGGGCCTGGTGTAGGAATGGACAACTGCTGGAGATTGGAGTCTGTAGCAGGAAGAAAAGGAGAAAGGCTGAGAGTGCCTTGAAGAGAAACAGAGCAAAAACCCCAGCTCTGCTTAGTCACCTCTCAGAAAACACCCTCTATGTGGTTCCCAGCCATGGGCTGCTGCATCCTGTGATGTGTGGGCCGCTCACACATCACAGGATGCTGCTGCTTGCAGGAAGAAGGTTGGCTGTCCTACGGTGAAGTGGATTTATTTCCAAGAGAACTGGAGTTTCTACAAAGCCTCAGCTTTGCTTGTCACCTCTGGCTTGCCTGCTAGGGTGAGGCATGTGCTCCAAGTGCTGCTCCTTACCACTGTCCCTAGTTCTTTCCAGACAGTTCCCACCAGCACCCATGCTTCCAGAGAGCTGACTGCACTGCTTTCCATGCTCCTGCCTCCTCTGCAATAGTGCTTTTGCCACTGGCTGGACAGCAGGAAAACACCTTTCTGCAACTCTCACACCTCCACAACAAACCTTAAATCAATAACCAAGAACACAGGGACAGGTTATTGCTAACGGAAGCCATTAAACTGTAACAGGGGGATAAAGCCAACCTCTAACACTCAGAAGATTTATAGGGCACAACAGCAGGGTGTTAATTCTTTTGGCAACACAAACGTTTTCACACCCCCTGCCTTTCCTCACCCACAGGAGCAGTGGGAGGAGAGGGGACCATGTGCAGCCAAGCCATAGGAACACAAGGACACAGCCTTGTTCACGCAACAGTCAGCAGCACACATAATTTGTGGTGATGCCATGCTCCCAGGGCTGCCCAAATGAACACACCTAAGGTCCATGAAATAGCATATGCCCTGGGGTTCTCAGGGTTGCTATCAGCAGACATCCTCTGTACCCAGCTTGACCTTGCCTAGAACACTCCCCACCCCTGCTTGCCTCTTCAGCTGCATCACAGTTTCAAGGACAGTCTGTGAAGAAACTTTCAGATCACCGAAAATATTTATAGAAACAAGCCCAGCTCTAAGGCACACAAGCCCTTCCACAACTTGAGGGTGCTTTTGCAGCTGGTTTAACAGACACTCTCCCTGTAGTACTTGCTTGGATCCACATGCTCTCAGTACTGCTGTGGCAGCTCTGAGACCAGGGAGATACTAGTCAGTACCACCATTGGCCCAGCAGCTCCGGGCAGGAGAGGGGCTGCACGTGTGCTGCAGCCACAGGGCTTTTCATGAACTCAGAACGGGACACACATCATCCCCACAAGATCCCACTGGGCCATGGCTGTTACCCCCTCCTTCAGTGTCCCTGGAAGCACTGCATTATTGATTAATAGCTCCTTGCCTGCCTCCCCCTATCCTGCTCACACCCTTGCTGGCAGCTGCCTCCTTGGACCCTCCCTTGCCCAGGGCCAGGCAAGAGAGGACAGGGTGGGAGCTCACTCAGGGCCCACCTGCAAGCAGCATTACTGTACCCCACATCCTGGCTACTTCAGAGGCTTCCCTGAGCTGAGCAGCAGAGCAGTACAAGCCACCCAGGGTGTAGGCAGGAGCATCTCTCTCCATCTCGGGGAGCAGCAAGGGAGGAGGTAGGCTCCAGCCACAGTGCCAGACCATAGGATTGCTGCAATACACCCAGGCACAGCCACAAAGGACTTAGAGCCTTGAACATGATCCAAGTGGCAACATCAGCATCAACTTGGCTGAACCCCCCACCCTGGGTTTACTGCCCCTATTTCCCTCCCTGGTCTCACACTATTGGAGTGGGTGCTGCCTCCATCAAGTAAGGGATCTGAAGGGACTTTGACCAGCCCACTCTCACCCCAAGCACCACAAGGAACCCTGGGAGTGGCATGGGGGTCCATCCACTGGCCATCACTACCCTCCACACCCTCCCAGCTCTGCACTGCCCAGTTGGGCAGCTGCAGGCTTCCCTAATCCAGAGTATGTAAAGAGAGGGCTCAAACAGGCACCACAGCACCCTGCCCCAAGCCTGTCTCGGTCCTGAAGCCAGGGCATTCAATGCCATCTTGGGGCTCCCAGTCAGCACTGCCACCTGCAAAGGACCAGCTGTAAGGGACCCCCAAACTTGTCCCAGCCCAGGAGCAGTCCAAGGCAGGGCTTTTCTCTGACTGCCAGCACAAGAGCAGGGTGCAGAGAAGATGCTTGGCAGCAGACCCAAGCATGCTCCCTTGGGGGCTGCCTACAATCACTCCTCTCCTCCATGAGCTGCAATGCACTGAGAGGGCCTAGGCAGGCATCATCCATCCCTCCTGCCACTGTTCATCCTATCCTGCCAAGCACCATCCCTATGCAGACAGCTGTAATCTCTCTGCAGTCACACAAACACCTCTCCCTCGGGGGAAACCCAGAGATGGGATGTCACCCCTCTCCTTCTGGCGAGAAGGTTCCAAAGGGGCCGGCAGACAGGGCTTCGGAGTGAGCAGAGCCCTGAGCCCTGCCAGAGCTCCGACCAACGGCTACAGCGCGATCCCGGCCCACTGCCGGGAGCGGCCGTAGGGGATCTTGCACTGCCGCCCCGTGGCCATCGCGGGAGGTGCAGGTAGCCGCAAACGGCTGGGAGCCTCGGCGTGCCAAGTCCTGCAGCCAGCAGAGCTCAAGAGACGGTCAGAGGGGCCCTGAGAGAGGCATTCATTGCAGGCTGCCACAGTGACAGTCACACGCTCGGTGACCTCAGTCCTGCCCCACGCTCCCCAGATATCCCACTCCTGTGCCCAGTCCATGACCTGTGCAGCATTTCATGGGGCTGTACCACAGCAGAATCCCTGGGGTCCTGAGTGGGGCACAGCCTGAGCCCACACCTGGGAATAGCCCACACAAAGGAGGAAACAAGGCAGTGCTGCTGTTTGGGCATCCAGATTTATTATAAGTCTGGGGCAAGCCCAGGGTGTCAATTGCCTGGACTGCTCCAGTTGAAGGCCAATGACCCGTCCTCCTTAAATATTGGTTATAAAACAAATTTTTTTCCTTTTTCTTTTTATTAAAAACCCCATCTCTCTCTCCATACTTTTTTGCCTTTTGTATTTGAGTATAAAAGTGGGGGCGGGTGCTCCGCCTTGCCTGCCGCTACCTCCGCAGGCTACGCTGTGCCTGCCGCAGCAGAGTGTCGAAATCCAGGGAGTCAAACTTGCTCTTGACAGGAGCTGGGTCAAAATCCTCCCGGTTTGAATCTGGAAGAGATGGGGAGAGGCTGTCTTGAGCCCATGGAAACACCGGCACAATTCTGGCCATACCCACAGCAAACTTCTTATCTTGTTTCACCTGCCAGCCTCTAGACTCAGAGCTGGGCTGGCCTCCAACACAGTGTTGGAGAGTCAGGGAGTCCCTGTTCAACTTCTTTTCAGGACAGGACCATTCCTGGATGTGCCTCTGCTGCCAGCTCTGACTGGCCTCAAGGATGGGGACTTTTACGCCTCTGGAAAGAAGAGAAGGACCCAGGGAGGCCAATCTCCCAACTTGGAGGCTGCACAACTCACCCAGGTCAGCGTAGTTCCTCCTGCAGAACTGCCTGCGGCCACCAAAGCACAGATCGAAGGGCTGCTCGTCCGGGCGCCGCAGCTTGTGTCCACTCTCGATGGCAGCAAAGGCTTCCTCAGCATAGCGGTAGGTGACAAAGCCATAATTATCCCTGACACCAGAGGAGACAGCAACAGTTATGTTTGTCCCCTCTTGGTCTGCACCTTGAGTAAAGGGAAAAGGGCCAAGAGGTGTCATCCCTGGGAAGGGACTGATCCATCTCCCCATAGCTCTTACCCCTCAGAGCGGAAATGCAGGGTACACTCCTCAATGTCCCCAAACACAGAGAAGCGGTGCCGCAGCTCCGACCGTGTCATCCTGCTGGGGATCTTGCCGATAAACACAACTCGCCGCTCCTCCTGCAGGCAGGGATGCCCCATCCATGAGCAGGACCTCTCACACAGAGCACCCTCCCTTCATGGCTTCCCACCACACTGTGCCCTAGCCAGGGCCTCCCAACAATGCTGCTGGCAAGGCTGCACACCCATGGCTTTCTGAAGTGACAGAGGGGCTGTGGAACCCCAAATTTCCAGCCCCAGATTCCCAGCCCTTCATCACTCACTATTGCACGTTCCTTCTGGAGGATCCTTTGCCTTTGGTAGTGGTCCTGTGCATCATAACTGTATCTGTCAGGGCAGAAACAGACATATGAGCTACGTAATCATGTCAGAAGAGTGATCGCAAACACAAGGAAGATCTTGAAAGAGTGGGTCCATCCCTCCTTTACAAGAGGCTAGGAGATGGGTTGGGGAGAGTTTACACCCCTGCAGGGTGGCCACGCTCACCTTCTCCACCTGTTACTCCTCCTGCGGGGTGAGGGGGAACGGGACTGGCTGCGAGACGTGGACCTGGATGTGTATGAGGATGCTGATGATGAGGATGAGGACCTGTCCCGGGACCTGCCACATGACCCACAGCTGGAGCGGGAGGAGGAGCTGTGGGAACATCTTGAGCGGTACCTGGGGGAAGGAGAGATACAGCTGAGCTCTCCCTTTGTCCAGCATCATGAGACTCCAAAGTAGAAAACGACCTCCATCATCCCCATGGTATCCAGCATCCGACTTGGACAGGACCCATCCCCAAGATGGGGAAGCCTCTGCCCAAGATTGCCAGGGCAGCAACAATATTACAGAAATGTTGCTCCACTTGGCTCCCAACGGTACAGAGAGTAGGGAGCAGGCTCACAGGATGCACAGCTTCTGAAGAGCAAGAAATAGTCATGAAGGAACTACGAAGCACAGGGCTGTGCCTGCGAGGGCCCAGGAAGGGCTGTGACTTCTGTGCTGAGCCCCACACGATGCACAGGACAACACTGGAGCAGTCATATTCACGTCATACTCAACAGCCATGTGAACAGAGACTGCAAGAGCTTTTCCAGCAGGGCCAGGAAAGCTTAAGGATAGCAGAACCAAAATACCTCTGGGATTAAGCTGTGCTGCCTCTAGCCAGGAGCACAGTCCGTCTCCAGACATACTGGCTATAGGTGGTCCCTGTCATGGGCAAACCCAGGCCTGGCAGGTCTTGCTGCCTGGCTCTGCCACATATTCTCCTGGAGGACAGCAAGTCAGGATGGCACAGTACATGGGGATATTTTCCAGCACAAGGCCAGCCAATTTGCTGGAAAGCCAAGCCAGATGTTGCTTGACAGCCCCCATCCATGGAACACAGCACTTACATACCTGCCCTTTCCAGCTTCAGCCTCTGCATTTACTGGCCATCAATGGAGGAGTCTTGGCTGGACAGGCCCCTCATGCCCAGGGACTTCTCCAGAACTGGCTGAACGCCAGGAGAACAACAGAAAGAGAAACCCTTCACCAAGCCCAGTGCCTCTCAGCCCAGCTGGGATAGGCTGCCCATCATTCAGATGCACAAGGCCTCTGAAAGAAATGCATCCCACAGAGACCAAAGTGTCTCACTTTCCTACACAGCCACCTGCATAAGGAGAACATGGAGCCTCCAAGGCAGCCAAGCCAGACAGTTTTTTCCCTGTTTGCTTCCAGCAGCTCCCTGGAGAGCTCCACTCATTTCTACACCAATGGCTGCAGCAGCCCCACAGCACAAATATGAACACCTGCCATAATACCCCAGAAACACCATCTGAAAGCAAAGATGCAGTCAAGGACTTGCAACATGGACTGGGTGGTCCAGGAGGAGAAAGGAAGCCTGGCTCTGTGGTGGCTTTGCAGGCACATGCACCCTGGCGTGGGCTTCAGCCAGAAATGGATGGGTAGGGTGCTCCTGTAGCTCCCCCAGCCTCTGTGAGGCAAGCATCTCTTCAGAAGGGCCATATGGACAAAAAAAAATCACATCCAGCCATTTAGTACAACCATAAAGATGTGTCTGGGCACCTGCAAAAGACCAGTCACCAGACAGCTACCCCAAGAGCAACAATCCACTGCTTACCTTCGCCACCGCTTGGGGGGTGGGGACAGCGACCGTGACCGGGATCGGGAAGACGAGGACGAAGATGAAGACGAGGACTCGCTAGCTCCATCTGAACTGGAGCTGAAAGAACGGCTGGCACGGCTCCGGCCAGCCCTCCAGCTGTCAGTAGAGGGGCTGGGTGAGTCCTGGGGTCTCCGGTAGCAGCGCAGGGACCTCTTGGCAGCAGCATGGCTGGGCTGGGCACTGGGAGTCTGCACCTCCTGGTCCCGGCAGGGGGACGCAGCTGGAGACAGCAGCACTGAGGTGGGGGGACTGCTGCACCCAGTGGTGGCCTTGTTGGGGATGGTAGTCCGATAATCCAGGGGAGCTAGGCAGGCCATCCCCAGGGGCTCCTGGCTGTGCCCTGTGGTGGTGTTAGGGGCTGGTGGGGTAGGCTCAGATTGGTCCAGCGTCCGTTTGGTTAAGGAGGAGATGGGTTTGATAGTGATGTCCCGGTGGTGTTTGACATTCCAGCGGGAGCCACCCTCAGCAGGGGGCTGCGAGCCAAGGATAGTGCTGCTCTCAGGCCGTGGTGTACCCAGGATGCAGTAGTCATGGTCTCCCGAGCACACATGGCTGGGGGCTGTGCTGGCAGGGGCTGGCACCATGCTCTTCACCTGGATCTTGTTTGGAGGCAGTGGCTTGGCTTTCATCAGCTTAGGAGTCTTCTGGGATCCTTCCTGGGGCATGGACCCAGGTGACTTGGTTTTGGCCAGCAGTGAGACAGCAGGCAAAGGCTTCCAGAGCTGGTGGGGAGGTGTCGCTGGGGGTGTGAGGCCTGGAGGAGCATCAGAACACTTACAAGAGCAGCCCTTTGCTGCAACCCACCCAGCTGGGGTTCCCTCATGTCCCAGCCCAACTCCCCAAGGTGCCCCCCAGACACACAACAGCCCTGCCAGGACATGGCAGACTTCCTTCCCTTGCCCCAAGTATTCATTACCTGCCACATTGGCCAGCTCAGAGGCCTGCAGGCCATCCAGGGGCTTCCTGTCCTGCTGGGTTGGTGCATCCTGCTGGGTCTCAGGCCTGAAAACAGGAAAGGAGCTTTGCCAAACACAGCAGGCTTGTGCTGTGCCCACACCTGGGGCACCCACTCAGTCTGCCTCACTGGCCCGTTCACGTGGACAGAGGATCCAAGAGAGCTGCAAGGATAAAACTTGCACAGCCTGGTGATGCCCAACACTGCATCTCCCAATTTTTCCCCCTCAGTGCCAGCTCTGTCCCAGTCAGCGATAAAGCTCAACCCCTCCTGGACCAATGGACACAGCCCCAGCACACTTCAAACCCTGTCAAGACTGAAAGCTGCCCTGCGCCCTTGCTCTGCTGGGCTCCATGCTGGACACAAGATGCCGAGGTCTTGATACTCACCCAGAGCTCCCCATCAGCTGCCTTTCCTCAGGGGGCTGTACAGGAGTTTCCTCCTTCTTGGCTGAAAAGAGAACAAGTAGGTGAGGGTGGCAACAAGTGAGGCTGAAGGACAGGGGCCACAAAGCAACCCAGAACAGTTCAGAAGAGGTTTCACAGCACCTGAAACCCAGCTCCCTGAAGATAGGAGCTCCATATCCTTTTTCCTTCACAGACTATTCACCACCCCTTTGGTTGCTGTGGGGACCCCTAGGTGTTTCCACGGGCCAAGGAAATGGAGGCAGAGACAGCCCCAGGACAAAACACCTGGGCAGGGTAACACAAGCCCACAGGTAGCAGCATCACAGCCCTCCCACTACCACCCTGATTCAGGGAACATGGACAGCCCAGAGAAGCCAGCATGGCATGGAGAGATCCCTGCAGGGGATGGCATGCCAAATCCGCACCTTCAGACTTCTCAAACTGCTCCAGCAGGCTGGACAGGTCGGTGGCTTCGATCCCTGGGCCAGAGAGAAAGCACAGCAAGTCAGATCAGCTAGAATTCTCCCAGCACCGCAGTGATGCACCCCGACCCCCTTCCCCCCTGCATCAGCCTCCCTGGATGGTGGTGCAAGCACTGGGGAGGAGAAGCAGTGACAGAGCCTGCAGCAGCTCTATGTCTCCTGCAGTAAGGACAGGAGCACCCAGCTCTGCAGTCCCACAAGGGAGTAGTTTCAGGACAGCCAGCCCAGACTATCCATTAGAGACAACATTCTTGCAGAATACTGGGAAGAGACTGCAAGCCTGTGGGCATAGCTTTGCCACCCTCGCCCCCAGAAGTGCCAGGAACCGGTCCTGCTACCCAGGTTGCCAGCAGCACCGCAGCCTTGCTGGCTGCTGACACTCAACCCAGCGTCCTGCAGCCCTTCCACTCACCGATCTCGCTGATGAAGGCTTGCACGATGTCCTTGCTGCTGTCGCTGGGCTGGGCTGGGCTGAGGAGCGGCTGGTGCCTCCATGGCCGCACAGTGGGTGCCTTGGTGGGAAGGCTGCTCTCTCGACCAGCTTTTGGTGGTGGTGCCACAGCCTGGGAGGTGGATTTTTGGCCAGGCAACTCCTGCCCAGCAGCTGCCTTGGGCTGCAACAGGGCTTTCTCCACTGCCTCCTTGCCTGGCTCTACAGCCTTCTTCACACCATGGGTGCCAGGGGACTCCCCAATAGGGGCAGGAGACACCTCTGCTGGGCAACAAATGGCAGCTGGGGGGGCCTTTGGGAGCTGGTTGGGAGTTGCAGCTTGGGGCTCCTCCAGAGGCTGGGTGGGGACAGCCTGGGAGACTGGAACTGCAGGAGTGACCCTGCTGGGCTGGGCAGTGGCAGCTGAGGGGGTTGGCAGGGGCTGCGCTGGGGCTGGAGCCAAAGAGGCCTTAGGGAGGGAGCTCTCTCCTGCCAGCCGTGCCTGCCTCCTGGGATCCGATACCCTGCCAGTCGCTGGCCTGGCCAGGCCACCTGCAGCCCCCACCTCGCTGGCTGGGGCAGCAGGTGACTGGGCAGGAAAGCTTGGTGGCTCCGGGCAGCTGAGCACAGGGGTGGCAGGAGGCTGCCCATGCAAAAGGGCTGTGCCAGGGTGGCTGCCAGCTGGGAAGGCGGTGGCAGCCTGAACTGCTGCTCCGGGGTCCCCGTACGCAAGGGAAGGCACCGGGGGCGGCATAGGGATTCCTGGCCAATAGGGTGGTGGTGCCCACCCAACTGGGGCGTAAGGGCCTCCTGGGCCAAATGGAGGCGGGGGTGGCACAGGTGGAGGAGGCCAGGCCATGGCTGGAGGCGGGAGGCCAGGCACCATGTGAAAATTACTGGAGGAGCTGGCACTGGGTGGTGGGGGCAAACCATGGCAGCCCATGGGTTGCGGGCTGAAGCAGGGCCAGGAAGGCACTGGTGGGTAAAGGGCATAAGCACCGGCAGAGGTTGGCGGCATCCCGGTGGGGGCCGCCCCAGCAGCTGGGGGCACGTTTGGTGCGACAAAAGGCATTGGTGTTGATGGGGGTGGTGGAGCTGCGGCAGATGCTGGGACTGAAGTCAGAGCAGCCTGAGTTTTGCTGGCAGGAGGAGGGACAGCAGCAGGGCTGGTGGGTTTGTCTGGTCCCTTCTGAGCACCGTCTGCCTCGGCGGTGGAGCGCATGGGTGACACCAGGCAGGGGATCTCCGCCAGCTCTGTTGGAGGCTCAGGGACACTGGGCCACTTGCTGGCCGCTTGCTTCTTGCCTTCCTGGCTGCCACTCGTGCTGGGCTGACGGTGCAGCATGCGGATGCGGTACTCCCGCAGGCTCAGAGCCTTGGGTTTGGCTTCCTTAGGCAGGCCCTCACTTGGCTCCGCTGCTGGCAGGCTCTGGGCAGGCTCCAGCCCAACACCTTGGTCTGGGAGCTGAGAGGCAGCCTCTGAGACCCCACTGCTCTGTTCAGCAGATGGCTGCACATCTCCCTGGCCCTCAGCCTCATCTGTCAGGCTGGGACATGCAGCTGCTGGCTGCCCTTCCACGTTTGGTGCAGTCTTCTCCAGGGGCACCAGAGTCTTGTTCTTCTCCATGGCCACATTCACAGTTTCAGGTGCTGGCTCCTTCTGCAGCTCCTGCTTCACTTTCTTGGGCAGGAAGGTCCCTGGTGTGCTCCGAGGCCTGCCCCGCGGCCGCGGTGCCCGCTCAGCATGCAGCTCCATCTGCCCCTCCTTCCTGGCTCGTTCCAGCTGCTGTGCCAGGAAGTCTGAGACCTGAACAGAGGGACACTCTGCCCGCTGCCGGCTCGTGGCTGGCTGGACATGGGGCTGTCCAGAGCCAGTGGAACGGAGCCGGTGGGCTACACAGTCCCTGCCAGGCTTGGCCTGCTTGCTTTGGTCCTCCTCTGCTTTCTTTTTCCGACTCTTCCTTGCTCTCTCACGGCCCCGGCCCTTCTCAGAGCATTCACGTTTTCCACCCGCTGGGGCCTCTGTGCTGTGCCAGGAGCTGCCGTTGGGACCTGAGGCTCCAGGTGCCACTGTCTCTGGTGAGGAGGTGCCTTCTGGGGTGGTGCATGAAGGCTCCTTCCCAGGCAGTTTTTCCTCCTCCTCCTCCTCTTTCAACTCATTTTCCTGGGTTGGAGCTCCTGGCAGCTCCCCTCGATCTTCTGGGATTGACTCCCTGGTACTCTCCTCTGCTCCCAGGAGCTGGGGCTCCTGGTCAGGGGAGCTGGGAGTCAAGGCCTGCAGGACCACAGGGATCTCCACGCTCTCTCCCTCTCCAGGCACGATTTCCAGCAAGACAGGACTGCTCAGAAGTTCTTTGGCCATAGGCTCAGTATCAGGGTCCAGGCACACAGTGAAGGTGGGCAGGCAGTAGGGGTGCATGGACTTCACCAGCTCACTCAGGGATACATCACTTGTGTTGATGATGCAGGGGTCTTCATGCTCCTCCAGTGCCGCCCCAGCCTCACTCACACAGAAATCAACAGCCTCCATGCTGCTGTCTAGCTCCACGCTCAAGGCAGCCTCCTCTTCTTCTTCCTCCCCATCACTGCGCTGCGGCAAGGGCTGCTCTCGGGCTCGGTGCCAGCCCACCTTCCTCTCCACCCTTGGGGTGCTGCAGACTTGCTTCTTTGGCAGCATTGGGTCCTCGAGGCCATGAACAGCATGGTCCCAAGCCAGGTCTGTGTCAGTCTGGGAAGGGGGACCACAGCAAACATCAGTTCCTGGGCTTTTACCCAGCACTCCCCCAGGACAGCCAGCTGGGTCTGCTGCAACTCTATAGCAAAGCCCCATGGCAGACAAAAAGCTGGGACACATCTGACCTGCCCAGTAAGACACGACAGAGCTGGAAACCCAACACTCCTATGGCGGAGCATCCCCAGTACCTGGTGCCTACACCTAAGGCAGACCCTGCTCCCACTGCCACTGGTGCCTTGCAAAAGCATCGCTTCCAGGAAAGGATGCCTATGCCAGGAGAGAAGGCTGGGGCTGTGGGCTGCAGCAGGGACAGTTACCCCAGCACCACCCCAACACTGCTGCTTCAGCTTCCCCTGCTCAGCTGCTCACCTTCCCAACCACAGAGACACTGCTGCTGCTGCTGAGAGGCCTGAGAGACTTAGGCTGTTCCAGGGTAGGGCTCTCGCACTCCAGTAACGGGCGGGATAAGGTGAGAAACTTCTGAAACTGGAAAGATGGACAGAAGATGAGACAGTGGCAGGTCTATGCTGCTGGAGGCAACAGGCCACCCCCAGACCCACAGCGCCCACACACTTCACCCTATAAGGCCCAAGAACAAACAGCCCTGTTTCACCCACACTGCACAAAGCTCCCAAAGCCTCTGGCACATCTTCAGCTCTTCAGAAAGACCCAAGGCAAAGGCATGGCCCTCCAGAGCACTTCTCTCACATTGAGACCATGATGAAAGTACATCTCAGGGCAGTGGGGCCCAGGGTCCTACTACTTCAGAGCACCCTCATGCTAGGACCTAGCAGAGCCCTGCCTGAGCATCTTCCCATGGGCTCTGGGACCAGGCTGCATCTGTCCCCCAACTCACTGAGGGATTTTCCCGCTCACGAGGTGAGGTCAGCAGCTCTGCATCCATGATGGTGTCAAAGGGGGACAGGGTCTCATCATCTGTGCTGTCCAGGATCTCTGTGATGGCAGTCAGCAGGGACAACTCATTCTGTGCATCCAGGCAGGCCTTGCTCTGCTGCAAGGGTAGGGACAGTCTCAGAGGGTGGTGGGATACAGCCATAAGACCTGAACATGGAGGACACTGCCACCACCCCCACCCATGCCACAGCCAGCCTGGCTGCCACATCCCACATCTGTGTGAGTGAGCTCCCACCTCGCTCAGAGAAAGATCCTCAATGATGGAGATCACAGAGGAGTCAAGATAGTTCTGCATTGTCCCCAGGATCTCTTCAGCTTCTAAGATGGTTTCTGCATCCAACGATGTTAAGTTCAGGTCATCCTCCTCAAGGGAAAAGCACTGCAGAGGAGCATGGGGAGCCAGGTAAACACTTTGCACAGCCTCGCTACCAGCACTGATTTCTCCACAGCACACATGGGCTCCCAACAGCCTGTGCTGCAAAATGTGGCTGGGCACCCCCAGCACCCCGAACACGCAGGGGAAACAGGTGGGACACGGCTGCAGGTCAGGTGGTACAGGGGACCTTCCCACTTGCTTTCAGGAGTCCACTGCACAAAGCTCTGTGCTGCTTTCAGCCTGAGACCTCTCTGATTACCCAAGATGCCTCCACACTGAAAATTTCTGCCTGATTCACTCTGCAGCTGCATGACTGGGAAAGATGAATGGATAAAACCCCAGGCTCTGCCCAACACCATACACTGGTCATGCAGGACAGGGAGGGGACAGGCCAGCTCCCGCCACCTCATGGACTGTCACGCGCTCCTCCAATTCCGGCTGTTGGCGCTTCAGATAAGCCCAAACCATTACGAAATTCATAACAAAAGTGCAGGAGTCAGCAAGAGGGGTGCAGCCAGCTGCCACTGCCGGAGCCCTACCCCAATACCTCTGCTGCAGGCTACAAGAGGACACGGTCTATGCTTGCAATCCAGGACCAAACCAGCTTTGTTACTCTTCCTCCTTCA
>JAHLSL010000018.1:13257693-13272375 GCA_025920805.1 Petroica traversi | reverse complement strand
CATTTCGGAAGGTTTTTAGATGCAAAACCTGCTTCTGTGGCTACAGCTGGTTTGTGTTGAAACTGTGAACGGCTCAACGCAGCCCATCCCGAAGGGATGCAAATCGTGTGGGGCGGAGAGGGCGGGACGGCTGCCCTCGGGATCACCCCTGGCCACCCAGCTCCTGGCTTGGGGCAGGAGGAACCAGCACGGGCAGGGGAGCTTAGCGGAGGGCGAGGAAGGTGCGTCTTCCCGATGCCTGGGACAGGTCTGTGGTGACTCTGATCGGTACCGAGCGGCGGCCCGAGGTGGCCGAGTGCCAAGAGCTGTAAGGGGCAGGGTGGGGTGATCCCGGCATCGCCGCCTGCCCCGGCAAACAGCCAGTCAGCAATCACCGCTGAAACTTAAACAAACCACAGACCTGGGCGCCGTCACCGTACGGCAGCACCCTGCGGCAGCTGTGGGTGCAGAGAGGTGTCAGAGGACGGGGTGAGTGCTCTGAACCCGCTTCATCCCCCACAGCCCCCCGGCCCTCGTGGGCATCTCCTGCCCGGCTTCCCACCCCGCTGCCCACAGGACTCCCCATCCTTCCTCGGTACTCTCCCGCAGCTCTTTCCTTCCGGGCAGGAGCTGCCAGGTGCCTGATTTTTTCTCTCTGCATTTCCTGGTCGGAGGCAGGAGGCAGGGCAGGCTGGGTGGTCCCGTGCCCCGACGACACCGACAGCTCCTCTCGGTGCCCAGGTGTCCACAGGAGCTGCTGCGATGGACCTGGGGAACATCTCCAAACCCACGTACGGCCCTGGCCCCGAGGCGCCGGGGAGCAGCACGCCGGGGCTGGTGGCAATGGCACACGGCTTCCTGCGGCTGGTGCAGCCCAACCCCCTGCCCATAGGTGGGTGCACGGCGGCGGGGGGCTCGCAGTGGTGTGGGGGGGCTGCTTGGGGCTGCAGGGTCCCCGCTGAGCACGAGCCCTCCCGCAGTGCTGACTGTCCATCCAGCGTTTACACACTGGGGTACCGGGTAAGGAGGGATACTGGGGCAGGCAGGAGTGGGATCCCAAGGATTGCCAGCTGTGTCCTGCTCTTGTACCATAACAACTGTGGGGCTATCTCAGCTGGGCCCTGGGACAGGTGTGAGTTATAGTGCAACCTTGTAGACTCCTACCCCATCCTCCCTCTAGGTATCTTAATCCTAGGCCCCAAAAATGTGCAGAGCAAACCTCACTCTCCCCACAGGGCCTTTGCCTGTCTTGCAGCCCTCTGTGCTTGCTGGTCACCAAGAGCAGAGTGTGCCAGTGGCAGCACCATGTGCTCTCCCTGTGCACTGCCCCGCTTGCCAGTGCTTGTTGTCACTCCTGTCGCTGTCCCAGCTCTGTCCCAAAGCAGCTGCAGGTTGGCTCAGGTGATACCAGGACCCTGCAGCTGCTCGATATTCAGGGGGCAAGTGCTCCCCACCTGGATTGAAATGCCACTCTGGCTGCTGGCACTTTTGCTTCCTCTTTTACTGGCTTCGACCCTTGCTCACCATCAACGTGCTGGCAAAGGTGTGGCTGGCACACATGGCTCTGTGGACTTGTGTCACGTATACACCACGGTACAATCAGTGGCCCGACCATGGCTTGTAAGGAGGGCATGGGGCCCAGGCAGGGAGAGCCCTGGGCATGAAAGAGACAGCATGGCAGTGGGCCTTTGCCCCAGTACTCATTTCACACTGGCAGTGCCCTCGGGCATCTGCATAGGGCTGGACTGCAGGAGGGCAGCCCCAGGGCAGTGTCCCTTATGCCCACAGTGGTGAGGAACCCCCTTGTTCTGTGCGCCCCTGAGAGCTTGGGGTCTGGCAGCACTTTCCCTGGGTGCAGCAATGCTGGGTGATGTGATGGCTGGGGAGGGCAGCTGGAAAGGAGAAAAATGCCATGTGAGAGCTGGTCTGAGCTGCAGGTGATGCCTGGTGCTGGGAGCTCCTCTCTGGGGTGAGCAGGGTTTGGGGCCCTCCTGGAGAGGCCCGCAGGGACTGACATTCTGGAGAGCCCCAGCACCTGCTCACAGCCCTCTGTGCTTCTTGTCCCCCAGAGCTGATTAATTTTGGGCAGTCCCAGGGCGAGGTCACCCGGGAGGATATCCACGAGGTGAGCAGGCAGCTGGGGGTGGAGCCGGCAGTCCCAGACCACCGAGGACTGGGGAATGCTGGTGGGTGCTGCTCTGAGGCTGAGCCCTGGATGCCGGGCAGCAGCAAGGGGAGATGTTCTGCTCCCTCGGGGGACCCATTTTATCCCTTTGGGTCTGAACGGGGCGTGCAGAGCTGAGGAGCCTTCAGGGGCACCAGTATTGTGCTGCCTCTCATTTTTCCTATCCCAGCTGCTGCTGTACGAAGTGGGTTTCCTCGTCTGCGCGGCCATTGGCGTCCTCTTCATCATCCTCATGCCGCTGGTGGGATGCTGCTTCTGCTGCTGCCGCTGCTGCGGGAACTGCGGGGGCCGCATGTACCAGAAGCAGCGCCGGCGGATGCGCTGCCGGCGCCGGGCGCTCTGGGCCTCTCTCCTGCTGGTCTCCGCTTTCCTCCTGTGAGTGCGCTGCTCGGGAGGCTCCGGATGGAACCCAGGGGTGGCTGGAAATGCCGGCGCTTGGCGGCCGTGCCAGGAAACTGCCATTGTTCACGAGTAGATCCCGGCACGGCGGGACAAAGGAGAGGAAGCAGCGGCGGTGGGGAGCTGGCCCCGGGGGGCTGCGCATTGGCACCGTGCAGACCTCTCCCGAGAGCTTCCCCACGGCGTGCTGGGCTCCCCCGTGCCTCAGTTTCCCCTCCTCTCTGGTTCCTCAGTGCAGGGCACTTGCTGCACTGGAAGCAGGGGTCCCTTGTGTGCTCCAGAGCCTGCACGCTGGGTCTGTGTGGGTGGGTTTGGGGGGTACTGGAGGGGAGCACTGGGACTGAGCTCCCCACGTGCTGACCCTGCCACCCTTCCCTTGCAGGGCTGGCGCTGTCTGTGCCTTCATCAGCAACGCTCGCTTCTCCCAGGCCGTGAAGGGCATCTTCCCCAATGTGAACAACACTCTGGACAACGTCCACACCTACCTGGTCTCCATCCCCCAGGTATGCATGATCCCCCAGCCACGTCTGGGGGCCAGAGGGAGGAGCAGCCCAAATAGCCCCCTGGGGAAGGGCAACAGAGGGGCTGGCAGCAGAGAAAGGTCCCACCCTCACTGATACCACATCTCTGTCCCCACAGCAAGTTGATTTTATCATTGACAAGAGTGACGTCCCGCTGGACTATGCCAACCGCAGCCTCCAGGGTGAGGAGGTGCCACAGGAGGGGCTGGAGCATCCCCGTGGCCCTGTGGCAGCTGCTCCAGGGCTGGGGGTTCTTGGGCAGTGGGGGTGTTGTGTGGGTTTGTCTTTCTGCCCTGTGGGTGGTTGCTGACCCTGTGGGTCACAGGGCTGGTTGTTATTGGGATGTCTAAAGGGACTGGGTCTGGAGGCTCCTCCAAGCTCCAGCTCTGCTCCAGTTGCTGCTTTTCCCCATTCAGGCTTCTCTCTGGGAAGGGCGATGCAGGTGGTGGGAGGGTGGGGATATCCTCTTTGCCCCCCCTTGGGGGGCGGGTGAGGGAGGGGTGCTGGTGGTGTCAGTGTTTTCACCAGCTTTCCTGCAAGCCCCAGGACCTTGCAGGGGTCCTGCCATTGACACCACTCTCCCATCTCTGCAGACATTGGGCCCAAGCTGGGCAGCAGGATCACCTCACGCATCAGGAGCAGCACGGATGGGGCTCTGGGATCACTCCAGAGCCTCCTGCAAGGTACTGGCCCTGCCCATGGGAGGCTGGCAAGGCACTCAGGGGGATGCCAGAACCAAGAGATGGAGTAGGTGCATGTTTGGATAAGGCTCCCTTGGAGGTTGATCCTCTGGCCTCCCAGCCACGCCCTGGGGCAAGTGCCGTGACTTTGGGGGTGTCCCTATGTTTTTCATGGGTTCCCGAGGTTCAGCTGGGTGAGAATGAGTCCCTGCCACGCTGGCAGGGTGAGGCCCTGAGCTCCCCGCTGTCTCCCCAGGGATGGAGAGGCTGAACGATACTTTTGACAGCATTGCCGTCGGTCGTTCAGAGCTCGAGGAGCTGCAGAGTAACTACAGCCAGCGGCTGGCCGGCCTGCGGGACGGGCTCAGCCAGACCCTGCAGAAGTGTGGCGACCCCTGCAGCCAAGTGTCCCTGGATGGGCTCGCCTTCACCTCCAACTTCAGCGCGGTGAGGAGGGGCAGGGTGTGAGTGAGGGGCCCCAGCAGCCCCAGCCCCCGCAGCTCCCTCACCCCAGGCTCTTCCCTGCAGATCCCAGGTGTGGAGCAGCAGCTGGAGGCACTGCGTAATGTCTCTGACTCAAACCTAGAGAACGAGTTAGAGGAGGTAAGGGGTGTCCCCTTCCCCCAGGCACAAAGCTGGGTCCTCCCGCAACTGCTGGGCCTGTGCTGATGGGGAGTGGGTTGGGAAGAGCTCTGTTAGGAATTCAGCGTGTGACATGGAGGGAAGGGCTGGCCAGAGATCTGCTCGCTGTCCCAACCATCCCTGAGGTGGACTGGGTGCTGTGGGGAGCCTGGCTGTCCCGTGCTACTCGGATCTGGGGACAAGGGGATGTGCTGCTCAGCCCTGGATTGCAGGCAGGGATGTGAGTTTTATGCTGTGCTCCCCTGGATGCAGGTTAACCGAACGCTGAACACGACTGCTGACAAGGTGCAAGAGCAGTCCCAGGAAGTGGTGGCAAGTAAGCAGGGCTTATTCTGCTGGTTTCTCTCTCCTATGGCTCCCTCCTCCATTCTCAAGCCAGTTTTTCCTGGAGGCCTCCCCTGCAGCCCTGGGTGTCCCCAGGTGCCATCATGCCCATGTCATCCTTGGCCAAGATGCCCCTTTCCTATCCTTTCTGAGCCCAGCTGCCCTGCAGAGCCTGGGAGCAGCTCGCAGTGCCAGCGTGTCCCCATTCCTTGCAGAGAGCCAGGACCAGCTGAGCCTCGTCAGGCAGGAGATCAGAAGCTTGCATGATGAGCTGCCACTCCAGGATGTGGAGGAGAAAGCTGGGGCCTTTGTGAACAATGCCACATCAGTGCTGGAGGAGTACAGGGGGCAAATCATCGCCTGGGATGGACTCAGGTGGGTGAGGGCTCCATTGTCTGGAGAGTTTTAAGGCTCCTGCTCCTCCAGCTGCTGGAGGTGGGGGCTTGCTGGGTGGTGGGGTTGGATGCAGGGAAGTCAGAGCTTGCAGACACATGTGCCCCTGCCCTGCTGGGGTGCCTGGGACCTTTTTTCCTCCCCATGAAGGCAGCTGGTGGGCTGCAGGGTGCTGCATGGGGTCCCAGGTCATGCTGCCTGACTCTTGCCCTTTTTCTTGCCTCAGGTTGATCTTGTGTGCCATCCTGTGCTTCATGGTTCTGCTGGTGGTTCTCTGCAACGTTTTTGGGCTGCTGCTGGGGCCCCTGGGGCTGAAGGAAGGCGTGGTGCCCACACAGCGCAGCTGCCTCTCCGATGCTGGAGGGAACTTCTTCATGGCGTGAGGCTCAATTGGCTGCCCAGGCCCATGAGTGGGAGGGTGGGATGGGTGGGCAGGGCTGGCCTGGGAATGCTCAGGCTCCTAAATCATCATATTCCTGCAGCTGAGTGGCCTGCCCCTTGGCGACTCTCCGTGCAGGCAGTAAATGGAAACGTGGTGCTGGTGAGGGGCATTTGAGGGGAGCCCGTGAGTGGAGGGCTGGCAGTGTGTGCGTGGTCCTGCAGCTCTGCAGGGGAGTGCTGGCTGTTCTGGAATCCAGGCTCCAGGGTCATGCTCTGAGGGCTGAAGGCAGAACAGAGACATGGTGGGAAGGGTGGTGTTCCCACAGCTGTGGGGGTGAGGGCTGTGCAGCCCCTGGGCTCTGCGAGCTGGGGGCAATGCCAGCATCAGTGCTGGGCACAGGGCTGTGGGTGCTGATGGCATTTCTGTCCTGGCAGGGGGGTTGGCTTCAGTTTCATCTTCTCCTGGCTGCTTATGCTGCTGGTGATGATCATCTTCGTGCTGGGGGGAAACATTTACATGTTCTTCTGTGAGTCCTGGCACAACCAGCAGCTCTTCCAGGTAAACTTGCTGTGGGGAGCCACTGCTGCCTAAATGAGGGCTGCTGATGGAGCAGAGGCAGCACTGGCCATTGAGGATGCTCTTCCAAGGTGTCCTTGCACTAGGTCTAGTTTCTCCATCTCTTTCTTTGCTCTTAGCTCCTGGACACTCCTGGTGTGATCCCTAACTTCAACCTCTCAGAGCTGCTGGGCCTGAAGGATGGCACAACAAACATCTCAGAGATATACAGGTGGGTTCCAGCCCTGACAGTCCTTTGATGGGGGCAGAGCTGCTCAGTGTCCTCAGATGCTCTCGGAGCAGGGCAGCTTGCCCTACCTGCCCAGGCTGTGGGTAGGCACTGATTGCAGGGAAGAAGCAAGGTACAGCCTACCTGCACAGGTGAGCACCTGCTCCTGGGAGGGAGTGGCCCTCGCCTGCCCTGTTTTCAACCCTGTGCCCCCATCCTGCAGGCAGTGCCAGCAAGATGCTCCCCTGTGGCAAACTCTGCACTTGGACCAGAGTGTGTCCCTGGATGAGCTCTTGAATATCAGCCAGGTGAGTGAGAGGGTTTTGGGGGCAGGGATCCAGACCCAGGGCTGGGGGGACAGTGAGGGGCCAGCACGTGTCCCATCACGGCCCTCTTTGCTCTGGCAGTACACAGGAAACATCTCCACAGCTTTTGAGAAGATGAACATCACCCTAAGCCCCATCTCCCTGCTCAGCCAGAGCCAGAAAGATCTGCTGCTGAACGCCAGTCGGGCTGCACAGCCCCCCAGCTTCAACCTCACCCTGGAGCAGGTGTGCTGGGTGCAGCCTGGGCTTGGGATTGGGGTGGGGGGCAGGTTGGATGTGGGGTGAAGAGGTCCACTGCTCTCTCCTGTTTGCTGCTGTGGGAGTCCTCTGCCATCTGTGTAACCCATTGTCTGCCCAGAAGGCCCTGGCTCCACTCTGCCCCACAAAGAAGGGGTATAGCTTCCCTCATGAACCCCATTCCTCATTCTCATGGCTCTGTCTCTGCCTTTTTCAGCTGGATCAGGATTTAACCCGGGGAAGCCTCCTGAATCTGGCTGCAGAGTTGGAGAAGCTGGCAGAAACAGCGGTGAGAGACCATGGCCACCCTGAACCCAAAGCCACTGGTTTCAAGGCTCCTCTGAGCCTGCCTGGGTGTTGAGGGGAGGCTCTTTACTCTCACCCAGCTCTCTTCCCCAGCCTGGCCCATCAGCTGGCTGTGGTGAGGCACAGAGCTGGGCACTGCTGACTGTGGCTCTTCCAGGGCACGGATGTGAAGAACGAGCTGGAAGGTCACGCTCGTCAGCTGAGGGGGCTGGACAAGGAGATGCAGGCGAGCTTCTCTGGGCCACTGGTGAGCTATGCTGGGGGATGTCCTGGGGATGCTGGGCTGGGCTTCCCTAGAGCTCAGAGCCTGCTGGCAGGGTCTTGTCTGAGCTGTGGGATCTGCACCTCTGACCCCTCTTTCTCCATCCCCAGCAAAGTCTGAAGGAGAACATCCGCTCAGTGCAGAGTGGGGCTGCCCAGCTAGAGGTGAGCTGCACAAGGGGAGTGCATGTCAGTCCCTGGCACCCTGCAAGGCACCCTTGAGGTTCTGCAGTGGAGGTGGTGGGGCTAACCCACAGTCCGGGGGGCTGGTGGCTGCTGTGGGACTCTTCACGTGCTGCCAGGGCTGTTTATGGAGTGGAGGGAGGGAGGCCATGGACCCTGCCAGGAGCAGGCTCCCTCCACCTGAGGTACTTGGCA
This sequence comes from Petroica traversi, assembly GCA_025920805.1. Lineage (NCBI taxonomy): Eukaryota > Metazoa > Chordata > Aves > Passeriformes > Petroicidae > Petroica > Petroica traversi. Next base: position 13,264,578 of record JAHLSL010000018.1, on the reverse strand, counting down.
CTACCAGCATGTGACTGCTGGGAACACCACAGCGCCAAGAGGTTTGCACAGATTGCTGCTGTGCAGGATTGCTGAAGTGCAGGGACCCTGCTTAGATCACACTTTTGAGAGCATCTTTCACCTCAGAGACAGACAACGGCTGCGCTGGAAAACGCCAGCAAAACCCAGGAGTTCCTGGAGACGGAGACACCAAACATCATCAAAAACGTGAGATTGCCTTGCCCTGCTGCCAAATCACATGGACCAGACCCCCTCACTGAGACTTCCCTGTATGCAGGGAAGCCAAACCTTGTCTGGCTGCTCATCCTGCCTGCCTTCCTTGGGCATCTCCTGCACGCCTGGATTCCTCCCTTCCCTTATAGCATCCCTGGCACGGGACTGGGGTGGGGGGAAGCATTCAGCCCTATTGCTGCTGGGCTGAGGTGGTCTGAGAGCCCTGATCCTGACATGGAGGGGACATGGGGCACGGCAGGAGCTGGTGGTGCAACATCTCCACTCTGTGCTTGCTCCTCCAGGAGACGAGGGCCTTCCTGGAGCAGCTGTTGGATTCCTTTGAGACCTACATTTCATGGGCCAAGAGCAGGGTAAGCTGAGCCTTCCTCGGTGAGGTGGAGAGAAGGGGAGGATGAGCTGCAGGGCTTGGTGGATGCTGACATGTGCTGTCCCCACCATGTCCCCAGGTGACAGAAGATGTGGCACGTTGCAAGCCCGTAGCTCAGTCCTTGGATAACGTCGAGGCCATTGGCTGTGACTACATCATGGACTCTGTGGTGAGTGGGGCAGCGGTGTGTAGACACGTGTGTGGGGTGGCAGTGAGGTCCTCTTGTCCTCCTCATGCACAGGATGAGGGATGCATGGAAAGATCAGGGATGCACAGGAAGCAGTGCTCAGCTTCTGCCCAGGAAATGCTTTAGCTAAGTGGAAATGCCAGGCTCTGAGAAGGAGTGGGTGGTCTTTGGGGAGCCCTGGGAGCAAAAGAGATGCTCCCAGTCGCTGTCTGGACCTAATGGCTCTTCCTCCACCCTACGCAGAATGCCTTCTGGTTCAGCCTGGGCTGGTGCACCTTGTTTCTGCTGCCCAGCATCATCCTGGCCGTCAGACTTGCCAAATTTTACCGCCGCATGGACATTGCTGATGCCTACAGGTGAGGAGCAGCCCCACCCCCTGTGACCACACCGGGTCTGGGGTCCCCCTGCCACCCATCCCTTCATGACCTGTGGGGCTCAGGCTAAAGTAACGTGGGTTGGGGAGAACCTGAGAGGTGGCTTGGGGCCCTCAGCCTCTGAGGAGGGAGATGTTCTGGAAAACAGCTTTTCTCTGCCTGCTCTGAACCTCCCCTTTGGGCAGACAAAGGTGCATCCCCTTTGGAGGAAGGAGTCTGGCTTGAGTCCACCACCTGACTGGCTCTGTTTGGCACCAGTTTTGTGCTGGAGCACTGGCAAGGGAGCACAGCTGGATCTGTACAGAGTGCAACGTGCTGTGTGGTTGGTGGCACTGCCATGAGGGTGCAATGCTTGCTCACACACCTGTGGCCACTGTCCTGGGGCTGCCTCCCAACCCTCTGGGACACTGCCCGGCAGCTGCACCACCAGCACAGGCACTGACCCCTAGGGGCAATAAGCAGTTTCCAGCTGGATTTCCAGCTCCTGACGGCTACATTGTGGCCCTGTGGTGCAGCTGCTGTGCTGGAGGTTCCCCAGCTCCTGCCACCCCTCTGAGCTGGCTGGAGACATGGGCTCAGCTGCCCAGTAACCGCAGGGAACTGAAGTTGTGGCATAGAGAACTGGGTGCTGCTTAGAGTGGGACCCTGCTCTGCCCCTGGGGAAGGAGCACTGATGCTCTGGGGCCTGTTAGAGCCCGTGCTCTCTGTTCAGATCAGGCAGGATGGAGGGGACCACAGCACCCTGAAGCCCATCCGAGAGACCTTGTCCCACTATGGGATGCTGGGCTGTCCCACAATGTATTTTCTTGCCCCACTAACACTGTCCCCTCTTTTTTCTCCCCTCTAGGAACGAAGACTTTGAGATGTAAGCTACTTATACTGCCAGGTCCCTATGTGGGGTGGCAGGGGACAGAGGGAGGAGGGTGGGGACCAGGGGTGAGTACAGACCAAGGAGTGTGCTGATACCAGGGGATGGCTGTGAAGGTGGGACTTTTGTAGTACACACAGTTGTGGGGTGCCCTATCATCTTCCCACACTCCTAAGTCTGGAGGTGCTGCTGGTCCAGTCTCCCAAGCTGGTGGGTTTGGGGAAGCTGCCTCCATACCTTATTTCCTGTGGTGCTGGGTGATAGGAGTGGGATGATCTTTAACCATCCCACTGCATCCTGAGCAGTCCCACGCTCCCCTCTGTGGATGGGGGTGACATATGTGACCTTGGTTTTGCAGGCCACCCACATTCAACTTCTACAAAATCCCCAGGCCTTCCACAAGGCATTAGCCCCCGTCACCCAGAGATGGAGGAGGAAATGAACAGGCCCCTCACTTGAAAAATGCGACTATTTATTTTTGCAGAGAGCCTGCCTCTTTCCAAAGCTGTAATTTTTGGTGTCAAACAATAAATGGTGTGTTTGTGTGCACTGCGGGATGTGACTGTGCTCCTCAGGTCTAGCAGCGATGGAAGTACACAGGGGTAGGGGAGGGTTCCCCACTGCTGGCACAAGCTGGGCCCACAGGGCTCTTTCTGGTGTTCCCAAGTGTGCTCTGCTCACAGCCAGCCTATGGATTGATACACGATCACTGCTCAGCATCACCAAGACCAGGTGATGTTCCCCTCACTTGGGCAGCCCTTTGCACCTCTGACTGGGTGAGTGCCAGGTCCCTCCCTGGGAAAAGCCACACAAAGAGCCTCCTGTCTATGAAGTGCCACCCCAAGCTGTCCCCAGTGCATGAGCACTTCCCTCTGGCAACCCTGCTCTGTATCATGTGTGGGTTTCCACTGAGTTTATGGGGTGCCTGCAGCCCACACCTCCTTCCCTCTGAAAGATATGGTGGCATGGGTACTTTCTGTGCCCACAACTGCATGCCCTGAGCTCTGCCCAGAAAGAGCTGCATGCACTGCTAAGCCAAGGGTGACTTGGGTGAGAGCCTTGGGGCGAGTTCAGGCATTGCTTTGTGCTGCTCCGCGGTGCAGGGACCATCCCCAAAGCTGTGTCAGGCACAGGGGATATACGTGAGCAGCTTGACTCATTTCCTTTGTTGCAAAGTCCAAGTTTGCTGGAACAGTGAGAGGGCCAGGCCAGCCAGCTCCCCCTACACTACGTGCTTCTGCTTTATTGCTTTTTCCAGTTACCTTCAGATCTAATTGCGAGTTTTTCCTTTGGGCGTTATCTGAAGCTGCACCGGCCTTACCTCCTGCTGTCGCCCCCAGCAGAGTGACTGCAGAGAGCCCTGTGCTTGCCTATCACCGAGCTGAGTCTGTCCTTCAGATGGGTTTGGCCCCTGCTTCCCCCAGGGGTGCCCACCCTTCCTGGTTCATGGAGTGAGATATCCAGCAACCCCTTGTAAAGCATTCAGCTCAGTTTTGTCTCATTTTCCTCTGCGCTGAACCCTCAATATCCAGAATTCTGACTACTTCCTGCTTGTCTAGGGCCCGTACATGGAGGCTCCTGCCCCCAAGCCTCAAGCTGTCCCTTCTGCATCGTGTTCCCCACTTCCTCTTCCCTTGCTGTGCCTCAGGGACGCCAAGTCACGCAGGACTGCTGCTGGCTTCAGTTTCTCTTGCTGGCTTTGTGGGCACTGCTTCTTCCCTGCTCTGCCTTCTCTGCAGAGCCAGTGCTGCAAGGCAGGGAGCTTTGACCCTCATTCACTGTGGCACTGTGGCCACCCACACCCAAACTCAGCCCTGGCAATGAAGATGTCCCCCCCAAATGACAGCCTTTGCCAAGGTGCGGGGCTTGCTCTCAGCAGCTTCCCTGGAGCCACAGCTCTAAGAGGTTCCTGGGTCCATCCATCATCCTCCTCCGAGCAGCCCTGGGAGGTGGGTGAGAGCAGCTGCCTGGAGAGGAGGCAAGGACAGCTCATTACAAAACACCCACACAGGATGCCACCAGCTCTCCTTTCTTGCTCCATCTGCTCATGTGTGCCAGCTGCCAGAATGGAGGTGGCTCTTCTGCATGAGAGGGAAACTCACAGTGCCCCATGGTCACAGTACAAGGCCCCCCACAAGGAAGGTCTCATCCATAACCAACCAGTCTCTAGGGCACCACTGCAGTAGTTCCTCTTTACCAGGCTTTTTTCCACCACAGGGACTTTCTGCAGCTACCTCTTGTCTGGGGGAAACTCTGCCACATCTTTAAAGTGGTTTCACAAACAAGAACCTCTCCAACAGCAGCTCTGACACTGTGCCTGGTGGCAGGATTTTGCTGGGCCAGCCAGGTGCTCTCTGTTGCTAGTTTTCCTAAAAAATAGACAATTTGCAGCTCTTGAGAAAAAAAAATCCTCCCTTCCTCAACTCTCTGCTGAGCCCAGCCACAGCCATGTGGCCTGGATGGCCCTTCCAGTGGCACACATGCTCCAGCCTGTTGGTGCACAGTCCTGCCTCCATGGTGGTAAGCAGCTGAGTGCCACAGAGGGAATGGGCTGTCTGGGCATGCTCTCCGAGCCCAGCTGTACCAGTTGTGAGCCACACTGGGCAGCACCAGAGGGATGAGCCTGGCCACTTTTCACCAGAAGCAAAACAAGACTGCCCTCCTCCTGAGGGTGTGTACCCTCATAACGTCCACCACCACCTCAGCACTGCTTTAGGAACCTTTATTTTTTAAAGGAGTCTGTCTTCCACACTTCAGACCACTCTCAAGAGGATTAATGCAGGTGAATCTCCCGCAGCCCAACAAGGCAACAGACAGCTCCTTTACACCACAGCCCAGAGTGCAGGGGCAAAGTCACAGCCAGGGTCTCCCTCCTGGTGGAGGGGGCCAGGCTCAGGGCACATGAGAGAGGCTGGAACCTGGATGTTCCCGCACAAACTGCTCTCAAGTTACATTGATTTTGCAAACAGAGGCACAATATGAGCCAGACAACCCTGACAAAGCCCCTTTGTATGCAAAGGGCAAAGGTAGAGGAGATGGGAACAGAGGGCCCGGGTGTCCTGCAGCATAATCTAAGCTTTCACAAAGGAAAGGGAAAGGCAGGGCCAGCCCCAAGCTCGCACAGGCTGCTGCAAGCTTCTCAGCTCAGAAGAGAGTTGGGATACAGTCTGGGACAGAGAGATAAGGGAATTAGGCTGCTCTTTTCAGCTAAGTAGCTGCAATCAGTCACAGCTACAGGACTGATCCCAGAGGAATTGTGGCGAGACAGCGTGTGGAGTGCTGCAGCTGCCAGCGTGTGTGCTGGGACCCCCAGTGCAATGGAAGTGTGTCACACTGGCATTTAGCATCTGACTGAGGACTCAGTGACCCAGCTGCAAGAAACACACCCTGTTTCTCACAGGTAGAGCTTGGAGGCACCACCCAAATCACTGAGCAGAGAATGGGGGGAAAGATTGTGGGTATCCCCATCTACCACTCCACCACTAGTACTAGAGGATCAGGGAAGTAGAAGTGGAGTTTAAAAGGAGCCAAACAAACCGAAAACAAAGTGCTTTGGGCAGGGAACAGTTCTGCTGTCCTGTAGTGCAGCCAGTGTTTTCATCTGAAAATGTACCCGGCATTTACTCCTCCACTGGCACACACAATTGCACTTGCTAAGAATAGCCAGAAAGCCTGCCCTGGCTCAGAGGAGATCCCTAACCCCAGCCATCCAACAGGCTCTTTGAGATGCTCCTGCAGGGGCACTTCAGAAAGAAGGCTCCCATTCTGCCAGGACAGGCAGGGTTTCCTAGGGTGGATGTGGCTTTCCCTTCCTGTGCACCCAAGGTTTGGGATCACACTGTCCTTCCCCCTTCACACACTGTCATCCTGTAGCAGTGCTGAGGGCGAGGAAGTCCTTGCCGTGGGTGGCTGAGGAACATCATCAGCCACTGCTTTTGAGGGGATTTTGTGCTCTCGGGGTGGGGTGGGAGGGGGGAAGGTGGTGCTCTGCAGGGCATCCGAGTACATCTCATCCTGGACACTGGGGCGCTGCATAACCCTTTGCAGCAGTGGCTTCAGCAAGCCCACAGTCAGCTGGTTCCCCGCGCTGGAGAAAGGCACTGGGTCCGCCTGGGAGTGAGGGAGGTGCTGCAGGACCATGGTGAGGATGTCTGAGGCAGTGAGCTCAGCAGGGCACAGTGGCCACAGCCTGTCCACATAAGGGTCCAGCTCCCGGTGCTGGGCAAACTCAGCCAGCAGTGTGGTGAATATCTCCTTGTTAAGCAGGGGGCTGAGTTTGGAGAACTTCTCTGCCACCTCCACCACCCGCTGCCACTGCTTCAGACGGATGAGAAGGTGCAGAGCTTGCAGCACGGCCTTAGGCCTCTTGCTGCAGAGCAGAAGTTCCAGCTCCATCTCGTCATCAGCCTCGCCCTGTTTGCTCTTTCGGGCCAGCACTCCCAGTGCTCTCTTGTACAGTGGCACTCGGCCCTCTGGGCCCTCCTTGCTGCTGTATGACCAAGAGTTGCTAACGTACTGCTGGGTCAGCTCCACAAAGCTGGGCAACCACTTGGGTTTGAACCTCAGGAAGGAGGCACAAATGAGCTCAAAGAGTGGGACCATCCCATTCTGACCCACCTCCTCCAGCTGCGGCTGACACAGGACCTTCTTCCACACCTCTGGGGTGGCCCTGGCGACCAAGAGGCCATCCCCATTCTGCTGCAGCTGCAGGCAGCTCCTGGTGGCCTTCCAGGCAGCCTTGGGGAAGGAGGCAAAGACAGAGTTCAGATAGGCCAAGTTGTCCTTGTCCATGTCAGACTGCAGAATGCGGCTGACCTCCTGTTCCACCAGCTCCTTGCAGTAGCTTTCCACCTCA
>JAHLSL010000018.1:13124598-13252693 GCA_025920805.1 Petroica traversi | reverse complement strand
GGGGCCTGGCGCAGCCCAGCCCGTGGGCTGCTCCTGGGCCGCGCTGCCCGGCGGTTTGGGCTCGAGAGAACTCCTAGGAAAAGAAGGAGCGCTCGCCGATCATTCCAGTTATCTGGTTTACCTCGCCCTTCTCCGAACACTTGTACGGGCAAAGCGAAGGGGAACAGCAAACAGTGATAAAGCACTGGGAGCTTGCGGTGTTTATTATGCTGAAGCAGAGGCACTCGCTGCACGAACAAGCTGCGGCCTCGGTCAAACCCTGTTGCGTATGCCGGTGTAAGAAAGTTTGCTCCTCAGCAGAGACTGTAATCTGAATATATGATGAGAGCCAATTAGGGTGAGCAGGTGGGTGGGATATGCAAAGCAGTGAGATAATTTGAATCATTGCGATACGTGGTGATTGCAGTTCGCCAGCTGTTTGAGCTCTAGTAGGAAGTGTGACAAAAATGCAGAAGATGAATTTCAAGGGGAGGAAAGGACATTAGTTTGGCTTTCCAGTAATAATAATTGATCCACTGTGTCATTTATGGCACTTTTGCTGTGTTCAAAGAGATACTGTGGGTAGGGTATATACCGTGTAAAAATGTTCAAGAGGTATTGGCTAGCATGCACGAAAGGAACAGTGAGGCTTTAATGAGCTGCTAGGCTAAGCATTCATCTGCTCCCTCCCCCTGCCAGCACACCAGGCAGCCATGCAGGCATCCCTTAGGAGGGGAAGGGTCAGCCTCTGCTGCTCAGAGTTGCTGAGTTGCTGTATTCTGGCTCCTTGTTTGGTTTTTTTTTTTGAACTTACACCTTTTCATGTTTGTATTTTAACTCCAGAGTATTTGTGCTGCTGATGGTCTCTATCTCAAAAACGTTACCCACTCTGCAGCTCCACCTTTCTCATCTTGGCGTGGCTTTATTGTGCAGCTTAGAATATAGCAGCTGCCTCAGAAGTCAGAGCCGAGGTCATGCAGCTGCACTGTGTTCAGCATGGGCCTTGGATCCACACCACCAGCTAAGCCATGGCAAAAGGGCAGGGGAAGGTTACAGGGAGAGTGTTTTTCTTCAGAAGGAAGGCATCTGAAAAGGTCTGCAAGTGACATGAGCTTTTAGGTGGGAGTGTAAAGGCAGTGCAGAATATTTTATGATGAACTCTGTGGGATGGGTTCTAAAGGCCTTGAAAATTGAAAACCCGGAGTCAATTTCTGATGTGAGAGAGCTGGTCATGCTAGCCAGGAACACAGAGAGAAGGTGAAATGAAAAGATTACCTTGTATGAAAATGGTGTGAACTAATGCTGGTGGAATAATGCAGCACTTGTCTGGATGGACCTGATAGGAGGAAGTGTAGCTAGTTGGTGATGTGAAGCTGATGGATTTGGTATTATTTTAACTGGACAGATAGAAATTAAATGCAATTATGGATAAAGGGTTAAAATTGTATCTCAAATGTTATTCTTTTATATCATTGCTAAAGCAGGTGCGATGGAAGGTAGCATGTGGCTGTATTTGCATTAGGAAGCTGCTTTTCCCATTTCTCAAGTGGGCAAAAATAGGTCAGAAGTGGTGTAACTTCAGATTGTACTATATAGAAGCACATACACTGCTCTGAGAGGGATGGAAGGAATTTCTGGTAAAAATATATATACTGGGGCTGTGCTGGGGGTTGTTGCATTGTACTGCAGAAAAAGAAGCAGGATCTCTATGGGTTTCTTGTCATCAGCACGCCCTCAGAATGTGTTTCTCATGTTCTCAATTACATTCTGCCTGAAGGCACCTAGAGATTCTGCAGCATGGATCCAAAGCTTGTATGCTGTGTTACTGTTTCCCTTGTTGGTGGGTTGAACACTTCACAGTTGTAGAGGAAAGCACAGTTTGAGCAGTTTTTATTCCAATGGACAATATACAAATGAAGTTGTAAAGAATGGGTGGAATATGAAAGCAGTGTGGATGTACTTGCACAAGCTGTAATGGTGAACAGAAGAGTTTGTGGAGAATAAGCTGCAAGAGGACTTATGGCAGAAATTTGGCCATGATGGTTGCTAAAGCCTTGACCAAATCTAGGCTGATATGTTTTTTCTCTCTTTGTTAGTGTTCTGCTGGGCTGCTGATGGGTAGTCCTGGGGGTTATAACAGAGGAGCTGGAACTGGGTCCAGGCATTTTCTGTGCACTGGGATTCATAACTCTTGTGCTGGGTGCAGGTTGTCTGTTGCTTCCAGCGATGGATGAGCACTGGGACCTGTGTTGTAACTGCCTGTTGTTCAGGTCCAGTATTTACTCTGCAGATTCATCACGTGGATTAAGTGCAAGTTTTTTCTCTGACGAATTTAATGAGTACTTGGCTTACAATATATTGCTTTAGAAGCTGTAGGTTAACTTTTAGACAGGGGTTTGTCTCTGCCCTTTGCATGATTGAGGCAGTTTTTGAACAACTTTCCTGTAATCTTGAGTGATGTACCTGCAGAACCCCTTGAAAGGCAAAGCATGATCACACTGAGTGCCAGGTACATACACTCAGGGAGGGGGGAGGCAGTTGCTGGCCTTGAAATGTTTGAACAATTGAGTCCAGTCTTGGTAGCTCTGACAGGTCAAGGGACATTGGATTCTAAAAGCAGAAGTATTTCGGTTCTTATTGAGAGTCTTTATAAATATTGATTGAGGTTCACAGCTTTGACATTAACAAACTAATACAGATCACATAATTTCCACAGCCTTTTCTAAGTAGGAAATAAATGGTTTGCCAAGCAAGTCATATGTGAAAATGCAATTTTGCATTATCCGTATTCTTTATGTCTAGCCAAGAAGTGTTACAGTATATTTTGTGAGGGGTCCACACTGAAAAAAACACACTTATTCATGTTTGGTTACCTGTGGATATTGTGTATGTGCATTTATAATCTTGAAAACTTTCAGATTTGTTAGCCAGGGCACTCGAATACAAAGTGCTGTGCTTGATGGGCTGCGTACAAGATTACTCAGGTTGCAAGTTTTGGATCCTGATGTCATTATGGTGTAGATGTGCATTAGTGTTATCCTCTTGACAGTGTTTTTGCTATTAAAAGATGGTCTGTGGAATATTAATAAATCTGTACAGGAGCTGAGTGACAATGTGGAGCATTGCGTGGCAGTTTTCAGTGTGCACAAGTCTGAGTAAATTTCAGACTCAAAATACCAGGTTAGTTTTCCCTGTTGCTACTCTAACAAAAAGCTAACAGGGCTGTGTTCGGAATGTCATATGTTTGGCTGGAATCTCTGTTATGAGTTCTGGAATGAAACAGAAAGGAGGTGGATGGTTGGATGTGCTCATCTCTTCCTGACCGGATCAGCTGATCCTGGGATTGATGAGAGATAAAGGAAGAATCTGCCTGAACTTGTGTCTGCCATGGCTTTTATCTTCCTGCCTTTGAGCTTCCAAGACTCGTGCTCTGTCAAGTTTTCTTTTAGTTCCAGATGAAGCATCTTGGATCTTCTGCTGCACAGCAATGTATTTGTTGTTCTAAAAATCCCCATGTGTGTGTTTCTCTTGGCCCTGAGGGGCAGTTCTGTGCAGTGAGTGAATACAGCAGGATTCACTTAGCAGCATGTGTTAATGGGAATGACCTATTGACAGAATAAATTATCCATTTGAACCTAAAATGTGGAAAATGCACTGATGCTTTTTAAATGTGATGTTTAAAGGAAAATTGTTAATTACATTCAGTGTCGTTGTTTTCATAAGCTGTCATGGCATCGTGATAATTTGACACCTCTACAACTTATTTATAAATGTTTTGTGCATTTAACTGTTGTTTTCTGCAGCTGCCTGGAAGGTCTCCATTAGCAAAACGCAGTTTTCTGTTTGTCTTTATGACATCTAGAAAATGTAATTGCATAAAGTGAGAAGAAAAAACGATTTGTATGGCCTGTTCATCATAGGTCATGTAACAAACACGGCCTAATGAAGCGTTGGCATGGAAGGCAAGGTTTACGTTTCTCTCCTTGCTCCTCCATATGCTCATTTGTAGAATAGCAAATTACAAACAAGAGCGTTATTTAATCCTTGCCTCTAGCAGTTGTCTTTGTATGTGCTCTGTGCAGCTTTGGTTGAGAGAATGTGAATCCTAAGTCCCATTTTGACAGAGATTAGAATTTTCACATGATCATGTGATCCTTCTGGTGCTCACCCTTTGTGTCTTGAGGTATTTAGATTTTTCTGTCTTTCTGAAAATGTACGAAAAGGGTTAAAATGCAGCTCTGAAAATCCAGAGACTAAGCAGAGCTTATTGATCCCCTCCCATTCACGTACACATTTGATGTGAGAACGCTGACCTAGAAGCACTAAGAGTTAGTTTATTAGTTTTGACATTGGGATTTGTTAGCTGTAATTCAATTAGAAGCACACTGATGGATGTGTTTCTGTGCTGGGGGTGGCAGCTGTTTTAGGTTCAGAAACTTAGAATTTTAGTAGGAAACTTGTTTTGTGCAGTCTTACCCAAGATTTGTATTCCTAGGGTAAAAGTGACATCACTCTTGATTTGGCTTTTAATAGATTTCTCAGTGTTTCCAATTATGTTTCTAATTAGAATAATGTCTTATTTCCCATGACAGTTTAAAAATACTGCAAAGTCTGTAAAAGAGAAGCTATCAAGATGATTGAATAATATTTTCCTTTTTGTTTGTTAGTTGGAAACCTTCTCCCATCTTAGTTGGATACACAGACCCTCTAGGCTACAGGAATAATTTTGGTGTTTACAGAAGGTTATGGTGCAGTAGTTGCTAAGCTTCCTTCTGTCAGTGTGTCTCAGGGCTCTTCCCATTCTCACCCCAGCCCAAACCAGCCAGCTGGTTCCCTTTCTAGTGGGAAGGCAGAACACCTCTCATCCTTTGTATATGTTAGCTTTTCAGGTGTGAAATCTACTGCTCTCTGTCCTGCCCTTTCCCATCCAGGCAAAGCTCCTTCCCTTTGCACCTGAGGCAGCATCTTTTGCAGCAGCATTATTTTTTCCAGGCCTAAAAATGTTTTTCTGCCTCTTAGAACCGAGATTTATGGTTAAATAGATGGATGTTTGAATAAATGACTCTGGAAGCCTGAGAGTCCTAGTTGAGAACGTAGCTTTAACTCAGCTAAAGATTGTCTGCAGTGGAAAGAATGTAAAGGAGATCTGGAACTGGTATTCAGTAGTTGATGGAACTTGGTCTTTGAGGGAAGGACAGATCTAAACCTGCTGTGGGTGTGGGAGGGGATTCAGACAGTCTGGGATTGAGGCTACATCCAAAGCTATCACCATGGCTGCCACCTCAGAAAGTTCTGTGGTCCTAGGTTCAAACAGTGGACTTACCTCTCTGCATAATTTATCATGGTTGAGTGCAACTACCACAAGAGCCTGCCCATGTTTTTCTGGTGCTTGCCTTAAGTCAAGCCTCTGTGTGTGATGTGCTGTTGCCATGTGTGTCATTACCTTTGGAGGTATGGGAGAAAGGCTGGGAGCTCAGGGGTGTGAGAAGGGATGGCATTCCCTTTCTGCTGAGTACTTCTGACATTCTGCAGTGATGGAGGAGGTTAGAACAGTGCTGAAGCTGTGATGCTTGCCAGGAAAATCTGTGATTGCAGATAAATGTGTATTTGCAAGGTCAGAGTAGTGCTGCCCTTGGTAGCATCACACATGAGGTTGAGAATATGTGGCAAGTTGTGTGTTCTGGCTCACCCCCTGGAGTGGGTTGTCTCTCACAGAAGGCTCAGGATCACATTACTTTGTGTAATGGCTCATTTTGTAATAAGGATACTACTTTTTTCTTGACAGTATAGTCAGTAAGACACCAATTAATGATAGTAAAACTTTGCATTTTTAGAAAACCCTTTGTTGTCAATTGGATCATAAAATTCGTCTGGTTTTAAAAAAAAATAAATTCTCTGTAAAGCTTGTCTCCTGTCTTCCATCCTCCTTCCAAAACTGAACCACAGGGATGTTTTTGAGGCTGGGGTTCCTCTCTGGCTTGAGTGCAGAGCTGGAACAGATAGGGATGCTAAAGTGTAGAAATAGGTGTGAGCAAGGGTGGCAGGAGTGCTTCATGGAGACTTTCCTGGTGTCAGATGCCACCTCACAGTACAGAAGCAGAATCTGAAGTGCTTTGGTAGGCAGCAAATTAAACAGATAAGAGAAGACTTTCAAATAGGAGCTTTTTATCACCAGATGCCCTTGAGGCTTGACCAGCATCAAAAAAGACTGGGTACCTATTTGATATCAAGTATCACAATTCCTCCAATGAGATGAAAAAATACATACTTTTCTAGATGTAAACTGCATTGGTCTGGATCATGAATCAGTTTCTAATAGAGAAGAATTAAGAAAATTTATCCATAAGGAGCTTATTCTGTTTCTGCCTGTGTGTGGACTTTTGTGTGTCTTTGAAATGGGATATAGGACTAGATGGGTCCTTTGATCTGATTTCTTATCTGGAATGGTTATAAATGCCTCTACTTACAGCTTGTGAGAGACTGTTAGTATTTCAGTGCAGTGAAAAAGTCTTTCATGGTTGAGGCAGGCCAGATATGCCTTGAAGAAAAGTTCAAGTTTTCTGAGCTTTTTTGTCTCTTCTTGCCTTCAGGATACACAGCATGGCCCAAACAGAGAAGAAAGGTGGGCTGCTCCGGAAATCTTCAGCTTCCAAGAAGCCATTGAAAGAGAAAGTGGTTTTGATGTATGATGAAATTTTCACGGTAAGGAGTTGAGCATCTCTTTTTTTCTAAAGTGTTGTGTTAAATTTTCTTGATCTAGTTTGTACTGAGGGTTTTTTTCAGTGCATATCTTTCCTCATGATAAGGCCTGCATAGTGTAGGCACCTGCTCCAGGCTCTCCTGCTATCATGCAGAACTCTGTATTCTGCTCTCTTCCAAAATGTCTCCTTATCCTGTTGCTTAACAGAACCATACCATCTATGGGAAGTCATGGCTTTCTCAGTATTTCTCAAAGAACAATTCAGAAAATAAACACAGGCATCCCAATTGAGAGCTACTTCTGTTGGTCCTGCATTTTTTTGGGAATCTCTGTAGCCAGAATTCTGTGCTATGAGACTGCTTGGTCATCCAGCAGGTGATGCTGGCTCTGAGCTACCCATGTTATAGACTTCCTCTCCTGAGTGATTTATCTGCCCTCATGCCTGTTCCTTTTCCTTTCAGACAGAGGACCCCAGTAAATGCAACCCTAGGTTTTGGGAGGAGCTCTTTCTCATGAAGGTAACAGAATGTGAACAGCCTGTTGCTGTTCTGCCTGTGAAGGAGCAGACTGTCAGTGCAAGGACTTGTTTTTCTAAGGTGTTGGTGACATGTGTAATGTGCATGAACTGCTTCTTAACCTGACAGGTCAACCTGGAGTATCTAGAAGGCAAACTGGAGGCTCTGGATGGGGAAGAATTAATGAAGATAAAAGATAACATCAACTGCTTGTTTCAGCACTGCATCCAGGCCCTGGGTGAGGAGCACCCGATCAGAGTGGTGAATGCATTACAGGTACCACGTTGGGAGACAGGGAATGCTGTCTTCTGCTTCTGAAGTTTGGTGCTGGTATCAAACACCTTTTCTTTGCTACTGAGAAGAGGTGATGTCTACAGAGCACTTGTTACTTGTTGACTGTGAAGGTTCCAAACATTCATAGTCTCTACTCTTGGCAGTAGGTGGTTTCAGAAATCAAGAGGATCTGATGGTGGAGGATGAAGTGGGTGGCAGTGAGGAGACAAAGGGACTTGTTCACATTGCAGGCTGTAGGCTTGGGGTCTCAAAAATACTTGGGCTGTGTAGTTTGTTGTTTTACTTTCACTTCTCCCTCATTTCAGCTGCCTTTTTGAATTTCTGTATGGGTCAAAAAAGAAATAAAGCTCTGGAGAAGTTAGTGTGAAATTTACTCAGGAAATTGCCTCAGCTGGACACTTCCTAATTGGAAGCTGAGAAGAATTATCACCCAGAATTAACAGCCATTTTGGTGCAGGTTGTTCCTTACCAAAGCTCTGCTGTTCCATATCTTGTGTGGGAGACTCCCCTCCTAAGTCTTGACATTCGATGTTACAAGTTCACAAGCTGATTCTCAGAGTTTGGTGAATGCATTTTCTTTAGGAGTATGCAGAATGCATCTCAGCTTTAGGAGTACAGGATACGAAATTCAGGTTTGAAGAAGTCATCTGTAGGAGACATTGGACAAGCAGTGAGCTGGGAAAAGTTGATTTAAAACAGAATATTTACACTTCTGATGTACAATCTTGCATTGTTTTATTGTTATTTTTAGAACTAATTTGAAAGGATGCTACTAAAATTGTAGTTATAGCTACACAGACAACTTAGACCAGCCCCAGATTTCTAAACTTTTATCCAGACTCTTGGAGGAAGTTAGGGGAGGTCACAAGAATCCTGCCATTTGTATGTAAATAGGAATCAGGTAACACATCCTGAGCTTGAATTGGAAGAGTGTTCCCTTAATCTGACTGTGTTAATGTGGAAAGTGATCCTGAAACCAAAACTTACTTAAGGAGTCCTGTTTTTGAGAATGAGCATAGTGACAAAAGGTTTGTTTAGCCCAGTATCTGTTTCTGACAGTAACAAAAAAAAGGTGTCTACCTTTTTGCTTTTGTGTGGTTCTGAAGGTCTGTTAATTCCATCAGGTCTGTTTTGTCTCCAGCTTTACCCCCGAAACTAATTACTTCTCATTGGTGAATTTAAGCTGGAATCTAAAACTGCAGTGGTTATATTGCTGCTAATTCCCCTCTTCACAGGCCTGGGAGGTGCCTGATGACAAAAGTCACCCCAGACATTTCCCTCTCTTAGGACAAATGAGTCATTTGCTGCCCATAAATCTTCCAGAGAGTCTGCTGGAAGCATAGTGTGCTGATACCTCTGTATTATCAGTGATTTTCAAGAACTTGATATGAAGTAGTAATTAAACTGCCTAATAGACTTGGAGCCAGTTTTTGGTGGGGAGGTTGGTTCTTGTTGACAAAGACACAGTTTATTGGTCCAGCTGGTATAGCAATGTGGTAACCAAACAGAAATTTGTGCTCAAAGAAGAAAAATACGGACAGATATATTCTTCTCCAATTTTTATGAGTTTTTAGCATCCAAGATCCCTTTTAGAAATGACAGAGCTGGAGGAGAGGTCAGACAAAATGTATGGTTTCCAGGCTGATGGTATTATTTTCCATATCTGCCAGTGCTAGGAGAGGATCATGTAGTAGGTATTGCTGTTGAGTTGGAGGTGTTGCCTTGTATCTCACCTTCTGTTTTCTCCCCTTGCAGACTTTGTGTGCATTAATTCGGGGTGTCCATCAGAAGAACAAATCCACTTCTGGATTTGACATCATCAACATGCTTGTGGGTTTTGACAAGGCAGAGCTGTGTATGAAGGTGAGGCCCTGGCAATGTAGAGGAGCAGTCTGCACAGCAGCTGTGTTGCAGGAGCAGTGAGTTGTAGATAAGTGTCTACCAGGCAGCAGCTTTGGGGGAAATATTTGAGCCACTTACTAAAAATAACTGTCTTGAAGTTCTGTACCTGCAAGTAGCAAAGACTTTTGGGGTTCCTGGGCTAGGTAGCAATATAACACCTTCTTTTCCTTTAGTTCCACATTGTGCAGTCACTGTTGTTAAAGCCAGAAAAGGCTGCCACAGGTGATTACCACCTAGTATTGAACCTCACATCTTGTTCTTAATCTTTATCTGAGAGTCATACCCTTTGTTCTCACATTCCATCAGCACATGTACTGTTTTAAACTTACTCAGTCCTCTTCACTGTAAAGATGTTGAGTTTGGGAAGTGACAAAGTTACAGTGATGAAGCTGAATTCTTGTTGTATCTTTCATATCTCTACAAGAGTAGCAATTTTTCTTCTCTATACAAATTGTAGTGCCTTTGGGGAAAACATTAGGTAGTAATTTGCCTATCAGATTTTTAATCATAACTTATATATGTATTGTTAATTGGAGGTGTGCTGCTGCATCTAGAGTAGCCTCATGTAAAATGATCATGATGTTATGCAGTAATCATTAAAATGTAGTTAGCACAAAACAGTGTTGAGAAGCAATAATAGAAATATGGCCTTTGTAGCAGTAGTAATGGCTCAGTTATTGTTTCTGGAATAACATGGCCTTATATTGGTGCTCTTCTACTTGAATCTTCCAGACAGCATTTTATAAAAAACATTTCAAGTAATTTAAAATACTACTTTTAAATAATGTGGCTGTTGTTCTTTAGAATCTGATGGAGAGCTTGGACTCCCTCCTTTGTGCAGAAGGTTCTGAAAGCCTCAAAAGTTTGTGTCTGAAGCTGCTTCTCTGCTTGGTGACGGTAAGTAATTAACAGCTGTATAATACTTAAGGGCTTATATGAGCCACATCTGAGGGACAGAACTGTCTCATAACTTGAGCAGAATGCTGCAGTGTGAAGCTTAAGAAGGAGAAAGAAATTGTGAATAAGAACAAGGGTCAGTTCAGAATATGTCTGATGGCTTTAACCATGGTGCCACTAGCAGATGCTTTTCATCCTATAAGATAAGTGCCCACTGGGGCTAAAGGCAGGAGGAAGTATCAATTGGATTCACAGGTGGGTTTTTTTAAGGAAAAAGATATTTAAGAAGTCTCAGATAAATGGAAAGAAAGGAAGAAGGGTTGAGGAACAGCAGAAAGGGTGGAGTAGACCAAAATGGTGAGGGTATAAAGAATGAGGAAGCTGTAATAAATTGCCACTCATCAGCTGTGAACTGTTTTGACTGGGATAAGAGATAATTGAGAGTGGGGGAGCTCTTCACTGCCCTCTTCATGATGGGAAGGTTCTCAGTGGGGCATATATGCCCTGTTTTTCATTCTCTGCCTCCTGTGTAGAGCCTACAGCAGCTGATGGCTGCTGTCATTCATGCAGCTGTGTAAAATACCAACATATGGAGGACCATGGAGCTCTTAATCTGTGGGTGGTGCTTCTTGGCAGAGAGAGGGCTGGCAGGCAGGACAGATTTCTTTTATACTTCATGTCTAGCTCTATTGCTAGTCACACCTTGACTTGCTAAGTGTGAGATTCTGGATAAATGTGTCCATCTGGGAGCAGAACTCTCCTGTTCCAAGTGTGTGCCAGAGGCAGCTACAGCATCAGTGGAGGTTTCGGATGAGATTTTAAAACTTGTGTTTGTACTCAGGTGACAGATAACATTAGCCAGAACACCATCCTGGAGTATGTGATGATTAACAGCATATTTGAAGCTATTTTACAGGTAAGGATTCTTCCTTCTACTGTGGGGACTCTTCCATAGTGAGAACTTAGAGTAATGTGTTTGCTTTTCAACATTTTCAATGCAGTGTAGTTCACTGGCACTGTTGTTGCTTCCATTGATAGCTCAGTCATATATATATTTTGTGATGTTCTCTCCCCTTTATTCTAGTCTGCTGTTTTTAGTCACTACTGACTATTTAAAGTATTTTCACTTGAGACATTTCTACACAGTTAGAATCTAAACAGATTTCTGGTCTAATTTCACACAGAATTCCTGTACTGGAGAAACTTTTTTTCAAAAGGCAGTGTAGAAATACTAAGTTTTTTTCTCCTCTTGGATAAATTTTGCTTTTTTCGGTGGAACTGACCCTTGGAGAAACCCAGAACATTTGCACAGGTAATGCTGGTGATTCACTGAGAAACTCTCCAGTGCTGTTTAGAAATATAGTTGCCCTTTATGCTCTGAAAGCCTACGAGCGTCCTTTCTGTGATAAATAAGCTTCTCTGTGTGCACTTCCTTGAGACACTCCCTTCACACTAAATAGCCTCTTTCAGAAAGGACATAATTTGCTCTTATACATACATTTCATGGCTATGCTTGCTCTGAGTCACTGCAAGCTTCCTGTAGCAAGCCTGAACAGACCAGTGTGATTGTTTATTGCAGATCCTGTCCAGCCCTCTGAGTCGCAGGGAGCATGGATATGATGCTGTTGTCCTTCTGGCCTTGCTGGTCAACTACAGAAAGTATGAGGTAGGTGTTCTGGGGAACAGAAACATCACTTCTCTCTACTTCATTAATTGAGAGTGGCCCCTGGATTATGAAGGCAGCAACAGTACAAAAGTATAATTTTTTAGCAGTGCAAACTGTAGCATCTGGGTGTCAGCACAGAGCACCAGAAGCTTTGCAAGGCAGTCCTTTCATGCTCCCTGTGTCTGTCTCTGATGTCAGTGTATAATCAAATGTATATGATATTCCTACAGCTTCATCCTTGCCAGCATGAAAGAAACTACCTAGGGAATTTGCATTTCCTTTGTGGAAATAATCTGAGGAAGGTCCTTTTGGAAGAGTTACTGTTGTGCCAAATGGCACGTCTGCCTCTGTGTGTGTGTGGTTATACATAATCTCCAAAGTAAAACGAGCTGTCAGTCATCCTGTGCTTCAGACTGAATTTGTGATTTAGGACCTGACTAGCTGACTGAAAGAGCACAGATCCCCAGAAGAGATGGTGAAGCTGTGACCAAAGAATGAACTGAAACATCACAGCTAGTATTTCCAAGAGAAGTCTCTCTCTGTCTCTTTGATGGATTCCTCTTTGAGGAACTTTATTCATCATGCTTTTTATGTTTATGGTATATTCCCATTTTTTTCCGCTATTCATCAACTTGTAAAAGAAACATTTTGAATATCAGAACAACACCTAATGTTGACTTTTCTTTGTATAAGGCATGATGCTTTAATGATCGTGTTTTTTTCCTTCATGAATAGGAGTATCTTAATATACTTCAGTAGGCAGCAAATAGGAAAATTCTGGAATACTCCCCCCTGCAACAGAATTTCTAGGAGGGAGTAGGTTTTAAAACTTATCTGGTTTTATAATAGGTCTTGTTCTGAATTATGAATAGACCTATAGAATATGCAAGGACAGGAGCTACACTTAGTGCCAAAGTAATGCCTGTCAATTTCTCATTCCTGTCAATGATGTCAGAATCATGAATTGCAGACTCTGTTCAGCATTCTGTGCCGTGGTAGCATGGAACAGGAACATGGAGTTTGATTTCAGTCTATGGCTATGATGGAAAACTGTTGGGAATTAAATACAAGTAGGGTTACTTATGAGGGCAGACTGGGAAGACCACAGGTCTCATTTCAATGTTCAGACAAATGGTGGAGAGCTGTGTAATCCCATTCCTGAGGCTTGGACCCCTGTGGGCTGTAGTTCATGTCCTTAGTAAGGTAGAATGCTGTGAGTGCAGGAGATTTGCCCTTGGCTCTTTGCAGGGGCTTTCTGGGGAGTGTTGGGTTGGGGTTGAGTGCTTTGCAGAACACTGTCTGAGGTGGTTTGAAACTGGGTACCCTAAGGAAGTTGTGCTGATGTTTGAAAAGTGCAATCCCTGCAATCAATTCCAACCAAAGTGGGTGTGTAGTAAGGGGAGCTCCAGCTCAAGCAGCTCCTCTGGCAAGGCTGCTCCCAGAAAGGTTTTATGTGACAGCTGCCCAACACTGCCCTTGGTAGCAGTGCTACAAGCCAAGCCTGTAGTAATGCAGCCGTAATCTTTGTCCTTGAGTAGCTGCTTTCATTTGCTGTTCCTTGGCCCGTAGGGTCAGTGTGGGGGTTGTCTGGTTGGGAGTGAATTGTAGCACACTTTCATGCCTCAGGTGCTCTGGAGTTAACTTTTTAGTTATCTGTGGTGCAGCTGAAAGGTTCTGTTTTGGTCTGAACTCTGTTGGCTGTTAAGCTGTGTTTCCAGCTGCTTAAGAAAACCAAATAAGGCTCAAAATTCATTAGCTGACTATGATTTTAGTGTAAATACCAGTGTGTTTTGCATCAGGATGTTCTTTCATATTTTTGGGATGAGAATTTTGTCATCTTCTCTCTGATTCCTTGGAGAGTATCTCTCCATGTTGTCATTACCAGTGTTGATGAGATCTTGGCTTACTTATTAACTTCTGTTCTAGGGATTTACATGTCTTGGAATCTTTAGAGGAATGCCCCTGACTGAAATCCAGATAGTTTTCAGAAGTTGTTCCAACTATATACTTATTCAAGCCTTCAGCTATATTTTATTTTATGCTTTTCTAAAATACTAGTCCCGATTTCAGTTTTCAATACTCTTGCATTGACACTATGAGAAAGAAAATGCTGTGAGAAAAACTATTTATTTGATCTTTCCCAGTGTTTTGAGGGATGGCTGATGGGCTACCAAGTGGAAACATAAAATCAGGTAGTGACTTTTAAATACATACTCTTTGATAACATCTAGGCAGAAGTTTATTTGCCTCGTGTTCAACCTGCTAGAATTGCATATTGTGTCTTTTATTAGACAGAGCTGAAAGAAATTAGTTAAAATGTGGAGTTTTCCCTTTGAGTGTTTGTGTGGCAGCATAACATCCAGCAGCCCTTCGTGTCCAGTTTTGTGCACTTGCCTCTCCTTGATATAGACAACTACAGGTGCTGAAGAGACACAGCTTTGGAGAATCAGAAAGTTCATGTGTTTTTCTTTCTTTTTTTTTTTTTAAAGGTCATCTATAACTCAGATTATTAAAAAAAATAATTTCTTTAACAAAAAAAGTAATTATTCAAGCTCCAATGCCCTGCAAAATTACCTTCCTTCAGATGAGACTTTTCTTCTGTCTTGATTCAAAAACAACTTTTTTAGTTTTGCACTGACACATATAAACTAGGAAAAATGTGCATTGCTAATCTAAAATACTTCCTAAATTGTTAGCATTTGTCTTTATAGTTGGAGCCTGTGTGCTTTCTTCAGCTAAGTTCAAGGCATTTTTATTCTCCAGAGACTTCCTGCTCTTAGTGGTGTAAACCAAGTGTTGATCTCTAACCCAGCAGCAGCAGAGTCTACAATGTTGTCCTGCCTTCCTGGGTGCTGCTTTCAGCAATTTTTGCGAGGTGTTGCAGAAGGGAGATAGCAGAGTACTTATGCTCCTTCCAGCCTCACTGCCTGTTCCTGCTGCAAAACTGTGTGTGTGTCACAGATAACAGGCTTGCAGGATGGCTGCTCCACTTTCAGACTGACAGATGAGCTGCTGGAGGGACAGAAACTCCCTCTCCTTCTCAATAAAATCAGGAGACTGCCTGGCTGAGCCAATAAGGGGAACATGTCCCTGGCCTAGTGGTCTTAGCATGTGCTCTGACTCTTGCTCGTGTGTATTGTTTTATGGACAGGACAGAGATTCTTCCCAGGTGGTTGGGTAAACTTGGAAATGTAATAATGTTTTTTTTCCCTGAAGGCTGAACTTAAAATAATTTCTCTTTCTCCCCCTACCATGAGCAGTCAGTGAATCCCTACATTGTGAAGCTCTCCATTGTGGATGATGAGGCCACGCTCAATGTGAGTACTTGGCTTGATTCCTCTGTGCTGCTGGGGATGCTCTTTCATGTGGGGTGTAGGGTAATGAATGCAAGCATGATGTATGGCAGAAATCAGGTGTCAGAACAGTGCTGCTCTAAGGAACACCAGCACAGTGGTTGTTCAGCCCTAACTGTGCCCCTGCAATAGGTTTGGCATCTCATGATTTGGACAGTTTGATCCCCAGTTAAATGGTGGGGGAAAAAAGGTTAAAAAGCTAGGTAGCAAGGAACATCCTGAAGTTGATCTATTATGCATTCATGAACTGTCTGTACACTGTTTGCTGTCATGTGCCAAAGAGGCACAGGATGTTTTATGCCAAAGGGGATCTCATTTCCAGTGCTGTGTCACTTGATTTTAGCACTCCACAAGTCAGTTCTTGTAACTCAGTGGAAACTTGTATCTCAGTCAAGAGTCCTGCAACATATTTTGGGCTGTAGCCACAGTATGAGTATTTTATTCGGTCCAGGATAAAAATTGACAGCAGACTGACTTATGTGAGTTCTGGACTTGGAAGCAGCCCTTTAGGTATGAAGTAAAAAGCAAGCACTGTGCTAAATAAAGGGTGAGAACTCTTAGTAGCTCTGTAATGGTGGGGGCTGTTTGCAAGAAGTCCAAGATTATTAGTGTCTGACTCTTGTTTTGAATTTTTGGATGTCTTTCCTCTCACACCAACTTCCTTCTAAATTTCTTGATGCTTTACTGTGGCTTCTTGTGTGAGAGCTCTGTCTGGAGGCCCAAGGAGAGTAAATGTTCTCTGTTGAACTTAGTAATCAGATAAATAAATTTTGTTGTCTGGGTTTTTCTATTATAATGTTGTTGTATCATAGCACGTCTTAATTCATACAGCTTCAAGGGAAATTCTGCATAACAGGCTAGGTTATCTTGAGGGGGGAGGGCAGCATTGCTGTGAATGTTCAGTGTGTGATTTTCTCCCTTGAGATTTTAATGTGAAGTTTTTCAAAATGCTTTTTTTTTCAGGGAATGGGACTTGTAATTGCCCAGGCTTTATCGGAATATAACAGGTAAAACCAAATTGTCTTGTTTTTCAGTACATGATAGTTGCTATACATTTTCACAAACTCTTTTTATTTTATGTTAAAGCACTTGCTTATCACCTAACAGCCTGATGTACCTGGAGAGGCAGGGAATAGTCTTATGCTTTGAGGTACTTTGGTCATTGCAAGTCTCAGTGCATCTGTACCAGCTGGGCTGATGTGCTTCAGGAGAGATCTTACTGTAGTGGAAGATATCCATTGTATGTTTTTACTGTCACAGATTTTACCTCTGTATGAACTTTGTGTAAAATCTCAGTAACAAGTGAAAAGGTAATAATTTGCTGACAGCTTCTCTGTTGAACATTTGATTTAGCTGAAACACTATCTAAAACAAACAAACAAATGTATCCAGGGCTGTCCACATGCCAGATCAAAGGCAATTAGGGGATGTAAACTCTTCCAAATGGTGGAAAGCAGTAACTGCTGAAGAAAGAGCCCAAAAGCCAGCAGAAGGGGTAGCATATTCTTACCCTCTGCTTCATAAGCAAAAGTATAAAACATGTATGGTTTTTAAGAGGAAAGTGCTTTAGAAAAATTTGGACACTTACAGCAATTTCACCTGAGAAACTCAAGAATTTTTTTTGTGCAGCAGAATTCTCAAAGTATCCAGAAAAATGTTTTAATTCCTTTGGAAGTCTGCTGTGATAGTTATGCAGGCAGCTTGGAAGATCAGCAAATCATGTAGATGTATTTAACAGAGTAAATGATTAGAGTAAAGCAGAAAAAAGACTTCACCTACCCAGCTTCCTTCATTCTGACAAAAACTGTCTCAGATCATGGCCTGTTTTAGCTCATTCCTTCCCCCTTTCCCAAGAATTTAGAGTTGGTTTCTTTGCACATTACACTGTGTGTGATCAGATTTCCTGTGTGAAAGACAAAATAAATGGCCATGTGAGCTTTGCTAGTCCCTTTGAGTACCAGATGAAGCAGTGTAGCTTAAATAGGAGGTACCCAGCCTATTTGTTGACTTCACTTACTCTAGTTCCAGTCTCTTAACTTGCTACAGGAAAGTGGGATCAGACAAGACCTGGCCCTGAACCATAAAGGTCCATGTGGTTTCTGCTGGCTGTAGGGTGACCAACTCTGATTTCATCTGTAGCACATGATGATTAAAATGAATCTGTTCTGTGGTTACTGACTCTGTGTGCTCCTGTGGCTTATTACTGTTTGTCCAGTGCAGGACAAAATTTCCTAAGTCATGTGATCCTTTTCCTTCAGAGTTGGCCTAAACTGTGTCCTCTGTAACAGCACAAGCACTGTTCAAGTTTCACATCTTTCAGCAGCCCCACTTCAACTCTAAACAATTTAAAAATATTTTAATACCCCTTGCCTCTTCTTTTGTGAATTCTTGAAAAGAGCTGTTGAATGTTGAAGTTTCCTCCATCCTGTATTCTTACCAAATAAGACTAATGCATCGGGATTTGGGTGAAGTAACCCTGCTTCCATTTCTAACCCTGAAACTTCATCTTTATTCCTTTTTGTTCAGACAATACAAAGATAAGGAAGAGGAGCATCAGACTGGTTTCTTCTCAGCCCTAACTAACATGGTAAGTAAGGAAGTGGTGTTTTTCTATTCTTGAAAAGGTGTGTTCATGCAAGTTCTGCAGGAGGGTGTTTCTAAGTGTGAGTTTGGAGTGTGGGTTCTGGGGGTAGAGATGGATTGAGCAAGTAAAAACTAAATACAACTGAAATAATTATATTCTGAGGAGTGTCTTATCTGGCTGGGAAAGCTCTTTCAGAGGACGAGAACTCTATTCTTGTGTTGATAGCTGAAATTATTTTCCTGCATCTTCTTCACTCCAGTTGACTTTATTTTAAAAATCACCTTATTTTAATCTTTTAATATGTTTTTTTACTTCTTAATCCTTTTAAATAGCTATGTATTTTTAAAAACTAGTTACTACTCTGATGATGTGGCCTAAAACACAGTAGCACATAGTCTGGTCTGTCATTAGTTTTTGGGGCTCTGTTTCTTTACTGTTTTGTTTCTCAAGCCTGGCTGCACTGTAGCTCTAGAGTAAAGCTTGGGTTCTGTGCAAATATCCAAATAAGGCTTGAGCACTCTTTGCATTTTTGGAGGAGTACTTTTCAAAAACAGTTGCGAATTTCTTCCTTGTAAAGAATGTCCACTATTCCCCTTGTTCAGTTTGGCTTTGCTTTAGTCTGAGATTTAATTTCTTGTAAGTAAGGGTAGTTCAGTGTTGATAGCTGTCTGTCAGGAGTGACTTGGGTAAAACTATGGCCACCCTGGGGCAAGCAGATAGGAAATGATCTTTTGTCCTCTTACAGAATGGCAAACTAATCCAGGCTGGGATTCAAGATCCATTTTTGTTTTGTTTTTCCCTTTTTTGTGATTCAACAGGTGACGCATTGGTCAGTGACAGTACAGCAAAATAAAATGTGTTTGTATCCATGTATTCTCTTGCTGTCTAATAGCTTTCCCAAATTCCTGCTGTGCAATGCTCTCTCTTTCCATAGGTGGGCAGCATGTTCATAGCAGATGCTGACGAGAAGATCTCTGTCCAGTAAGTGCACAGATGTTATTTACACAGTGAACTGGTTGTGTGATCTGCTCCTTCAGGGAGCTGTTTTATGGCACAAAGCAAACTGGAGGAGCAGGTTCTCCTGTCACTAAAATGGAACCACACCCTGCAAACTGTGGATTTGCCCTTCTGTGAGAAGGGTGCAGCAGGAAGAGGCACAGCTGAATTTCTTGTAATGAAATCTATTAAAAAAACTCCAGTGGTTTTTATGAAGCATTTTTAACTTATAATAGGTCTGTAAGAGGTGGCACCTGGGAAGTGACGGTTTGTGCACTCTGGCCCCCACCAAAATATTTTATAAACCAAGGGGGCAAGTGATAAATATGAGGGATTTTAGTGTCTTTAGGACCCTCTGCTCTTAAAAGAGAGGACTTTAAATGGAAAACACTGTTTGAATAACTAGCGACACCTTCAGCGGGAAGGCAACAAAGATTGCAGTTGTGCTCAAAAAACAGCTATTTTTATGGATTGCTACTACAAGTACTGTTATTAGTACTACTACTAACTGGAAGAACAACTGGATTGCAGAGGCAGAGTTTTCCATAGTTGGAACCAAGTTTTTCAGAAGAATTTTTTTCTAGTATTCTGATCACTAACTGTGCCTTTGTGTATCCTTCCCACAGAACAAATGAAGCAATCCTTCTGGCCCTCTATGAAGCTGTTCACTTAAACCGGAATTTCATCACAGTTCTGGCACAAGTGAGTTTCAGTGAAAGGTTTCCCCATGTCTTTGTAGTGAATGTCTTTGAAATTAGAGAGCCAGAAATGGAATCAATGAAAAGATGTTTTATTTTTTTTTCCTCCTTATGTACTTGTCATGTGATCAGCACGAAAGACTGGAAGCAGGCCAGGGCCTGGGAAGAATTTTATGATGTATTTCCTGCCTTGACAGTAAATGAGTAGAGTTTTGAGGTCACAGTTCATATTGGAGTGATTAGTTTTTGCTACTGAACGGAAAGGGCTGCATGGAGTGCCTTCTGTGCCCTACTGATACTCCACTTAAGAGTGAGGAAACTGGTTGCTGTAGCTCTCAGAGCAAATCACAGTTTTATTAAGTTAGGGTTGAAAGAGGCTGATTCAGCTCCCAAACTGAATGGATTGTCCTGTATGTGTGTGGATGGACTGCATATTATCTTTTTTGGGTATGCTTCACTTAGGGGCTAATTGACACGTGGCAATTGTTGTTTCAAATACTATTTTGTTTCCAGACTTCCTTGGAGAGCCCAGCCCCTTTGGAGCATAGCAGTTGTCCTTGGGCTTTTTATGGTGGAGAAACAGCCTTCTGAGAGGCAGTGGGCTGCTCTAATCACAAATCCTGAATGCTTTTCTAAATGCTGTGTGAGTTTGCAGAGGTGGTTGCTGCTGGGAGGCAGATAATGAGCCTGTCTGATCCAGTGATCGTTCTGAAAAGGAAGCCTAATGTGTGTAGGAAAACCTTCAGGTTCAGGCTTTTAATTTTGGTTTGTAGGTACTGTTTGTAATCTGTGAGAAAAACAGCATCAGCAAAACAGTTAACACCTTTGCCCAGTTTATTCAGGTTGTCAGAGTGCAGCCATACATCACACACTAGACACTTGACATGACAGAGGAGACCTTTGGGGACTCGTGACAGGAGTGGTGATGGAAGAGGTCTGATAAGCAGATCTGCAGCCTCTGAAGGAAGCTTCTGTTTCATGGATGGTTAATTTGCTGAGGTTCTCTGCTTGTCTTTTCCCAGGTTATTAATTCCTACCACTTCTGAGAGATTTCTGCTGTTTCAGTTCTGTGTAGTACCAACTCAGGCCTTTCTGTGGTCAAGGTACTCCTGAGAGAAGAGAGGCATTTGGCAGGGAAAAAAGCAGAGCAGAAAAATATCAGCTAGAGTAAAAGCTCTTAAAAATAAAAGGATAGACTAGTTATTTGTGAAAATGATAGTTGAAGCAGCCACTGATCAGTGGGTTGAATTGGAGAACTGATATTCTTTTGTGGATTGTCTGTAATCCTTCATTTAAGAGAGGGCAAAGCAGGTCATGTCACGTTGAAAAAAAACTCATAAAAGCTGATGAATGCTCTTGCCTAAGCTGGTGTCCATTGCTTGGCACTGCATGAATGGCTCCCTGCTGCCTTGTGGCACAGGGGAAGAGCAGGGATTCAGTTGGGTGGGTATCTGGAGCATGGAGTGTGTGCTCACCAGCTGTGGCTGCTCGGGTTTGCTGCTGGGTGGCACTCTTGTCTCTCAACTGCCAGTTACTGTTCTGGAGAAAGAAAGTAAGCCCCCAAAACCTCTGGAAGGAAACTTGGCTTATGTAAGACTTTCAGTGAAAAATTGTCTGTTAAAGTTTAAGTTGGTAGCTGTAGGGATGTAAATTGTCTTTGGGTTGTAGTATGTGTGTTTGTGCTTCCCATAAAATATATGCATTTATAGTTGCTCATAAAATAAGATAGTCAAAGGCAGTGTGGAGGATATCCACTTGTGAAAAATCTTATGGAACTAACATCAGATCAGCAGTTCTGTATCATCCTTTTATTTTGAAATTGTGATGATATACTAAGGGAGATGATAAATTTATGTAAAACTTGCCCTATGAAATGGACACTTTGCTTGGCAGCCAGACTCAAAAATAGCATGGCAGATTGCCTACGCTCTCACCAGTGAGGATAGGTCCAGAAGCTTGCAGAGAGTGAAGTCAAAGCAGTAATTAGGCAGGCAACTATTAGCAAAGATGAAATGAGGAGAGTGACTGGCTGATGGAAGCTGAGAGGATCGATAATGATACTATTATTTATGTTATGCACTGTTTTCCTGCACTGTCTGGGCTTTACAGTGAGACAGGAAAGTAATAAATTGCCATTGTCTTTGAATAGGAACAGGTGGGGGGCAGGAACAAGAAGAATTTGCTCTTAGAAAGAGAAGTGAAAGGATCTTGGAGGAAGACTTCAAATACACATCCTTGGGTTGTTTTAGGGGGAAGTAGGAGCTATTAATATTGTAGGCTTCTGCAGATCTTCTCTCATCCTACATTAGGGAAGGGCATTTTTTCTATCTCCTGGGGAGAGCCACCATGTTCTGATGTATTTTTGTGTTTTGTGGAGTAGAGAAATTGGTGTACTGTTTGACTGTTAGACGTCCAAGGTCAGGAACCATGGCCTGGCTCTTTGGAGGACAGGCTGAAGTTTCTTGAGACTTCTTTAGCCATGTCTATTGTGCAAGAGGATGGAGCAGTACAAGTAGTGCTCTGTGTTTCTAGTGCCTGGGAAGCAGTTGACCTGTGCATTTGTGTTTTCTCTTAGAGCCATCCTGAAATGGGCCTGATGACAACACCAACGAGCCCAGTTCCAACAACACCTGTCACTCCACTTGGAACCACCCCGCCTTCTTCAGATGGTAAGAAATGTAATGATCTCCTGAGGAAAAATAATTTGAAACTGTAAAATAACTTGCAAACTATTTTCTGAAGACTGCAACTAATGAGATCTGCCTGGATCAGGTGTAACTTGGTGGTCTCTTCCTGGACTGACTTGCCTTACTGAACATGAGCAAGATTTTTTAACTCAAATTTATTTTTACTTTGTCCTGTGTGTTGCTCAGTGAAATTATGCTGATATTCCTTCTGAAAACACTACTGCCCAAATATCTACATGAAGGTTTATCCAGCTCATTAGTTTTTCTGTGTAGGTTTTTACTTAGGAATATTTCTGGTGTCAGGTCCTTTGCCTGGGATTATTTGTCACTGGAACAGATTTACAGAGAATCGCTGTTGATTCCTGCTTGTCGTTAATGCACTTGTCCTCAGCTTTGAATTAATTGGGATTTGAATTCAGTCTGGGTGTGGAAGTATTCCTCTCTCTTATTATTGCCTTTTCTTTGCTAGGCTTTTTAAAGGACTGCTTACCCTGAGATCTTTCTTCTAAATGAGATGTTATGTGTCCATATAAATATGCTTTAAAATCATCTAAAGTAAAACCCTTTCATTTTAAGGTATGGATGGCTGTAGCCTAGTTTAAGAGAAGAAATGAAATGGCTGTTTTCACATACTTTAATGGCATCTGAGCTGAAGAGTTTTTAATGAAGGAACAGAGTCAATTTGAATAGAGCACAGTTTGGAAATATTTCTGGGGAAAAGCAGCCTGTGTTACTCAGTTATATCAGCTATTCAGGTCATTTGATACCCTAGTTAAGGATGATCCTCCTCATGGATGAATTCTATCTGGTTGCCATGGATAACAAAAGCTTCAGATAAAAAGTCCTCAATGTCTCAAGTCTCTGTGTGCATGTAACGTAAAATGTGAAGGGATGGGCATTTTGTGGGCTTCTGTTCAATGTGTTCATTGCAAATGTGTCCACCCCCACACCATATTATACAACTGACAGAATTTGTGCTTACCTACATCTACAGCTTGCTTGTACTTTTTTCTTTTTTTTTCATTTACCACAAGACAAAATAAAATAAAAACAAAACCTCCATCCTGCTGTCAGGAGAGGCAGTGATCTTGTGAAGTTTGAGGCTTCTTGTAGCCTATAAGGGTCCTAAATTTAAGAAGAAGATCTGATCTTAATGTGCAGCAATTGCATTGGGATGCTTGATTTATTTTTATCTGCTGTCACCTTGCCAATACCTACTCTGTGATTTCTTTTTTTTTTGTGGCCTTTGGCTTGGTTTGAGTACTCCTGTTTTAAAGATATGTCAGAATTTTCCTCGTTTGCTAAGGTCTTGCAACTCAACTGTAAAATTTGCCTATGGCTGCCAGTTAGCAAAAGACTTCTTGGCTTTGGAATGAGAAGATTGCTTTCTTTTTCTTGCATTAAAAAAATGTGTAGTTGAACTGTTTTCAAGCTACAGTAACATGTAGAAATCCATCTCTGAATTTCAGGTGCTTTTCTTTTATGCTCTCTGGGATAAAAAATTGGCTCTTATTCTGGTTTGAAATTTCTGTGGCTGTTTAACTTATAGTGTGAATTTAAACCTTGTAAGGTTTCAAAATGTATGTTAAAAAAAGGTCTGTGCCATGAACCAGGATAAGCAGTGATGTGTTCTTCAGAGTGATTTCTTCCCTTTTTTATCTTTTTTTTTTCAGAAATGAGGCTTTTGCTAGAAACTGTTTATCCATAATATGTAAATCAAGTGTGCCTGTCACCATAGTTATCTAAATGTCAGTTTGCTTACTGTTGTTAAATATTCATTCACTACGTTCATTGTAACAGCTCAAGAAGGATCCACTGGGGATATAAATACATTTTCCAGACTTTTAGCTGAATCTCTGAGCTATTAATAATATTGGGAGTGAAAAAGCTTCCAGTCTCATTGCACAGACTTTGCCAACAGACCTGGCACATTAGCAAAGTGTCAGGAGCGCCCGGTCTTAAAGACTGAACTAAACCAGCTCACGCTTGGAAATGTCAACCTTTACGACCTAAAAGCCCCATTATGATTTTTTTTGTGTGATTCAAACAGTGAAGTTTCATCGATCTATTTGACCTGTTGTTTCCAAGGGCTACAGTTTTCTATTGAAGGTGATTGTATAATCCTGTGTTCCATGAGAACCTCTGCTGTACTCTGGCCTCAATGCACAGTTTAAAGAATTACACATTTTACTGTTGGCTTTTCTCCTTCTTCCTTCTGTGCTTGCCCTTGCCCCACTTGAAGCCTTGCTTGCCTCATTACAGGGTTATGAGATACAAGCCTTGAATTGTGAAAGGTGCTTTATATTAAAGCAGACATTTCTCTGAACCAAAATACAGTTATGTACAGGATCAAATTACTTCCCCTCAGAGTCCCCACCATAGTCATTCAATAATCAGATGTATTCTTCACTTCTTACAAGGTCCAATCTCATGATAAATAACTTTTTCTTTCCTCAACAGTGAGAAAAGCCTTGAGCATTCCTGTGGATAACAGAAAAGAGATTATATGATATTTAAGATGCGTGTACTAGTGGTCTGCAGATCTGTTAGCAGTGCAAAGGGAGCCCTGTCTTAGGCTCTCCT
This sequence comes from Petroica traversi, assembly GCA_025920805.1. NCBI lineage: Eukaryota > Metazoa > Chordata > Aves > Passeriformes > Petroicidae > Petroica > Petroica traversi. The sequence goes on along the minus strand of JAHLSL010000018.1, from coordinate 13,227,839 downwards.
TATAGCATGAATAGAAGAGAGACTTTGGTCAATTGTGATTCAGGACACCTATGACCTCCTGAATGTGAGAACCTGTGAGTTTGACCCCCTGGGCAGCTGGAACAGTCATGTTATTGTCATGTCAGGAAAGTTGCATAGAGCTGGAAAAGGTCTCCTTATGTCTTGAGCCTAGTGCCCTGTGCTTGCAGGCATATAATCATAGAAGCCCTTGAATTTATCAAGATCTGACTAAATCTGTTAAATTTGTTTCCCAGTAATTCCGTGGGGAGCAGTTTCAATATCTCGTTCCTTGGTTGGAAATATTAAACTTTTCAACCTGCATTTCTTGTCAGTTCATACCCATTTATCATGGTGTTAAGCCTCTCTTGAAACAGAGATGGCTCTTTTTCACGTGCTGGTTTACTCACCTCTGTGCTTTGCTGTCTCACAAGAAAGTTACTCTGTTCTTCTGATCAACATACTAACCTGTCTTTAAACTTGTTCAAATTTAAGTTCATCCTCTTTGAACATGGCTTCTGTATAATTATGCACAGTGTTTGAGACAAGGCCTCACCTTGTGCAGGGCATTACAGTGTTTGTGTCTCTGCTGGAAGTGTATTTCTGGATATATGTTGTAGACCTGCACTTTTGAGCCCTTCAGGTTGGTAGCTTGTCATCTCATGATCTGATCATGGTATTTTGTTGGCAGCTGATGAGCTCTCAGCTTGCCATGGAAATAAATCCCCAGATTCCTGACCCTATGACTTGCATTGTTTAATTTCATCTTGTGTTTGTTATCTGTCCTTGTTTTTATCCCATTCTTTGTGTGCAGTCTGATACTCCTCTGTGTTTACATATCCCAGCTTTCTGCTGTTAGCAAGCAACTGTTTCTTATGTCCAGGTCACACAGAAAAAAGAATTAATCTCTAAACTGATACCTGTGGAATTCAAGCAGTTTTTTTTTTCTCAGACCAGTAATTTCTCTGATTGTATCTTGTTTGTCGGGTCTTTGATGTACATTAAATTTCTTTATGGGTTCCCATGTATTTCCTTCACTCTTAATTTTTTTATACATAACCGTATTAAGTGCTTTACTGGAGTGTTCCTAGGCTAGCTCCCTCAGTTTGGGGATTTTTTTTTTGTCTGAGCTGCTTTATCTTAATTGGTATCAAGCTTATCTGGCAGGATCTGCAGGTGAAGGCATGATGCATGTTTCTCACTGATCTTTCTCCTCCCTTTCAATATTTCTTGTAAAGCTTTCCAAATGGAAAGGCAGAGAATGGCCCTTTAGGACAGCTCATGCTCAATCATCAGTAAAAACGTGGCTCAGTCACATGATAGAGGCTCGTCAGCTCATAAAGTCAGTGCTTCAGATGTTGCATGGGGAATGGGGGAATGAGTGAGGAGGTGCATTGTGCAATTAGCTGAGGAAATGGAATAGCTTCTTGTAAAGTCTAAGGCAGATGATGTCCACTGTTAAGGTGTCAAAAGTACAGCTGGTGTCCTAGAGAAATGCCAATGAACTGCTGCAGGTATGGAAGGTGTATTTCTGCTCCCTGCTGGGTTGAGATGTATCTAGCACAAGCTGTGACTGCTTTTGTTTCTTGATTTTTATAAAGCTTCTGTTTCTGCCTTCCTTTTCCATCTTTTGGTTGTGCAGTAATTGTTACATTGTGTCTTGTGTGTTGTTTCTGCAAGAGAGACAGTTGTTGGGAGGGAAGAATGGAATTGACACAGACCTTTTGGAATTAACACTTCAAAACTGCTGAAACAGGAAGCAGTTGTCTCTTTCCAAATTGAGAATGGTGTGAATGTTATCTGTGTTGCTTTTAAGAATTAATTGAATACCAGTGCAAGTACCCAGATCTCCCTAGGCTGGGGATGTTGAGTGCTAAAACTGTGGGTTCATCTCCCTGGGGAGGAGAGGCAGGACAGAAAGAGATATCACTTTACAGGGTACCACAGCTTAGAGCTGGAAAAATGGTCTCTGAGGGAGTGGTACCAGTCTTCATAACAAAATCTTTCCTGGAGTGTTCATGGAGGAGGAGGGTCAGGTAGCAAGTAGGCTGATCTTACCCTAGACCTGTGAGTCTGTGTCTTAGTTCTCTGTACAGCTATTTCTTGTATTTTTATAGGTAGAATAAATCTGTCTTATCTGCTTTGTTCCAGTTATAAGCTCTGCAGAGCTGCCCTTGGATGCTGATGTGCAAACTAGCAACCTGCTGATAACCTTCTTGAAGTACAGCTCAATTGTGATGCAGGACACAAAGGGTAAGTGAATTCTGTGCGTGCAGCAAACAGAATTCTGAAGTCAGAAGGGCACAAGAACATGCCTAGTGACTCCAGAAACAGAAGATTTCACCTTTTGAAAAAATTAGGTGATCTCTTATTGTGTGATTGTAAGACACCTGATGCTGGCAGGAGAGGTGACAGGTATGAAAGGAATGTAATAATAAATAATAATGCCTCATAACCAAGCCTGTCTGTATGCTGAAGGTGTTAGTGTAGCTGATTCACTACTATCTGTCAGAGAGGGGAAGTCTGAGACCAGAGAGCTGTATTTTTAAGAACACTTAAAAACTGGCAAGGGGGCAAAGCTCAGCATTAGAAGGAAACACTTGCTTTGTCCTTTGGTTAAACAGGCAGCTCTGTATTGTAAATAGGACAACAGCAACTTAGACTGCACTGGCAGTAATTTGCTTGAGAAAGTATCTTTCTGTGTTGTGCTTTTTGTTTCTCCTGTAGTTTTGTGGGGGTAAATTTCAGCTTGCTGGAGTTGAAGTATTGCTTAATCTCCTGCTCAGGGTACCCAAGGGTGCTGTTTTGCCCAGTGGTTATATGGGCAGGACCACAGTGTGAACATAACAAGTGATCTTTGCACTGTATTTCAGCCTGTTACCGCCTTTCGCTGTTAAGTTAGGTATAAAACTAGAAATATGAAGGTATTTGCAGAGCTATGATACATCAATTACTGAATTTCATGAATGCTTAGCATTGAATAAGAGAGCAGGCAGTTTCCTTTTACCTACTAGCTTGCAGTAAAATTGTATTTGGCTGTCTTGCTCTTGTTCAGTAAGCAGGCTAGTTGAAGAAAAAGTAATAATTGAAATTAGGACCAAAAGGAGCTTCATGAAAATATCTAGTGCACCCCTATCTGATTTTGACTGGGACAGAGTTCATTTTCTTCTTAGTATCTGGTACAGTGCTTTGAGTTTGGATTCAGTATGAGAATGATGTTGATAACAAACTGATACTTTGGCTAATTAGTGCTAACGCTATATCAAGAACTTTTCAGTGTCTTGTGCTCTGCCAGTGAGGAGGTGCACATAAAACAGGAAGGGAGCATGGCCAGGATAGGTGGCTGGCCAAAGGGATATTCCACACCACAGAATGTCATGCCCAGTATGTAAACTGGGGGAGCTACCTAGAAGGGAACAGTTGTTTGGGGATGGAATGGGCAACAGGCACTGAGCAATTGCATCATGAACTGTTTTCTCTTTGGTTCTGTTACCCTCTCTCACTCTGCTGCTGATTATTATGATTATCATGATTATCATGATGACGATGTTTCAGTTACTAAATTGTTCTTATCTCAACCCACAAGATTTACTTTTTATTTCCAATTCTTCTCTGCACTTTGGGGAGAGGAGAAGCATTGTGAGTTTCCTTCGTGTCCTTCGTGTGCTTCCTAAATTCTGTGCTGTGATTTAAATTAATTACTAGTTATCTTCTCCAAGATAGATATTGAGAATGGATTGTTTATTTTTTCTATATACGTTTTTTTCAAATACGTCAGCCCTTACGTATTTGAAGTCTGCTTTCATGTTTCCTCTTGCTTCTGTCTTTTGAACTAAACCACATCAATCTTGGCTCAGTCATTTTAATAGATTGCACACGTGAGGAGGGCTTACCAGCTCTGTAAACATTCTCATTTGCTTTTCTCAGGGTCTGTCTTGCTGATCCAAGACTCTGATGGAACAATTTTATGTTTTTCAATCTAACTTCTACACCTATTAGTCACTGTAATGTGGAAAGTCAACACAGGGCCTTGGAAACTGCCACACTGGATTAGTTTCAGATAGAGTGAAATCTGATAGAAGGGATTCCTTACTAAACAAGCCAGTGAGAGATGAGTTTATTGTGTTATGAGACAGGAGTTGACATTTCTTTCTTACTTTCTTTACTTTCATTCTAGCTTGTGTAAGGTCTGAAATTTGTGCAGCTGAAAGGCCTCCTTCCCACCATAGTAGTTTGTGGCAGTGAGCTCAACTGATTGATCATTTAAAAAGTGTGCCTTCCAAACCAATACTTACTCATTCTAGTGGGTATATTCCTGTCCTTATATTTTGAATATAGGCAGACCACTTCCTAATTTTTTTCTTGTATAAGATCAAGCATGGAACAGACTGCCCAAGGAAGTGCTCAAGTGACAGTCCCTGAAGGTATCTGTGGCAATTAGGGGCATGATTTACTGGGAGATTGGCAGTTCTGGATTAACAGTTTGACTCCATGATCTGTTCTAACCTAAACAATTCTGTGCTTCTATGTGATACCAATATAGCAAGAAGAATGAATAATTCCAGTTTACTCCATGTGTCTTGAGACAGGTGGGAACACTTAAAGGGGAAGCTGGTTTGTTCCACATCCAGGGCTAGACAGCTGTTTTGGTCCTGTCCCAGAGAGCATAATTTAATAGATTGTGTTTGCTAGATCCTTCTCTTGTTATCCTCTCTTGTGTCAGTCAGAGGCAGCTGCCTTGGGAGAAACAAAACCTCTGTGTCATTTTCTCCCATCTGCAAAACAGGTTTCAGACTGATACACCTCCCTGTAGAAGGTGGTCTGCTTTGTTGCTTTAATTAAGGATGCTGTGGAAGTATGAAGTGTGTGTGCAAGAAACTCCTTGCATAGCTTCCCCACAGCTCCTGAAAATGGTCTGATGTTCACAATACATTGGCAGAAGGCAGAGTTCATGGTGTGAGACAGAAGCCTTTACAGCACGATCCCCAGAGAGAGAAGTGGTAGCAACACCTACAGGAATATACAGAGAGGCCTTACATTATAAAAATAACAAGACTCTTGTGTATCAGTTTTATTCTAGGTCATTTCTCCTTCTTGCTGGAGTACAAAACTTCTCACTTAAACATTTTAGCTGAGGTAAGGAGATAGGAGAAACTTTTAACTCTCCCAGTCCAAAATTCCTCTTCATCTTACTTAGTGCTGCAAGATGAAATCAGCACCACACTTCAGGGCACATCTTGTTAGTAAATACTTGTCCCTGAGCAGTATAGAAAAGAAAACAAAAAAGGTGTCAAACTAGACAGAACAGCTAGCTAAGCCCATTCTATCTGTTTTTATAATTACCATATACACACCAGCTAGCAAAGTTTTCATAAAAGTCACCTGCAAAGAAGGAATTCGGCTGATTCTGTCTTCTGATTTATATGAAAGTGTGTCTGACTGTTTCAGATATCCCTCTCCTTTGAGTTTAACTCTAGGGCAGATGTCTGGGATGGCATGCTTAGTAGTCCTGTGCTTTGGAGGAGCTTTTGGAAATCTCGGGAATGTGCAATGTTAAGCTTCCTCAGAATTTAGTTATCAGTATGTTTTTTTTGTTGTTTTTTTTTGTTGGTTTTTTTGTGGGTTCTGGGGGTGTGTGGCCAAGTGTGTAATTTTTTTGGAATGAAGATTTTTAAATGTGCTTGATTGGACAATGCCTTCTACCATTATACCTGGCCTTGCTTTGAGTAAGGATTGAACCAGAGGTTTGTTCTGTCCTACGTTACTCTGTATCTTGGGGTTTTTTTTTTATATTCAAGGTTAAAATTGAGAGGAGTTTTAAATAATCAAAATAAAATTTGCATTTCTCTTGCCTTAGTCCCTCTGTTTTGCTCCAGCTGTCATTTGAGGCAAAAGCTGTTTGAAGTTGTGAGATGAATAAGAAGTTGTGGAACATGATCAGGGTGAAACTCTTGGCTTAAAATGCCAAGTCTTTGCAGGCTCCCTTCTTTCATGGTATTGCAAAGAGCAAAGTAGGTTGTGTCTCTCAGTATTGGGGTTAAAACTTGGAACTTAGAGCATAATGTCAGCAGTTGTTTTGCTACACAGTGCTGTGCCTCTGTGAAAGCTTTGCTTTCCACCTTGTCTAAGAGAGGGAGCAGTGTGTCTCTGCTGTGACAGAAAGACAGTATTTAGAATATCTGTGGAAGCAAAACTGTATGAGACAGAACCTCAGCAGATAGTTAGAGTTCTGTTGGAAGCTCAAACCTGAATATTTGCTGTTGGTGCAGACTGGTAACAAGTGGGTGGGATTTAGTGGCCAGTCTGGAGGATGAGTGCTTAATGAGAGTAGCCTGTTAGCTGTCATGGAGGAGGTAGGACTGTGAAGAATCTCCAAGCTGGGCTTTTCTTTTGCTGCAACAGCTGTCTTGCTCTTCAGCCTTGCTGGGCTTGTGTGGCTCACGGAGGACTTGTTTTTTCTCCTTTGCAGATGAGCACCGGCTGCACAGTGGCAAGCTGTGCCTCATTATCCTGACATGCATAGCAGAGGTAGGTTTCTTGTGTGAAGCTGCTCAGCAGATGGTGTGTTCCATGGCTCTATCCCCCTGCCTCCTGTGGAGCAGGAGCTGAATATCCACGGTGGGGCTGGGTGGTGAAGTCCTCAGGCACTTAATGTTTGCTCATATACTTGATGCAGTACTGTTAAAGTTGACTTGAAACTTGAAAATTGGATCCTTTTATTTGTGTTAGCCAGCTCCTGGGGATGAAGAGAAAAAAGAGTGAACCTAAGCTTTTTCTCTCTTAGCTTTTAGATAAGTAATGTGGTAATGGCTTTCAGCTTGTGCTGTTCATGGTAAATATAGGCTGTGCCATATCCCTTCTGCCAAAGAAGGATACAAGTCTGAAAGTAAGGCACTTGTTTGTAGGTCCCTACAAGCAGAACAAGTAGCAAATGTGGTAGTAGGGTGAGAAAGCAGCATCACAGAGCTATGTCAGCAGTCCTAGTTGAATGTTGCCCTGTCTCGTGGGGGAGTATGTTCTAATGGCTGACTGGTGTCTTGAGTAGTGGTTGTGTTTGTGTGGCTTTTACATTTTGCTTGCTTGCAAGTAAAGACCTCTCATTCTTAAAGAATAAAAAGCAGTGAGATTGATAGCCAGTGCAAGGATTCTGTAATAATGTTTCTTCAAGGTGCAGCCTGAAAACTAATCATCTGCATTTCAAATTTTTCTAATTAAATGGTTTTGGCACTTGTTCTTCAGGTGGATGCATAGATAACACAAGATATGAAATTCTGTTCCTACATAACAAGGGCATTTTTTGGTTCTGATATTAAAGGGAGGGTGTATTTATTACCTATTCTGGCTGTGCATTATCTGGAGAAGCCTCTTTAATTTAGGGATGGTCTTGGAATGAGATTTGCTTGAGGGATGGAACAACTCATAAACCTATCTGCTAGTACTGCAGTAGCTTCCGGCATCAAAATGCCAATTTAAACCTTTATCCACACAAGTCACAGAACTGGTGTGCTGCAGAATCACCTCTTATATTATACATCTGGAGCTCTTGTTAAACTTGTGACACCATGGTGTGTGCAGTCCAGAGTTTAAATGAGCAAAAGGGAAGAAAGTTAGACTGAACTACTGCTTGTTTTGTTAGCAATTTATTTTTCTAAAGTGGAATTGGGATCAGGAGGAGTTTACTTTTGTGTGACTGGAAACATGGGTGTGACAAGAGGAAATGGACAGATGGCTTTTTAACTTTATGGCTGAATCTTGGGAGTTTTACACTGAAACACATATGATTTGAAAGGCAACTGTAGGGTATTGGGCTTTTCATATCTCCTCCCTTTTTTTTCCCTTTTCAATAGGATCAATATGCTAATGCTTTTCTTCATGATGACAACATGAATTTTCGTGTAAACCTACACAGAATGGTGAGTCTTTTCCTCCAGATTGTGTTCTCTTTAGGATACAGACACAGAGGATTTGAGTATGTATGAAAAGTGCTGAAAATTGTGTCACAGACATCTCACCTAGATTCTAAGGCATGTAGAAATACTGTCAGGAATGCAGTAGTTGAGGAATGATTTCGAAATTGCTCTCAGAACATCTCCATTCTTCAAAGAACAAAGAGCTCCTTGCCCTGTCAGTGAATTCAGAGGCCTGTGTAGCTATCGAGGAGCTGTGTATTAGGAGGTCTCTGAGGAAATCAGTGGTGGAGAGAATGTTCTGCTTTAATCTTTAGCAAGCATTAGCCCTCATGTGATACATAATAGCCAGCTGCAGTTACACTGAGTGCTCTTGTTTGGCTTAGGTTTCATTCTGGGTGGAGTAATTCACCTTCAGGAAGGAAAGTATTTTTTCCAGAGCTTTTTCCTGTGATGGAAGTGTCCTTACCTGCCTCATGAAACTCTGTAGTTACAAGTAACTTGAATGATTATCCTGACTTGATGTGTTCGGTCTTTGTGGTACTGGCAAGTTCCACCTCATCTGACAGTGAAGCAGCACTTGAAAGTCACTCACTGTTCAAGAAACCAAAATCTTATTTTATGGAGATGGTACTCCAAGAATGCTAATCATTACCCCTTAACAACAGATTTGCTATCCAGTCAGCCTTTCTGGTTACAATGAACACCAAAGCCATTGACTACTGCACACACTTAAGAATGCCAATCAGACTTCTGGGTCAGAAACAAATCACTATATTAACCAAGGGGGAGGAATTGCTGTGTGAATTTTTTTTGCCTTGGAGTCCCTCTCCTCAGTAGAACACTGCCCTCCAGCTACACAGCTAGAGAAACAAACCCTCAGTTTAGCATTCTGGAAAGTAAGCACAGTTTTGCTCCAGCCATGGCCGTTAGGGTTAATATGTGTAAGATTGCAGTTGAAGAAAAAGACAAAGGGAAGCCTGTGCTGATGGTACTATTTGCTTGAAAAATACAGTAATACACAGACTGTCACTTCAGGCTTCTGCTGACTTCTTTTCATCTTTGTGTGTTTGAAGCCAATGAGACATCGGAAGAAAGCAGCAGACAAGAACCTGCCCTGTCGCCCACTGGTGTGTGCAGTGCTCGGTGAGTGCTCTCAGTGTGTGCTTGGGGCTCCTGAAGCTCCTCTTGTTGAGCAATAGAAATGTGAGATTTGAGGATTAAATGGAGCTGTGGATGGACTTAAAAGAAGGACAGTTGCATACTAAAGATGTTTCCAGCAATCCATGCCCATTTTTGTACATGGCGACCTCACAGACAAATGCAAGATTGCAGCTCTGTAGCAAGAAATCCTATATACCGTTACAGAAAGTTTTTCAGTTGCTACTTGACCAATTTGACCTGAGTTATTAACAAGGGGGAGGGCAGTTGATTAATAAATTCAGTGTTTAGGTGAGTATGGTAACAACAGCAAATACTTTGTAGATGATATGATCATGGCAAACCTATGGTTCACAAAAACATGCTTGTGAACATGTTTGCTGGGCACTGAGCCTTTTCTGAGCCAAAAAACCAGGAATGTTAGTAGCTAGGATTGGTTTTGCCTGTGGATATGGGGATATGGAGGCGTAGTTGAAAGCTTTTCATGCAGCACATGATTAAGTTGTGACTCTCATTGCTGTGGAGGCCAAAAGCATTTATGGGTTCAGAAATGGATGGAGCCTGGATCCCTGAATGGCTGTTCAGCCTGATGGTACTGAAGCAGTCTTATACTTCATCATTTTCAAACGGGGTTGTTGAAGCCAAGGCACAACAGCTGCATGGAGAATTTTTCTAGAGCTATGAGATATCATACACTCTTCATCATACAGTTTTTAGTCACTGTTGAGTCACAGTGCTGGGCTGTTACTGCCCTAGGAGGTTACAGCTCACGATTGTTACCAATGGCTTGGTATAAGCATTTCCTACTGAATTTGGGTTGAACCTATCCCCACACAAATTCACTTATCATTGATTAGCTTCTCTCAGTTATATTTCTATACTCTTTGCCTGTTATCTTCATACTGGAAGCCCTTAAATGTTAGACACATTCTCCTTTTTTTTTCCTCCCTGAATTAGTCTTAAGCAGAAGCTTAGCCTATGTTGAGATCAAACTAGCTTTATTTGCTTCAGTATTTGTTTTAGGAAAAATAGGTGTTATTTACAATGTCTGTTTAAATAACATCTAGGTTGTGCATTGTTTCTGGCAAGAATAATATTCTAAAATGTGCTTCTTAATGGAATTTTCCATTGGTGATGGGGCTTGAAATATGAGAGCAATTCTAAACATCAGAATTTATGATATAGTCTTTAGTTGACTAATAGTGGGGGAAACCATATGGGGAAGCAATGCCTCAAAGCAAATTACAGTATGTACCCAGTTTCCAGTGGTTTCTTTTCTAATTCTAGCAAATGTCTAATGTTCTTTAGAACAAACAAACAAAAAAGTGAAATTTCTTTCATCTAAGCAGGTCTATTGTCTGGTAGCGATAGATAGGTGGGGCAGTTTGACTTCCTTGTAGTCTACTAGAAGTTAATACTAGCCAGCTTAATACTTACTTTATAATTTTCTTTTCTGTCAGATTTGATGGTGGAATTCATTGTAACACACATGATGAAAGAATTTCCTATGGATCTCTATGTGTAAGTGTCTGTGGGGTAACTCATTGTGATTTCATTTGAAGTTTGAATTTAGGTGGAGTCCTGCTCATAGAGCAATCTTCTGTCTGAAATAACACTTTGCAGCTGGTGGGGAGCAGGATGGCTTTTCATGAACTCTTCCAGTAACTTTTTCTACTTCAAAAATCCTCTGTGTGCCAGAAAATTGAAAGCAATTCAATTTCAGACTGTTTTCCTAATCTACTTGATCTAACACAAAGAGCTTTTCAGTCTGAAAGAAGTTTCATAACACAGAGTCATTGCAACAATCCCCACTTCCCAGAAGGTGAATCTTGGTCTAGAAACAGAAAAGACAGTTTTGAAAAAACGAGGATGACTGACATGAGGCCTGGAAGGCAGTGTGGGAAGGGAGGGAGGCTCAAGCCTGAAATAGCCTGCTAGGCAGCAAGGGGTAAAACTTAGCAATGGCCAAAAGGAGACAAGAGGACAGAGCTACTCATGAGCACTCCATGTGTCCCACAGGGGCCTCTCCAGTGCTTTGTACCACTTTAGCCTGGAGGGCAGAAGTAGGATTTAGACAGTTTGTTGGCTTTGCTCTGACTGTTTGTACAGTGCTGAATTTCCCCAAGGCATGAACAGCACTATATTCTGTAGGAAAGATAGAGACACACAGGATGTTTTTCCATAATGTAACTTTTAAGCATATTCTGATTTTGCCCAAATAACCTTGCAATTACAGTGCTTTTTCAAGGGTTGTACAGTTCAGTTGAGTTTGTGAGATTTTTTTTTTTTAATGACAATTGCAGAACTATTTGTAGATGGGTGTAATGCACTGGAATTTCACAAGAAAGGTGTGAAATGCTTGGACTCAAAAGCAACATCACATCTAGGAACCCCCTAACCCTAAAAATAATGAGGAGTAGCAACCATCAGTGGTTCCATTCATTTTGGCATGTTTATGCAGTCCTTTCACTGTACTCCTGTCTGAAACCATCCATAGCAGACACAGTTGTTGCAGACAAAGTGGGTGTTCTGAATGCACAAGTAGTGTCATACTTCTCTGCTGTACATTTAAGAGGTGATAATATGAAGCTGCTCAAGGCCAGGCATATTAATATTTAAAAAAGAAATCCACCTTGCTTACACTAAGGGTACATTTTATCCATTATGTGTATTATGAATCCTCATCATGAAACTTTTAAAAAACAGAGACACCCCACCAGGATGGATAACTTCATAACCTGACTTACAGCCAAGCAGATAGAGAGGTGCAAAGATGCTGGGCATTGGCCAGTGTCAGTAACATCAGAAACAGCAGGTTTCTCCCCATAGGGATTGCTGCTCCAGATCTGAAGACAGCTGTCTATCCTAGCTGGTTTGCTTCCTTTTCTTGGTTGAATTTATGAGAATCCAATTTTAAATGCAGCACTTAATGTCATGCTCAGTGATTATAAATAGTTTTACCTTTATTCAAAGTTAGTTTCAGTTCCTACCTCATTGTGATATTTTTGGGATTATCTATGGGACTGAAAAGAATAATGTATACCTTCTGCATATTTTTTGCTACAGCCTTGGTTTTAAAGGCTTGTCTTAAACTTTTCACCTCATTTGGAATAAATTCCATGCAAATTTTTTAGAATTTGGTATCTCCATATTTATCTGGTGTCTTTCATCAGTATCTTTTCAGAAAGGTGTGGGTTTTAATGAGATAATGTGGTTTTGAGAAATAAGGGTTTGGGGAAAAGGGAGTTTTCCTTTTTGTGGTCTTCCTTCTATTTTTTCTACATGTCAATAGCTAAAAATAGCTTGGCCTGACAAAATCAAATTTGTATACAGTTTTCGTCTTGTCCTTAGTGATAGTGTTAAAGAATTTACTCATTGTACTGTATATTTAGTTTGGATGTTATTTGTGAAGAATGTTTGTATACCTAAGAGTTGGTATGAACACTAGATCCTATAAAGACTTACAGGATTTAGGGACTTGACAAGTGCACTACCTGTACGTTGGGGGATTCCAGAACTTCTGGGTGTATTGTGTGATCATTCCAAAGTTCGTACTTCAATTATTTTTTAAGGAGACTGTAAAATTTGATAGAAATATTTATTTTTTAAAAGTTTTTAATGTAACTGAACCATGCACCTCAGTCAAACTAAAAATCATGCCTTTTTTTGACTCCCTCATTTCCTTTAGCCTCATCAGTGGGGCTAGAGATACTGAGAAGCTCCTTTGTGTCCAATGTTACAATAACGTGCAGTAATCTCACATATATGGAGCCTGCAAGTTGAGTAACTTGTTTTGTGGAGTTTATGAGGCTCTTAGGTAAGGGTAGCAAAGAGTGAAAAGTACTTTTGAAATAGCAAACATGCATTTATGGTCAGTCCAATCCTGTAGAGTTTAAACTGTCATACAGGCCCCTGTCTTTCATTTTGTCAGATTTCTTTTTTGTGAGTGTTGGCCCTCTTAGGAGGCCAAAGCCACAACTCCCATCCTCCTCTGATAGTCTTTGAGTTTGTCCATTTCCCTGCTGCTGATTTCAGGGATATTGCCAGGCTTGATGTGGAATTGTGGGAAGATACAATGTCATTAATCCTTTGCCCTCTCTTTTCCAGACGGTGCATTCAGATTGTGCACAAGCTGCTGTGCTACCAGAAGAAATGCAGAGTGAGGCTTCATTACACTTGGAGGGAGCTCTGGTCAGGTACTTGGCCTTTGCAGAGACAGCCAAATAGGAAAACCCCAGAGTTGTTTGTTTGGTGGCTATGACTGTTCCATTGCTACAGGGTTAAAAATCAAGCAGCAGTTCTGTTAAAGCATCTTTATGTTGCTACTTAGTTGCTACATGCAAATTGCCTCCTTTGGAAAGCCAGTTCATTATCATAATGGTACCTAATTTACTTTCTTATCTGTCCATGCTCTCTGTGGTATCCAAATGTCTTTGTTTTTCTGTTCCATTACCTGACTCCCTCTTTACCTGCTTGGAGAAAATGGAGTCATGTTTTATGGAGTAGTGTTTCTCTCTCAGATATTTTTGAGTAGAAAGGAGATTGGCTCTTGGGTAAAGAGAAACCTTGCTTTCCCTTTTACTGTAAGAGATGCTCACACTTAGAATAGTGTGTGCAGCTCCTGAAAGAGCAGGCCTGAAATGTCAGTGTGAGGGAAGAGAGACTTTTAACTCTGACCCTTGAGTTGATGGTAGTTAGTCTGGTTTGTGCCACTTGCATCCTGGGATAGATAAATAAGTATTGTGCAGTTTGATATAATCTGGTGGACAGCTTTGTAGGACTCTTATATGGTGCAATCATTGTGTGGGAGGTCTGGGGAAGAGAGTAGCAGAATGGATGATGAGACCTAACAGGCGTCTTTGGTGGATATGGAATGTGCTTCAGTTCTTATCTAGGAAGCAGTGAAGTAGCTCAGCCAGGAAAGTACAGTTAATCCCCTTGCTGTTGTGACTTAAACAAGAGCTTTATGAAAATTCAAGGGAACATGGCCCTGATTGTGTATTCCTGAAGCTGTGCTTGAGACCTAGGATCAGCGACTTGCCTGGTGTAATGCAGCTCCCATCAGAAATTTGAGAGAGGATGGCATTTGAAAGATGCACTGATCAGTGGTTTGTGAAGCTGTTCTCAGTTGACACTGAGTACTTCCCTTCAGTAGCCCAGCTGAGATGTAGGTACAGAGAAATAAACCAACAACCTGAGTAATTTTCAGTTATTAAATTTTCACCTTGTGTGACATGTGGCCCATTCAGACTTCCCAATTTATTCCTGCTGAAGGTGAAGCGGGTGCCACTAATTAAGGGATTAGCAGTTCCTTTTCAATTGTTTTCCTCAGAACAGAGCCCCTAGAGGCATGGCTGCAGTGTAGTGCCAGTTCAGGAGATGAGTGTGTGCAATGTGGATGTCTATTGTGATTGGAAATTGCATCTGACAATGTGTGTGATGTCTTCTCAGCAGTTACAGTGAACCAGAGCCATTTCTATTTGGCCAGGCTGGCCTGGGTCTTTTCTATTCACTGGCAGAATGGAAGTGTGAAATACAGGACCTTTTGCTTGAAAGTATTGTTCTACAGTTCAGGGTGCACACTCTCAGGCATTTTTCAATCCTTCACTTTCCCTCTTTTAGGGGAGGAGAAAAAATTAAAATACTCACTACACACTGAGATTCAGCGTCTTGGGATATTCTTGTTAGCTGTCTCTAATTAGCTGGTGTTTATATAGACCTTTGGAAACATAAAGTGCCTCAGAAGTGTTAAGTACTGAACATGCTTTGAAAGCAAAGCAGGAATATAAAAACACTTGGGTTGGTCAGGTTTCTGTGAAGGAACTGGAATGTCTGCATACCTGATGTGACTTACTATAGATTTCTGTGTATTTTAGGTGATCCTCTCCTGGGAGTAAACTACCATAGAATGTTTCAAAATTTTTTTAATAGGATGTTAAGGTGAACAGAGAGATTCTTCTGCAGCTGTTAAGTGGTTTATACAGGCTGGAAGGCCCTGGGTGAAATGGTACATATTCCTGTAAAAGGGCAGGTCCTGGCTGCTCTGTGTGTGCTTCTAGAATGCTATATATGTTGCAGATAAATGCTAATTGCCAGCCCCCTGTCTTGAGATCTGTTTAATACTTAACTCTTACCCTGTCAAGGTTGCTCTTTGATTATCCAGAATGCTGCTGCCTTTGATGTGAAAGAATGTCTTTTTCTGTGGTCTTGATCTATGTGGCAAACAATTCCAAACCGGAGCACAAGACTTCTGAATGAATTTCTGTCCTTCATATGACCATCAGGCTTTTATTTGGGATCGAAGAGTTAGTTATCACTGCTGGATGAGCAGCTAAAAGGGAGCAGCTATTCACTGTAAGGTCTGAGAGATCGAGCTGCCCCATCAGGTGTGCTTTGCAGAAGGTTTTCAAGCCCACACTTGTCTTCTGGAATGACAGTGTGTGATGACTGAAGCAATGCCCCTGTGGTGCAGTGTGGATAATAGCAGTGGAGGCCCCCCAACAGACTGAGTGGAACAAAGAAGCTGGAGGGAATTTGTGCAAGAAGTATTAAGAGAAAGGGAGAGAGTTCTACCTGGCATATAAAAGAAGAAGAGTTTTTTCAGGCAGAAAATTGAGTGGGAGAAGAAGACAAAGGGAATACTGAGGGGTAGGTGGTCGGTGTAGGGTGCGGAGGAGCTGAGATAAAGGTTGTGGGTGGAAGCAGTAGCAGTGTGTGGAGCCTTCACTTGCCAATTGTTAGCTAATCTCTAATTAAGGAAAGCCACTTGTGTGTCATCTGATGGATTGATGCTCTTCTTTTGTGGACGCTTTGTCTTCAGTATGGAAGGCCAGCAGCACTCTGAGTGTTTCTGCATTTACTTTTTTTGATTTTTATTTGCAATGATGGCAGAGAAAAGCAGTGGAGCCAGGTGCTTTGGCATCTCTCAGGACACATATCATGCTGTTTATGCAGTCTGTAATACTTTGTACTTTTTTGGATATGCTACTATTTGGCACATTGTTTCCATATGATCTTATTTCTGTTGAACTTCCTTTTGCAACATCTGAGCTTAAAGAAGAACAATATTGTTACAGAGTCTTTGGATGTGATCCAGCCTTAGCTTCTCTATTAGAATAATTTTTTCACATCAAGTCAAGGGACCAGGGCCATGGCACTCAAAGCAGTATAAATCTGTACCTGTGCTGACCAAATGACCAAGAATGTTCAGGTGGCAGAGAAAGAGGCAGGGATTTGAGAGCTGGAGCTAGGATTGACAGAAAGGAAAATCTGTGGGTGGCAAAAGTAGTGTGTAGAAACTGGCTCTAGCTTAAAGCAGTGTAAAAATAAATACAAGATTACTAGTGGAGCTAAATTCTGAAACATCTTAAAAAGAGGGCTGGAGAGTGAAAAGCAATTGCATTCTGATTGACCTGGGAAAGCGACTGGCAAATGCAGTTACTGAGAGGTGGACCAGACATTCAGATCCAGAGTCGTCTGTTGATCTTGGTTCTTTTTTAGTAGCCCTTTTTAGCGGTCTGTTCCACCAGTGGTTGGAGTGCAGCTCTTTCCTTGGAGTGCTGAAGAAAACCTTCAGGTTTTTCACCACAGACAATGTACCAGTGCTGGTGACTAGCCTGGAACTTTAGCCAGGGTCAGAAACTCTTAAGTGGATATGACTCGACCTGTTTGCTTGCAGGCATTTTGGCCAGCTGGAAAGCTCCTGGACTATTATGCCAGGTACCTTATACTTTTTAAACACTGATTAATTGAATGTCAAGTGTAAGGTACTTCATAGAGCCGATTAGGAAACTTGGGAACAGCTAGTTCCATGTTCTCAGAAACAGCCTGTTATGCCCAATGTTCTTGGTCTCGTTTGTACAGCTCTTGAGTGATGGACAGTGCTATATATGTTGTTGTTGTTGTCAAGCATGTATAAGCTATGCCAGAAGAGTTTTCATGAGTCATTTAAGCTTTTTATATAAAAAGACCTCACTTCTTCAACTCCTCCCACCTCAAAATTAGCAATGCTTGAGCAATTCACTCTTAGCTTAGAGGTGCAGGTAACTTTCTGCAGTTGCTATGGTTTGCTTTAAGCAAGAGCTATGTTTAAAGAAACAGAAAAGCAATACTAATAAAGACTTTTAATAGCAAGAGCCTAAAAAATCTGAACTATAATAATAATAATGGTGAAATAGCTATTTATTGGGACAGTTGAATGCAAAGTAGGATTACAAGTGGGTATTGCCAATAATAAGTGAATCGGTTGAAGATCAGTTTCCAAATTCACAAGATAATTCCTTATCTTGTAACTTAGTTAATTTGGTAGATGCAGAATGCACTGTTAAAATAGGGTGCTTCAAGTATGTAGCACTGTAAAGAAGTTAATTTTTCTCCTTTTCATTTTAGGGTTATCAAAGCAGACTTTTACAATGCTAGAACACAAAGTATGTTTTTTTTTTTTTTCTTTTTTGCACACTCTTCAGATCTTTTTGTGAGGTTCTGTATTTATAGCAAGGATAGTACTGCATTCAAAATCTTTTTGGGTGAATACTAAAACCTGAAATGTTTTCATCTGTGGAAGATTTTAAAATAAAGAAGCAATTTTTTGTGGGGGAGAATCTCCCCCTGACTTTCAGTATATATAATACTGCCCTTATGCAGTGCATATTTAAAATGGTATTGTTTAATCACTTTTTTTTTTATTATTTCTGTGACTGAAACATGGATTACTGAGAGTATGTTATCTGTGTCATTTCTGGTTCTACAACTGTTGTTCAAGTCTGCTTCAGCCCTCTGATTTATGTTGCTGAACAGACTGGAAGTCAGGTGATGTTGTGTCTTCCCTTCATCTGTAGTCTGGCTGTCACTGTCACATTCTGCAGCAGCTACCTGGCAAGGGAAGCAGCTCTTGTGGAGGCAGGATTCACACACTGGTGTACCAGACAGTCTAGGTCACTGCCAGAGTTCCTGGTCACTAGATGCCATGTGAGTTTGGAAGACCGTAGAGATGCTGTGCTTAGTTTCTCACACACACTAAAGGCTGTAGCTGGTATGTGCCATGGAATACATACTGGGAGTTTGCAGCCCTTAGGGGTTCCTGGTTTCTTTACTCATAGGGGCGTTGGTGCCTGTGATGTGTGGTACTGTGTTGGCACAAGCTGGGTTCAGGAATGCAACTGTTAATCCTATTATCTATTTCAGGGAATTCAGGAAAGAATTGACATTGAAAGATGCTTTATAAAATAATTTTTGTTTATAGTTGTGGTGTGTGTTGTGGGTTGATATTCATTGACTCAATTAATTTGTACTCCTGGCAGCACTCTGTATTACCCCAAAGAAAACCCCAGTCCTGTCCTACAGAGCTCACTTACCGGCAGAAAGGAAGGCCAGAATGAAGACTGCAGATGTCTGCTTGTAGTTTTCTGCTGTCATTCTCAACTGGGGGAACAAAGTCAGGCTCACCTTTCCATGTTACCTTCTTCAACCAGAACATTTTCATGGGAACACTCCAGCTATTTAGTGAAGTGCCCTGGTATTAAATTCTTAAAGAAGATAGTGTAAGAAATGCAGCAACTCAGTGGCTTTCTTGTAAAGAAAGGTTTTCTAAATTCCCTGAGCAGGTCATTTCTAGGAAGCATCTGCTTTTACTTAATTCTACCGTTACTTTGTTAACATATTTTAATACTGATGATAAGAGTTTGACCCTGATAGTGGATGAACAGGAAAAGAATATTATAAGATTTGTGGCTGTTATTGATCACCTGGTGAGACCAGGATGGGAATTTCTCTACAGAGCCTTGCTTAGATGAACACAAAGGGAATTTAGTCGTTTCCATGGATAAAAGTCTGGCAATTTTTCGGTCAACCTGCCTCAGCCTGGCAGGTCTCATCCAGATATGTTGCTCTGTCCTGTTTTAAAGCTAGCAAATACCTGAGAATTTGATTGTGAATCACTAACAGTTTGCAGATCATAGTGACCTAGCAGAGATAGTGTGGTAATTTCTCCTGGGAAGTGTTCCCATTGATGATAGAAGTGTTACAGTCAGCTGTTCAAAGCTGTTTCTTTCTCTGCACAGAGGGCTTGCAGCATTCAGAATGCAGTAATTTATCCCTGGCCCTTTTTTATGTTCAAGCAGCATCACTCCTGGGTTTCTTACCTTGTAGTCTTTCCATGTTCACACACAATATTTCTTCTCTTTCTCCAGATTCTCCACCTCTTCTGTTTTAAAACCTGAGACAAAAATATGCAATGTTAACCCCCAAGACTACTGTTTAACTGTGTGAACCCTCACTGTCAGACAAACAGAATTGAGCTCAATACTACCCATTCCTCTAAAGAGGGATAAGCTTGTGGGTGTGTGGTTTTAAAAAAATATTTATTTATTTATTTTAAAGAAAAAAGCATATTATTCATCTGAGCCTTAGCTGAAGTTGGAAAATTTGTGTTCTTTCTTATTGCTTGCTCGACTGGCATCAAGCAGCATTGCTCAGGCATCAGCAATCAGCATTTCCATTTAGCTTGCAATTTCACACTGTTGGCTCCATATAGGTGGGAGCAGTGAGTACCAGGGATGGGGACTGTATAAAGAAAGGAAAGGGTTGGAAGGGAAGCAGCCTGCTGGACTGATCCTGGGAGCGATGGATTGTGCCAGCTTGTGCTCCAGCCCTCTGGCAAGCTGCTGATTCTTGCTAAGAAAACATCCTGCTTTCATGGATGTGCCCTTGAGAGCGAGTCATGGGGAGAAGAGAGAACAGCTGTAGAGTGCTGGTGATGGGGAGCCTGCCTGTTGCCAGCTGCTTTTTGCCTCAGAGCTGTGGTGGCCAGGAGGAGGACCTCAGTAGTGCCTGTGGCAGCAGGAGGGAGGGTAGAGGAGCATCCAGGCAGGTGATTGTTACAGCAGTGAGCAGGGTGCTCCCTCCTGATCACAGCAGAGTGAAGGAGCTGGAACATGTTGACTACTGCTGTTGACAGAGCTTTATTGCTTCTCCTGCTCCCCTGAGAGGGAACTTCAGCATTGGTGCAAGAGTCTTTTTTTATAGTGCTGTGGGTGATTGACAGGAAGCTGCAAGTGCTGTCCCTGAGTAATTGGTTCACTTGTCCAAGGATGCTGGGATAGTTTGTGCCTCAGGGAGTTCTGGTGCATTAGTTTGTAATAGCAATGTAACTATTTCTTGGACACGCTTCCTGTTCCTACAGCTCTATCTGGAAAATACCTCTGTTGGTTCTTTCCTGTCAAACCCAATCTGTAGATACTCATCTCCTGCTCAGTTTGTTTTGATCACTGTTCTGAGTGCCTGCCAATGCTGAATGTGGCCAGATCTGCACCCTCTTAAAACTTAGGTCATCTCAGAATGTCACATTTGAGCCTTTTGCTTCCCTAAATCTGAATTGCCTTTCAGGTGTAGCATTTTCTAGAGGTGATTGCTGGGTCTCTTTTCCTCATAGCTGCACAGCGGGCTGTATGGTTATCCTAGCTTAGTCCTTGTGATTTCCAGTCTGGAACAAGTCAGTGGACTGGTTTGTGGTTATGATATTGTCATGTTGTGAGAATCTGGATTTTTTTACATTCTGTGCTGTAGTTTCCTTTATGTAAGGGGATCATGCTGAATTTTGGAATCTGGAAGAACATATAAGAAAGCCTGTTATTTTTCAACAAGCGTTTGATGTTGACCATTTAGAGACAGAACAGAAGTGTAGGTGGACCTATGATCTGGCCAGGTACAGCCAGGGCTCGTTGTGTTGCTCCATTTATACTTCCAGTGCTGTTGCAGGTAGAATGGTTCTGTTTCCTCTTGTATGTTGGAAGGACTGAAGCACAGAAAGACCAGTGCTTCTTTCTGAAGAGTCAAATCCACTCTGTTCTTAGTTACAGCCTTAGTTGCACTAAGCTTTACCATAGCCAGCTTACCTTGTGCTACAGTGAGTAGTGTGGGCTTTGACTTGAGAGTACATATGCCTGAGCAAGGGGCTGTAGGAGGTCCAGGGTGGTTCCTGTGCTGCTGAAGTAGGCAGAGGGCTTCTCTGCAGCATGGAAGTGTTGCCCAGATGTCATCATCAGCTGCCTCATAGTGATATATGGCTGGGGATCCTTCTAAGGGGGTTGTGATTTGAGACAGTGGAAGAAGAACACTGAATATACTGTTGGTTCTATGGTAACTTGTAGAGAGAATGGGAAAATCACTGTTCTTCCCAGTTGCCCTGAAAGCTGAAGAGTAGAAAATTGGACAATTTTAGTAGAGCACTAGATCCTGTTAACAGATGTTATACTGCAGCTGAGGAGCCCTCACATCTCTCTCTCCCTTGCTCCTTTCTTGAGGTCCATTTTATGCACCATTAGAAGATTCTTGACCTGTATGCCCAGCAGATGCAGTGACAGAGGCCTCCATACTGTGCTCAACCCATCTGAGCTCTCATTGATGGGTGTCTCAGGGCTGTTCTCTTCTGCTCCATTGTGCAATAACACATCAGAGCCTTCTGATACTCCTGGCAGAGTCTGTGCTGCATTCTGACTTGCCCAAGGGATGATACTACTACTATTTTTCCCCCTTTTCTGTCTACCTTCATGGTCCTGTTGCATTACGCATGATTCAAACAGAGAAACACTGAGACACTAAATAAAAAAACCAACTTTGTGTGAATCTCAGTTCAGCTGGGCCTGAAAATATTTCTGTTTGAAACAAAGCTTGCAGGGAGAGAAGGTTAAGTCTGCTCTGCGAATAGAAACAGGGGAAGGAGGGAGTGAAGGGCATCTGTAACAGGAATTACCTCCTTCCTGGTAGAAGAAAAGATGAGATGGTGACAGCCCACAGTCTTCTCACAGAGGGCTGGCTTGAGGGAGGGCAGCAAATAACTGAGCAGATGTACTGCTGCTCCATGGCAGAGAGAGTGGCTACAGGAGCTGATAAGGGAAAGTGTCTTCAAATGCAGCTGTGCAGTGAAAGAGCTAAGAGGTTCTTTCACTGCAGCAATTTCAGTTTTAAAAGTAGGGAGGGTATCTGTGATGTCACTTTTCATCCTTTTGCTATAATAATCTGTTGGAGAGAAAATTGCCTAAGAGCCAACTTGCTTTATACCACTTTTCACATAACTGCCTGTCACATGGCTCTGTGTCCACTCAGCATGCTTGTCTGCTTGAGTTTGGGGCTGTAAACACAGGTGTCCAAAGCTGTGTTCTCTTCTTGTTGATTTAAGAAGCATAGCCATCAGGTTACTTACCTGAACATACTGGTGGCTGCTTGTTTATTTACAGCCTCCTCCCTTTATTACTGAAGAAATCCTAGTGACACTGGATTGTGAAATTATGGATGTTTCAAGACTCACCACAGTGTGTGTTTTGGGTCCTGCTAACGAATACCAAGAACAGTCATCTTTAGGGAGGAAAAAAAGGCTCCAGAGGCTATTGCAAAAATGGTGCTGCTTTCCAGTTAGTGTTGAAATGGATCTCATACCCAAACCATCCATTGCTGTTAAATCCTGGAGCATAATTTGGGATAAGATGGCTGAACCCAAGCAAGGATCACATTGGTGTGTGCCTGTACAGCTTGGAGACTGAGCTGCTCTTTTGTTGGGAAAAAAAAAAAGGGATAATCTTCTGGCTGGTGTGAGAGGGCAGCCTGCAGATGGGGTATGAGAGGCAAGCAGTTGATTGCAGCAGGGAAAAAGTGACATATCTGGTTTTGCTTCATTTTGCTCAGGAATAGTAGCATCAGTGCTCTATTGGAGCTCAGGGGCAGAGGGGTGTTCAGCAGTTGGACTTTCCTCTAAAGGTTTGTTTTGTGTGTGTAATTGTTGCTGAAGGGCACTAGGCATATGAAGCCAGATCTAAAAGTTGCTAGCTTGGAAAACTTCAGGGCATAGCTGTCCTCATTTCCAGTACAGGGTCTGCCTTACAAACAAACTACAGAGACACGACAGAGGGATTTAAAGGTTCCACAGTGCTCGTGTTCCTTAGAGACACTTGAGTGGAGGCTGCTGCAGAATGTGCTGGTGTGTAAAAAGATTGTTGCTCTTTTAGCATCAATGTAGTGTTATATCCCAATTAGGAACACTGCAACTTTTTTAGGAATGTGTGGTTTCCTAAAAGTTGATAAATTTGTTAGTGCAGGGCACACAGTGACTGTAAACCTCTGATGGGTTAGTTCTCTGAGGCCAGCACTCAGTTTCTTCTTCATGTGAAGCATGTTCCTCTCCTTCCTAGTTCTTAGGAAAGGAACAGCACAGATATTTTTGAGTGGGCTATGATGCAGTGCAATTCAGGTATAAATGCTACTTTCAAGCAGAGGTATTCTCTTGTCTGCTTTCTAACTGAAACAGGAAAGTTAAACATAGATTCATCACAATGGCTGAAACAAATGTAGGGATAGAACAGAGAAAGTTCTCCTTCAAGTCTTGTCACCAATATGGAGCAGTGCAAGTGCTTCAGGGTGGCCTGTGAGAAGTACCGCCGAGGCCAGTCATAGGGTGCTTGTCCTTGTTTGGTGAGTGCTTGTGCTGTGGACAAATACACTAGTTCTTTTAAAAACAGCTTCTCCTCATCAAGGGCAGCTTTCATGTTCACAGTTTCTGGATGTTCAGTGGTGACTTCCTGCACACCATGCCGTGAGCTGCTGGCAAAGGACATTCAGCAGGGCTCTCTTGTGGCAGAGCAAGAGGCAAAGAGATGAACATGCGGCTTCTCCCAACTTGTCACAGGAAATCCAGAGCTCTGCTACTTTGCTTCCACAAACCCAAGTTGCTGGTAGTTGGTCAGCAGCACCTGGTCATGAGCTGTGGCCCCGTGGAGTTTCATGGCTGGGAAGGAGGTAAAACCATGCTTGTAACTAAAAGATGGAGAAATGGCTGGTGAGCTGCTGTGACAGAGATGCAGGGCAACTGTCTGCAGTCCAAGGCGCACACTGCAGGAGACTTTTTTGCTATGGAGGTTTGGTTACCTTGGCAACCTGTTTTTAGCTGGATGTTTGCTCTGTGGAGAGCCCATCTGTACCTGCTACTTTGTTTTGCAACGTTTGTTTTGCAAAAAAATAACTGACAGGAGTATTTCTAGAGCTGTTACTGTGGAATCCAGGCTCTGCTTTTGGTCCCAGGAGTTTGTCTGATGATAGGGTGATGATGGGTATGGAGAGTTATGTGGCTGGATTGAAAAGGTGTTAATGTATCTGCTTCATGAGGTGAGCTGCTGACATGGAAAGGAGAAATGTTATTGCTGATGGTTAAATTCTGGGACAACTCTGAAAGATACATCACTTGCATGTCTGGAGTTTGCAGAGAACTTTGTTCATTCCTGGTTTGCAATTCAGCATCAGCCACCACTGGAAGATTAAACTGAAGTAGCTTCTGCCTGTGATGAGTAAATACCCACCTTGGGGCTGTAGGCTTCCCTTTTGGTGTGAATATATAAACCTTTGATACTCATGGTGAACTTCCAGTATTGTAAAGTGGAGGTTGCAGGAATACATTCAGAATCTGACAGTTTTGTTTAATTCAAAATCTGACCAGTGTATTCACATCTTTTTGCTGTAGGTGTTTTGATTTTACCTTTTCTAAATACTTTGTGATCTTGAAGGGGATGAGTATCTAAATTCTGCCCATACCTCATTCCTGTTCCCTGTGCTTTATCTCTTCCTCTTTCACAGCCTGTACCTTAGGCTGGGTTGAGTGGTCTCTTGTGCATTTACTGCAGAGTTCTCCCAAACCACAGTTTATTTTTGCACAGGTTACTGAGTAGTGTGTGACACTTGTGTAACGGTGAGGGGAAAAACGAATGAAAAGTTCTATTTGTGCCTAGAAGAAATTAGAGTAATGCCTGGTATTGTTCTGTTGGCTGAAGTTACCAATTAGTAGATAATGAATAATCTTTTTAAAAAGGTGTGTACAATGTTCCAGCATTGACTTTTCAGGATGTCTTAATTCAGATGTTTTAAGTCTTGAAATCTGTTGTCTTCAGAGCAGAGAGTACATTAAGAACCTTTTCTAGTCAGGCATCAGCTTTCACTCCTGAACAGCTATAATGCAGAAGAAACTATTTTTCTGAAAATTTCAACAACTAGGAAAAAAAAAAAATTAGGAACTTTACATTTTATTCAACTGCATGGAATGCAGTTGTTTATTGTGAAGTCTGTTTGATTAAAGCATTTTTAGCCAACCTTTTTGTTAATTACCACTGTTACTAAGTGATACTGGGTGGTTACAGCAGGAGCTTTTGTTGTTTTATTATTTAAGACAAGTGTGAACCAGATCTGTAATCTTTACGGCACAGCCCCGGATAACTGACACAATAAAGTACTACATCCGTCTTTGTGCCAGTGCAGCAGCATCGACACAGAGCTACAGAAAAGCTGTGCTGTGGGGGTTTTCTTACCTTTTTCATTTTTTATAACTGCGTGTATCAACAAGAGTGACAGTTTGGGGCTGACTGTGCATACATCACGTTGGTGATATATGAAGCAGAAACGAGACAGTTGGATTCTCCAACCCCAAAGCTTGCTCCAGAATCTAACAGATAGAAAAATCTCCATGAGCTGACTGAGCTAACAAGAGATGTACCTTGAGCCTGAGTAGATTTAATTGGGAAGTCAGTGAAGGAGAATAAATGTGGGAAGGTAAAATAGCTGTCACTTACCTGTTCAGCAGAGTATTTTAGCAACAAAAACCACTGCCAACCCTACATATAAATGGTTACATTTCTGTGGTGAATAGCTGGCATTTAGTTGAATTTGTATTAGATAATATAACTGCATCTGTGTGTAAGTGGCTTGTTGAGAATGGCTTTGCTTTTTATAGTATTTAAAAAATACTTACTATTTTCTCCTAGCTTTGATCAACTTGTTGAAGTTCCTCATGTCTAATGAGACTGTGTTGCTGGCCAAGCACAACATCTTCACCCTTGCTCTCATGGTGAGCATCTTTACCCGTGCACAAATCCTCTTATTTTTAACAAGTTGTGACTGAATATTATGAAAGAATTGTAATCCTAAAAGGATTCCAGAAAGGATATCTGACCTGGTAAGGAGATACGAGAACAAGGCCATGAAGCAGAGGAATATAATTGTGGTTGGTTTGACTAGGTGTTTGGAAAGGGCAATGCTATAGGGTTGGCTCATTGAAATAAAGAAATCTGTGTGAAGAAAGACCTAGTTTAATTTTCCAGATTTGATAATATTTTTTCTTGTTCTGTGGTACTTTGTATGCAGTATAGAAACATGTTTTTCTGCCCCTAGATAAAACAGTATTTAAGCTTCTTGTCTGTCTCTTTGGTACTATAAGGAAAATAACAGATAAAGCAATGAAGTAATGTAATATTATCTGCTGCAAATGCAAGCTGTTTCTTTGAAGATTTTGGTCATAATTTGTATTGTTTCTGTTGCAGAATAGATTTGGGATAAATATTTCTGTTGCAACTTCTTTTCATTTGTATAGGTTGTGAACCTGTTCAACATGTTCATCACTTATGGAGACACATTTCTGCCCACTCCCAGCAGCTATGATGAGC
The DNA here is from genome assembly GCA_025920805.1 of Petroica traversi. Classification (NCBI taxonomy): domain Eukaryota; kingdom Metazoa; phylum Chordata; class Aves; order Passeriformes; family Petroicidae; genus Petroica; species Petroica traversi. The sequence goes on along the minus strand of JAHLSL010000018.1, from coordinate 13,201,303 downwards.
TGTACTATGAAATCATTCGGATGCACCAGAATTTTGACAACCTTTATTCTATGGGTGAGTGCCTCCTAACTTGTCAGACTGCTGCTGCCTGGAAGTGAGGGTGGTGAAAGAGGGATGTTTGTGTCAGGTGTTCCCTCTCTACCTGCTACTGATGTGTGCTGTGCTGGGTGAACATGTTTTGTGTACTAAGGCATGTTGGTAAACTAAGAATTGAGAGAAGGGTAAACTTGTTAAAAGAAGAAATTTTTTTTAATGTCAGAAAAAAATACCAACAGGCTCCTTGCCTCTCCCTCTGTCACTTACTGTTGGAAATATAAATTTCTTGACACAACGGAGTATGTAGTATTTCATACATTTTTATGTCATTTTCCTCTATTTCATTTGATGATTTCAAGTCAAAAGGCAGGTACATATTGCAGAACCACCTAGCATAAATAAACAAGAATTTGGGAAAGAATTTGAGAAACTTACAGCAAGAAGCTTGCTGTGCTAAACAAATCACATCTACTTCAGTCATTGCCAAAGCAACCAAGAAAACAGCCCTCACAAACCTGCTTGCAGTGACAAGTGAATGGCTGGACTGAAGAATGTGCCCCCTGGCAAAACAGGGAGAAGCTGCCATCCTTCAAGAGAGAGAGGGAAGGGAGCCAAGTGACATCCAGCTGGGAAGGGGAACAAAGGAGAGCAAGGAGTGCATGGAGGCATAATCAGGCAGTGTTATACACAGGAACCTGCAGCCCAGGGTAGCTGCAGCAGCACTGGTTTGCTGCATACTTGAAGCTGTGAAAAAGAGAATATAGTGGTGTTTGTTGTTTGCTTTATTCCAAAACGACCTTTCATTCCTTCACTCTCTATCCCTTCTCAGCATGGTGACCCAAGGAAAAACAGGAGTTAAAATAAGCATATAAGGAGAGTTAAAGGGCAGACTGTTGGCCACAGCCCTCTTTTGACATGAGAGAAAGACATCCTCACCTAAATAAAAGTAGCCAACTACCCCCGTAACTGAAAGCAGAAACAACCTGCCCTTTTGTATAAATTTCCCACAATTTTCAGCCATTACATAAGGGATCACTTGGTCGTTTTTGTGCCCTCTGAGTGCATAAGATTTTTTGCTAACCCATTTTCTACTCCCAAGAGTTGCAGCTAGTAAGATGAGTTGCTTTTACTAACTAAAAAGTTTTTCAAACCTATCCCCTGTGGAAGCTGAAGGTAAGTGGAATAGAAGAATAATGCACTCAAATACTTCCTCTGTTGGGTTGCAAAAGGCACACCTGACCTGTGGAAACAATTTATCCCATGAATGTCTGCCATCCTCCTATGTAAACTCATTGAGTTATTCTTGCAGATGCCTGAATTGAAACCCTCTCTGAATATATTACTTCAGATATTCAAGTACAGTACCTACTGTTTGATAAAACAATGTTACTCAGAGCTGGCACCTTTTTTTGCAGGTGGCATGAAATGGTAGAATAGAAAGTGAGAAAGCAGCACTGTCTCAAGCTGATGAAAGCCACCAAGTGTCCTGATAGCTTCCCTTTGCTTGTCAGCCCATCTTTGAGACTACACTGACACTTTTGTCCCCAAGCCTTGGCTATTTGTTAGCACAGATAAGAAAGCTACTCTGTCCTTTAGTTTTTCTGTTCATGTGATTGAAACTTTCCATGTTGGGAGTGGAGGTGAAATCTAATGGACTTGTTTTTTTTTTCCTCTTGTTCTGAAACTGAACTTTATCCAGACCTGCAGGACTGAAAGCTTCTGTCCAAGTATGCAGCCACTGTGCTTAAGCATTCACTTGTAGCATCCATGTTTCTGGATGATCCTAAATTTGGATGGTGAGCTGTACCTTCACTTCTAAATGGAGGGTGAAGTTTCCTTGTGGAATCTAACCTCTAGAAAACCCTGTATGTACAAATTCATAGAAAATTCCCTTTGTTCAGGCAAAATGGAAATTAATCAAAACATCTGCTACAGGATCTGTTATTGCTTTGATGCTTACCAAGAAATATGCAAGTAACTGCCACCATAAAAACACTACATATTTTGACCTAAATAAATATTTTTGGTACTCTGGCAGAAAAGAATTGGATTCCCTAGAAGTTCTGCCTATTGCAGAATGTTTTCAGATCTGCTGTTAAGTCTGTCAGAGACCATCTGTGCAAGAGAACACCACCCTTCTTCCTACAGGCAGTGTTATTTCTTTACGCTGGTGTGTAATTCCTCTCTGCAACTCTAGATAAATGGGCATGTAAGGAATTCATCATTGCTGCAGAGGGTTTAAACTGCAGTGTGTAGTCCAGTTCAGATGGAACCTTGCATAAGCAGGAGCTGGAGGAGAACATCTATGTATGGAATAAAAGCTATTCTAGGCTTGGGATGCTGCCCTGTTTTTATTTTTTTTTTTTTTTTCCTGTATTGAATTATGAAATAGCCAGTTTTGTGCCAGCACTGTTAACTGTCTTCCCCTTTCAGTTCTAAGGCTGTCTACCAATGCTGGTCAATGGAAAGAGCCTGCAAGCAAGGTGACCCATGCATTAGTCAATATTAGGTAAGGAGTAGAAGTTAATTACTCTTTTTAAGTTTCTCATTTCCTATGCGACTACATTTTTATCATGACAGTTTCACATTTGTTTTAATGTGTTTTGTTTTGAATTTGTTCTACTTGTTGGGCTGAATTGTTGCTCTAAACAGGCCCCACAGACATAAAGGAAGGATCAGCAGGGTTTGATTGTCCTCTAATAATTCTCTCAGCTCTTCTGTAGACTGAGTGCTTTCAAAGCAGAGCACAAACTGTAATGAATTAATCCTCACATCATTCTTGGGAGAAGTTATGCAATGGAGAATAATGCTGTGCTGGCAGAGCAGTTGTGAACCTAATGGATTTCTATTGCATGATTCAATTGCAATTCCACAAAGCTATGAAGGGGACTGTAAGCCTGCTGTAATAAGCAGATTCGAGGCCTCTTAACATTGCAAGATTTTTGTGTGTGTTTAAAACTGATTATTTAAGGACATTTCAAAGTTCTCTTAAACCTCTTCTTCCTGTTCAAGGGCAGAAGGGGAGAAGTTATGCTTTACTTGTAAGGCTAAGGAGTGTAAATCTGTGTTCTTTCACAATGGCAGTAATTTATTTTTCTGGCACCTGAAGCAGCTACTACTGACCACACTGGGTACTGGGCAAGAGGATCATGGATATGATTGATTGGAAAATGGAGGAATGTTGAGAGGGAAATTTTACTTCTTAGCTCTGGCTTTTAAACAAACCATAGAAGATGAAAGTAAAAAAAAAAAGTCTGTCTATCACTTCCCTAGTACCCCAGACACTTGGTGTCTGTGAAACACCAAGTAGTTCAAGTACTGTTGCATTGCTTGTACTCATCATTTTCTTTACTACAAAAGACACTTTACAGGATAAACTCTCTGAGGAATTTTTCAAGTCGATATACATCTCACATGTCTGTAAACCATCTTAAAGGTCTCCTTAATAAGTCTGTAGGCTTGATAACATCATATATGATTCTAGGCTTATTTTGCTACTATCCTTATTTTTGGGTATTTTTAAACAGATGTAAGTGAACAAGTGTGGGTAGATAGTGCACTTGGAGTCAAGCAGCAGAACAGGTGGCTGTTGACTAATGTCACTTAATGTGACACGAAGTGTCTGCTCTGGGAATGCTCTGTATAGCCAGTGAGGGAAGTCTAAACTTGGAAGAGAGAAAAACCAAGTGATCAAGAGTTTGTGCTCACCTCTGGTTTGTGGAACCAAGGCTTTGCATGGGCTTACTTCCTGTTGGCTTTGCAGCTGCTTTTGTGAAGATCAGTGTGCATTTGAGACAAGATGCAACCAAAAATCAGCAGCATGGTGGCCCTTCAAGGACAGCCTGTATCAGACATGTTCAGAGCATGGTGATGTCTGGAATCATTGAAGCCTCTGGTCTGCTTCTCTTCTGGCCTTCTGGTAGCTTTCCTCTGTTCCACCCAACTGCTCATCTATGTTGGAATTTTATGAATGACTTCTTTTCATGCAGTGGAATTATTAAAGGTCTAAATTACAGATGATTCAAGGCCTTGAGAGGGATTAGAATTGAGAAGTTAGTCTGTTTGATTTAGCCCATTTTCTTGCTCTCAAAAAAAAAAAAGGAGGGAGAGTTTTGTCTTCTGGTTTGTTTTCTTCTGGTGGTAAAAATACTATGTTTGAAGGGTTCTTTAGCTGATTGGATTTCAGAGAAGTACAAAGGTAGTGAAGATGTTTGAGAGCATGATGGTTCAAAGTGATGACTGGGACTAGAACCTGGCTTAGCTCCCCATTATTTGGGTTTCCTGTTTGTTTGTGTCTCTTTGGTTTTCTCTTAGAGTAGTCTTAGCATACTGTATCTTATTTGGATGCTTTTGCCATCAAGGAAAGGAATTTAGAGAAATCCACACTGGATTTTTTTCTCACCTTGTTTCATCATTCTGTAAAGTTTTTATGAGCAGTGATTACCTGTTCTTGGCTGTAACTGCAGTGCAAAGTCATGCTTCGGTTTATATCTTGGTCTCATTACACAAGCTATTTAAAAATAAATAAACATTGCAATTTCCTTATCCTAGGGCTTTTAGTAGGTTTTATAAACGTAAAAGCATCTGCCTGTGCATGCATACAGTGGGCTTTAACAAGTGTCTTAAATCCTAGTGTACAATTTTATGTGCATTTTTGCTGGGAGAGGAGTGGTGATTTTTTCAAGGCTGCAATGCATTTTGTACAGGAGTAACTATTGAGGAGACACCAAAACAGTCCTGCTTGTCCCCCACAGTGCTGGACTGATGAGCTCAGCTGATTAATTGCTTAAATAGAGAGTCAGGATGAGTAATATCTAGAGAATCTTAGACATGTTCTTCTTTAAACTCTGCTGCTTTGTGTATCCTATTATGGTATGAGCAGTACCTTTTAGTTGGACTAAAAGTTCTCCACTAGACAGTCTGAGTTTTGTTGTTGCTGATTATTTGATTTTTCTTGTCCTTACTCCAGTGAAAAAAGGAGTCATGAATATTCTTTTTGAGTATTGAGAGATAGGGAGGCTATTTCTGCCTTCTCTCCTTTCTACAGATAATTCATAATTTCTGTCCAACGCAAAGAAAATGAAAAATTGAAGAAGAAAGAATAATAATATCCTTATCTGTCTGAAAATCTTACGTACCAAACCGGAATGAGTGATTCTGATTGCTGTCCTATCTCATAATAGTCATTATAATTTCTGTCTGTGGATTTGTCTCTGTGGTTTTCATAAATAATTGAGATGTGATAGACTGCAAGATATAGCTGCAGCACTGATGGGGTTGAAATAGGAAGGTGCAGCAGTTGGTGGTTTGAAAACTCACCTTCTCACCTATGAGGAAATAAACACATTTTGAGACAAATTTTTTTTTTAAACTAATGAGCCTCTTCAAGATAACATTGTGCAGGTTTGCATTTAATGAGAATTTTATTAACGCCGGGTTCAAAGGGGCATTTTCTGATTGCCTGTTCAATGAGAAAGGTGGCAGCTGAATCCCTACATTCTTTTAATAGACTTTTCTCCTGATCAGGATTTTCCCAAGGTGAATAAATAGATTAAGTCAATGATTAATAGGCTGAATTTCTCCCTTGTCTGAAATTCAGCCCCATCATAATTGTTAAAGTAATTTTATTTTTCTCACTGAAACACTTTTAATAAGCAGGGAGTAAGTTTGTAGCATGGAACTAGGTGAAAGGTTGTTTTCTGCGCTGTTGCAGCATATGCTGCAATCCTCGCTTGGGTGCTTTCATTTGCTCTCCCATCTTGCAGCTACTTTTGTTCCACTTGAGCCACCCTGTGTGATGTTCTTTCTTTAAATGGAAGGTGCTGCTTTTCCCAGGGCTGCTTTTGGGGTTTTAAAGAGAGACTGGGGATTTGGGAGAAGCACTCAGAGCATTGCAAGGATGTTTATAAAATGGTTATGCTTGGTGCCAGTCTATGCAGGAGCACTCTGAAGGAACATTTGCAATTTTGCTTAGGCTGAATTGGGCTGGGCTTATTTGTTGCAGGGCACTTGTCATCCTGGTCCTGAAGCTATAGCTCCTGATAAACTATCAGCACTCACAGAGCTGCACATAGTGAAGGCCTTGGCAGAGGAGAGGGCTCCATTCAGATATTTGTTAGAAAGCGGGTGGTTGTGAGCAATCCTAGTCCCTTCAGGTTTGTTCCACCAAACTGCAAGGAATTTAGCATCTATTTAAGGGGAGAGAAGACCAAAATGCTGCTGAACTAGTTATGTTGCAGTGGCTTTTATGCAGGGTATGTGAAAGTTGAACCTACTGATAGAGAAATGCATCTGTATTTGTGGTGTAGGTGGTGACCTACGGATTACAGTCAGCTGAGACTGTGGACAAATTGTGTTTGTATCTGTACACACACACTTTCTTCTTTACCTCTCTGTCTAGACATAATGGACATACAAACACATTTCTTGTCAGTATGAATCAGAGTGAAAATGGGAAAGCAAGCTTGAAGCCTGTTTGTGAAAAGACTTGGTCAAGAAAATCTCTGTGCATATATATTAAAATGCAGACATCTGTATGTACATTATAGATATATGCATCTATATAAATGTGAATATCCATATATGGATGTATATATATATATAAATAAATATATATGTATATATATATGTATATGTATATATGTGTATATATAAATAGATATATAATACATGTACAGACATACACCCATATATATGCATAAATTATATATATTTATTTACATATAGAATACACAAACATGTTTCCTTTGACAGTGGGCTTATTAAAACCATAATCTCCCAACTGAAAATATCAAGCATCCTCCCAGATGAACCACTAGGCTTGGCTATGGGTGCTCAGGTGGAGCTCCTTCCTGCAGTTCTGTTGAACTGGATGGGTCCCCTGGGCCTGTGGGACCATGTGGAACTGCTCAGGGCCAGCCAGTGCAGAGCAGCAGAGGCTGCTCAGGCATGCAGGTTACAGCCCACAGTGATCTGGAGTTCATTCCCTGCAATTCTTAAAACCACCTGTGAGGACTACACTGATGGAATAACAGCTCCATTGAGTTGTTCACTGAGGTGTGTTTAATGGTAATGACCTCTGACACGCTGTCACTGCTAATCAGCCTGACTGAGCTCAGATCACAGCATAGTACGAGACAGTCAATAATTATTTTTTTAATAAGAAAAAAGCAACAAAGCTCAAAGAGAAACACAGAAATGCATTTTATTGGTACTTTTAGATCGTAACACAAACTTGATAAGATTATGGATCAAACTCCTACCAAAATGACGTAGGAAAACTTCTGAGCTTTATGCATCCTAGCTATTTAAAGAATTAGTTCATTGCAGTTTTCAGGTGGTAGCCCGAAAAAATTCTTATGCTGAAAACAGATTCTAGATGAGGATTCTGTCTTTGTTCTGGTTCTTTTGTAGTGATCTGTGGTCACTCTCACAGAAACAGCAAAACTAACAGACCCTTCTTGGCATTTCACGTGCTTCTTGTTGCACGCTTTTCAGACTGCATAGGGACTTTGGCACAGCAGAACAGTTCCTGAAATCCCACAGTGGTTATAACAGAGTTATAATGGTTACTCAGAGTTCACCTGCTACCACTGCTTGTTTTTCACTCGATCTTGCAGTATTGTGGTAGGGAAAGTTCCTTTGCTAGGAGCATCAGGTCTTGATGTGAACAGATTCTGGCATTGGCTGGCACCTGAACAGAGGAAGCAAGTGGATTGAAAGGGAAAGACCTTATGACTAGCAACATACTAACAGAAGAATCAAAACAGAAGGAAAGAAGCATTCCTGTCTTAGATGGCAATGTTTCATCTTTTCACAGCTGTCCAATCCATGTTTCAGTTATTTTTATTAGTGTTTAAGGCTTTCATCTAGTTGTGTAACTTCAGTACTTTGTTTCTTGTACATTATCTGATATTTTTCTCAAGGCGGGAGTGTTAGTTTTCAGTTATTGCTCTTTATTTACTAGCTGATTCATCTTGGTGTATTTTTTTTTACAGAGCCATAGCCAATTTCATTCTGCTATAATTTTCTTTCATTCTTTCTCATTCATGCAGTGGCTTAATTGAATGTTGTTTCTGCCACTGGCTCAAATCCAGAGAGCAGATCTGTTGGTTTAGTGGTGTTGTATGGACCAGTTCCACAAAGCAGCATGGTTCAGCAAGTCAGATACATCCCAGGTCACCTTCCTTCTTTCTGCCAGTTGCTTCCATTTCAGCCATGCTACCTGGGAAGGGACGCTGACAATGTCAAATGAGTTTCCTCTTTAATAAATTTAGGTTTTCAGTAGGTTTTTGGGAGGATTAATTTCTTTGGTTATTTCTTTTTGTGATGACTTACAGTTTCTGGAGCTGATGATGATTTTAAGCAAAAATGTTTGTATGACAAAGAATGCCTCTGTCCGAGATAGCATATCCATGGCTTGCTTTCTTCAGTGCACTTGGATGTCGTTCTTCAGAAATCACTTTTTGCTCTAACATTTCATCCTCAAAGTAAACAAGGCTTTTTGGATTGGGGTGGGGAGGATCTAGAAGTGATTTATTCCTAGGATGGCAGCCTCACTTAACTGGATTTCTTAGCTTTTTTTCCAAGGTCTGCAATTATATCGGCCACTTTCCTCATGTCTCAAAGGTGACAGTCTGGCTTTCAAGAGGGGACTGGGAGAGGAGGATCCACTTCTGAGCTTTAGCTGCTCTGTTGGGTTTGCTGTGGAGGAGAAGCCTCTGACAAGGGAAGATTGTTTGCTGGGCAGAAAGGAGGCTCCTCTGTAGAACAGCCACTGCTTGGTGGCCTCTTCTGAAGTTCATCAGGTCTCTCAGTTCATGTGATTCTCACCAGGTGAACATCTCAATGCAGTTTGCCCACTTGTGAGCTTTTGTCCTCCTGGACATTTTACTGGAAACATTTCTTTCTTGAAATCTGGAAGTTTTGCAAAGTTAGGCAGGATCTGTAGGCTGCTTAGCAGTTTGCTGAGAAATGCTACCTCCATTGCTGATGTATTAGAGCCCAGATTTCATTTGCTCTTTGTCAAATGCCAACTGCTCTGTGAATAGGGAATTCCTGTCTGCAGATCTCTGCTAGACTCGTGGGTGCAGGTTACAGGCTTACAAGGTGAAGTTACTTAAGCTGCTAGCAATTTTTGGTTTTGTGAAAGCTGTGTATACAGCCTTGGAACTGTGATATTGGCACATAATTTCAGCTTTTGTGCTGATGAATTTGGAATGTGAAGCTTTGGGAAAACAGTAGAGAAGTCAGAGACTTTTCAGTGCAGTTGTGGTCTCTTGTTAGATTTATGTGAGTGACTGTGCACTGCCTGGTCTGAAGAAGTGTGGCACCAGGCAAGGAATTGTTTTTTGTTTTGCTTGCCAAATACTTTCCTCTGTAGAAACATAAAAGTAGTGGAGAATATACGTCAGCATGGGGAGTACTTCTGGTATATTTCAGAAGTGGATACCATATTTATTGGTCAGAAGTTATTTTTCTGTTTCATTTGCAGATATTTTGGTCTTGAATCCCAGTGCTGGACACAGGCAAGTTATGTCTGAGCTCACTAATGCATTAAAGAGTGTGCTGCAAACCTAGGATGCAGACTTGTAAACATCTTGGGTTTTTTGTTGAAGCTCAAAATCCAGAGAGCTCTGCTGTTTCTCACTCTGAATTGTTGTTTTGTTTCCCCCTGTTTATGAGAACAATCTTAATTATTTCTCTGGTACTGTGGCTGGCATGAGTTCAGTTCCTAATTGATAGATTTCAACGTTACAGTCAATGCCTTTGTTGGTAGCTCTGTTGCAGCCAGGAAGCAACCAGATTCTTTTGGCCCAAAGAACTGGCTCTACTGGAACATGATTGAAGCACAGTTTGAAACAGCTGTTTATAGCTTGTCGAAACTTTGTCCATGCTGATTTTATTCTTTGGGTAAATATAAGGGACTCTGATCTCTGCTGGTCTCAAATCTGGCTTTCAAGACTCGCTTTAGTGGAGAAAGAACATTAAGCAACTTTCTTCATAACCCAAACAATGTAAAAATCATTGTGAGCTTAAATAACACCTTTTTCCCTTGAAAAGTGATGTAGTATAATGCTGTTTTGCTCTTTCTGTTTAAAAGAAATCTGTTGCTCACAGCAGCAGCCAGAATTATTATTCCCTCTGAAAGTCTGGGCTGTGGGATGTGTACTTAAAAAAAAGCTTTTCAAAAGCCAGTAACATGTATTTCTTATTATCTTTCACTAGTGGGGGGCCTAAAATATGGGTTTGCTCTAGGAATGTAAATGCCCTGTTCTCTTAATCTTCCTTTAGGACTAAACTGACAAAGTACCCACTCATTAAGTACATCTGCTCATTAAGGTAATGAAGTACCTACCTTATCTTGAACTGAAAGCAAGCATAATACATTGTTAGCATGACTGCAGAACTGCTGTCTGATTTTTTTTTTTTTTTTCTGGTGCACTCCAGATTGCGCCAATATCTGGAGCTCAGTTCCCAGGGAGCTGTGAGAGGAAGACATCTTGTTTCTAAGACTTTGTTTATTAAAATAAATACTCATTCTAGCTTTTAAAGTTGGGATGTTCGGGTTTTTAGGAGCTTTAGCCACAAAGGCAGAGGAGGTTGTCTCACTCTACCAGCACAGGGGCTAACTTTGCAACTCCCAGTGAATATCAGTTGGCTAAGGTGAAAGTAAAATGCTGCTTGGAGAGGAGGGGAAAAACAGAGCTTGAGTGAGTGGGATTCTCCCCCCTCCACCTTCCAAAATGTGAAATCTATGTGCTCTAATATTTCTGAGACCAGATAGAAACACTAAGGTACATCAGAGTTTCTGGTGGCCTGAATGAAGTTGACTGCTTGGGAATCCCAGAATGCTACCTTTTATTCCTGCTGTACGTAGTCTTTAAATTTTTTCCTAACCCTTGCAGCTAGAAGAAAATTCAGCAAATGGTGGCATAATGCTTGAGCAGTAGCAATTTCTCCCTTAGCTCTGAGGTCAGACTTCTGTTGCCTGTTTCAAGGGATGCTGACTGAAGGTTCAGCAGTGAGAAATGCCCATGTGCTTGGCTGCTTCTCAGCAATCAAAGCCAAACAGGTTAAGGTGGTGAATTCTTCTGTGTTGGGTACCAGATTCTGATACCTCATCCTAGTAAGGGTTTAGTTAAAGGATGTCCCTCTGGCAAAACTGCCCCAAGTGTGCTTCCTCAGCCTGAGCTCTGCTCACTTAGAGGAGGTATAAACTGACAGGGTTTCTGCATTCTCTTCTCTGGGAGCAGCCTGCATTGTGCAGCTGCGTGTAAAGGAGGAGAATGGGGATCTGATCCAGGATTAAACGCTCTAGGCTGGACAAAAAAGGACAAAACAATGTGTTTTAATGTGGGTCTGTTCTCAAGCCTTCATTGCATACATATATATGAGCTTGTAGAGGGTTGTGTCAGCTTGTAGAGGGTGGTAGCACAAACAGCTCGGAGTTAGGGACACCAAGACGGTCTCTCTTAGCAGCACTGACCTGTTAAAGTAGTTTTAAACTGAAATGCTAATGATGTGTTTTTTGTTATGTCCAGACTCATCAGTGGTCACTGGTGTGCTTTGCAAGGGTCTACACATTCTCTTGCTTGTGCTGGTGTAGTGCAGGGTGGTTTTTACACACTGTTCTTGTTGTTAATACCAGCATAATCATTGCCTAAAGCTTTGGCTTAAGTACTGGGCTTGAGGCAATAGTACTGTGAGCCCAAAAAGTGAAAACTTGGGTGCTACTTGTCTGGAAGTCTGAAGTAGATCACTGACACGTTGAAGGCATCTCCTGTCTTGATAGGATATAAAAGCAGGGTCTCAAACATGTCTTATTTTCAGGGTGACCAGAAGTGGAATGACCTTAAAAGCTCCCTGGCAATCTTTTTGCCTGACTTTGCTAGAAAACTTCGAAAGCCTAAAGCTTTTTCTTGTTGCTGCTTTAGTGATTAATTAGGTCATCACTTTGTGTGTTAATTACAGTGACATTTTTCTTCTCATTAGTTGGGTTATGGGAAGTATTTGAGTCTGTGTGGGATGGGAACCTTTGTGCCCAATGGAAGGATGATTTCAAACTTTAGAACACTGAATTTCTGTGGTGGCTTTGGGTACTGTAAAAAAAAAAGGCTGCAATCCACTATACAAAATGTGGCTGTTAAGTGCTTTGAGGGCAGGATAAATGCCTTTTATTCTAAACAAACGTGATGTTGCACACACTTTGGATGAGGAATTTTAAACTGGGTCCTTCTTATGGAAGATTGTGTAGTTGTGTATTATGTTAATTAGTGTAAAGCTCTTGCTGCTGACAGAGGGGTGTGAATATGATGTACTTCTGTAATGTCCTTCATGGAGTGTCTGAAAAGACTTTACAGAGAGGTCATTAAGCAAAGCAGTGTGCATGAACAAAGGCCAATTGCTTTTACTTACAATTTTTTCTAATTATTTAATGTCCTCGTAATTTTGCAGCATTGTTTGCTTTGAAATCTGAGCTTGGCATTAATTTTTTATGATATTTGAGATGAGCTTGTCTGAGGCAGACATTCCCTTGTAAACTCAGAAAGCAGTAGGTCTGCCATAGGTTGTTTTTGATTCCTTAGTTTGAAAGCTGTGCTTGCTTTCAGGTTGAGTTCAGCAGACTGTGCAATTCTCACTGGGTAGCACCTATTTTTCTTCCTTTGGTGACTTTTACTCTTAGCATGAACTGATGTCAGAAATGAAGAGTCAGGAAACAAGACTGTCGAGAATCTGAAGTTTGACTGGGAAATAAAGTAAGTCAGATTGCAATAAGGGAGGCTCTTCTCAACATGAGTGATCCCATACTGGACCAGCTAGCTCAGTGGAATCTCCATCCTTGGGAGTTACTCATACCTTGCCTGAGCATAGCTGTGAGTTAACTGTCCCAGTGCTGAGTACAAGGTTGGACCATGGAACCTGCCAAGGTCCTTTTTAACCTAACCCATGTGATTTTAGAGAGCAGTCTCTTCACTGCATGGTCAAATGATAATAGAAGCACGAAAGCTTGTTTTCATGGAGTGTATGGTACTGTGTGTTAACTCTGGACCCGTCTACTAGACATGCAGAGTAGACCACTTAGTTAAATCAGTAGGTGCTTGGCATCTGTTTTCTTTCCCTTAAAGATCTAAAAAGGGTGAAAACTTGAGAACTTTGTGTATGTGTTGTTGTGGATGTCCAGCACTGTCTGCTGACTGTGGTCTCACCATTAAATTGGATCCTGCTGATGAGATCCAGCTATGCAACTCAGTCATTTGTGAGGAGAAACTGTACTCAGTGTGATTAATGCTGTGGTTGATGACAGGCACAGAAAGCACTGCTTTGAATAATACCCATAATGGCATATTCCCCTGTGTGTGTGTGTTTAAAGGAAGAGTCTATGGTTATATGAGATTGAGGGCATTTAAGAGGCAGCTAATGACAAGTGAAAATGATAGCGAGGGTAGATTAATTGTTAAATGAATTGTGCATGCCCTTGCTGTCATTTTAATGTAGTATTGGTCCAAGTATGATGTTAAATAGCAGGAAGGCATCAGGGAACAATACTGTGCACTTAGGTTCAGGTCAGAGGAGTTTAAGGCTTAGCCATCAGGAGTTTTTCTCTAGTTTAGGCAGTGTGAGTTTTCTTCTTCTTCTTCCCCTCTGGGAGTACAAAAATCTTTGTTTTGATTAATTTTGGTTTAGTAAGTTTTTTTCCCCGCGCTTTTTTTGACAGTGGAGTAAAGCAGTATTTTCTCATAATCAGTTTAATATAAGCTTTGCACTGTTTCTGGAAAGAGATGATACTAATTGAACTTGGTCTGGAGCATAGCTCAGGGATTTTTTTTTTTCTTATTTTTTAAAATTGTACTCTATCTCCAGGACTACATACTTAACTGTGATTTGTCATGGGGCTGCTTTATATTCATGCCTTCAGTCTGAGTGGAGCATAAGGGAAATTAAGCTGGAAGAGGACTGAAAGCAGCCAGGCATAGGTCTCATCCTGTCATTACTGTGGAGAAATCTGTCCTTTGAATTGATTTGGAGTGACAGTGGGGCAAAAAGGCACTGGCAGAAGCTGTATGTCTCCTGCAAGCTTTTGTTCACCCATGGCCAATAGCCTCATTTGAGTGAATTTTGTGTGCTTTCTAGTTGAAATGTTACCACATATGTTTCAGTAAAGTTTAGTGGTCCCTGTTAAGACTTAACTGTACTGAGGGGTTCTTAGGGCCTTTTTCTCTGTCTGCTGACAGTTTTTTACTTTTTAAAGCATTTGCTGAGTTTGGAGGGGAATCAGTTCAGGCCAAGGGCACTTAGAGGATGTGAGCTTTGATTGCTTTCAGCCTGCTAATCTTCATGATCCGAACTGTGCACTCAGGCAGAAGAAAAATAATGCCATCTACACGGGAAGATAGACTTTCTGTTAAGTATTTTCCTTTTCTAGGAAGAGAGGAGGCTTTCAAATTCATCTTATAGAAAGATAAACTTGTATGGGGACTGGTGCAGACAAGCATCAGGGATCATGATTTCCTTCTGAAGGACACTTGGCTCATGTTTGCCCAATCCAGCAAAGAGAAAACTAGTGGATACTGCTAATGTAGTGGAAAACAAAAGTGATGTAGAACAGCTTCTGAAGCTGAAGGATAGTTTGTAATGGGAACAAATGGATAGGGAGGGGGTATAATGAATAAATAAAAGTTGGGAGTGAAAGATTTTCTAAAATTAAAAGCACTGAGAGTCTGGGGCACTCCTATAATCAGTTAGATAATACAATCTAAACAGGGGAGGATTATTTTAAAGCTGAGAATGTGAGAGAATGGGGAGAGAGCCAGAATCCCAGATTTGCACCAGGAGGAGCCCAGGTGAAAGATGCCGGCTGAGGTTCAGAATGAGTAAGGAAGGTGGGGATCTTTTGTGGGTTTGGTGTCTTTTTTTTTTTTTTTTTAAATTCCTCCCTCCCACCATCAGGAATGTTATCAGCTCCAGAGCATTAGAGATGGATCAGATCATGCTGGTCCATGGCTTAAGCCATGATTCACATAGTGTGGTAGATACCACTGTAGGGTTTTCTGCAGTATGAGGCCAGTAAAAACTCATCCCTGCTGTTACATTGTGTTACATAGGTTATTTGCCTCCTGCATCAGGGATTGAGAACCTGTTAGTGTTAACAGGGTAGCCACTTCAAAAAGACTGATGCCACTCCCTCCTGTCAGTCAGCGATCACTTTTCCACTGAAGGAAGACAGTAAATGTCTTCAGTAAAATCCAGGGGCTGGCTAACAAATTGCAGTTCAGAATACATTACAGATGATGAATGCGATCTCCTTAAAGGGAAATCTGTTCCTTTGACTTAGTGCTCTTACGATTAATTGCTTGCCAGATTAAATTGCTCCATAAAACGCATGCTACTTTATTCGATCTCTTCATGATGAGATTAGCTAGGCTATGCTGGTTCTTTGTATGTTAATTACAGTGCTATTTTCTTCAATTTAATTATTAAATTGTTTAGCACAGCATGCTTTCTCCTAGCCTCAGGAAAGCTGTCTGTATTTTTCTTTTGACCACTGTTCTATAATCATACTGCCCTTTTTCCAGAAATATTCTGGGTTCCTTTATAGAAATATCATACGCTGTAGAGGATACATCCTGAGATTTTTCTGAGTTTTCTTTGGTACGCTGCTGAAACACAGAAATGGTTCTAATCTTGCCCAGGTTCATTATGTGACAGTCTAGGATGAGGAATGAGGAACATCTGAACTGAAGCTGTGGAGGCAAATTTCCAGGGTTGCTACACAAACAGGAATTTATCCAGATAAACGAAGTTTTCTGCTTTTCTTGCGAAGTGTAAAGCTCACTGAGTGGCCAGGATGTTTGCTTTTTGTCTCAGCTGGAAAATCAATACTATAGCAGTTCAGTGTTCTCTGTGCTGTTGGTGTTTCAGAGCAAATTTGGAGGGAAGGACCATGTATGCTTTCCTTGTTCTTGAAGAACTTCTCTGTACTCAGTGACCATAACCAAGACGCATTTTTTCCTGAAAACCTGGAAAATGGAAACACAAGAAGCTGAATAGCACTAGAATTGTGGTGACAGCTTACAATTACTGAAGGACGCCAGCAGTAAAAATTAAAAAAAAATTTAAGAACAACTGAATTTAAGTTTTTGTTACCAGACTTGTTCCAGCCTTTAGGATATTAGTTCATGCTCCCTTCCTCAGTCAGGTACCTGACTATGTGTGCAATTACCCCCCCCATGCTTCATTTGCAATGTCAGGACTGGGATTTGTACATAACAGAATGTTCCCACAGCAGCATTATAGAGGCTCTGTTGAAAAATTGTTGGTTTTCTTTATTTTTTCTAATGATTATTCTGCTATACCACTCTAGATAAAATAGGTAATATGCATCAATTAAACTGTTGTGGTATTTAAAACCATTCCAATATCTTGGTCTAAAATGGAGCCTTCTCTCTTACTCAGCTGTAATAACTTTATAAAAAATAATTGCTTCTCAGTTTAACCCCTTGCCCTCAGAAAATAGTGTTATCTTCTATTAGAATTGATTCCCAAAGGCAAGGAAAGTTTTTGTATTTATTAAGCTGGTCTTTTATTTCCCATGTATCCAGACCTTAGAAAATTCAAAAAGGTGTAGAAGGTCTAGGAAAGTTTCAGAAAGGGGCAGTCAAGAATGACTGAAGGCATGGAACCAGATGTGTTATGAAGAACATTTATATACATGCTAAGTCTTCAGACTGGAAGAGATGGCAGAGAATATATAAAAGAGTTAGTAAAAATTGCCAAATGTCAGAGAGAAGGTGAAGGGGAGCAGTAAGAAGAAGGTGCATCAGAAGATCAGATAATCTCAAACCAAAGAGATACTGCATCATGCTATGCTTAGTTAAGCTGTGGAATGTCTAAAGGGTTATGTGAATTTAAAGCAATGATTATACAAATTAATGGAACAGAATCTATTCATGGGTTACTGGATCATACAGCTGTCACCTCTGCTTCACATATTCTCTTGAATTGTATGTGGCTGGAAGTAAGGGTTCTTCCTTGGGTAGTATGATTTTTTCTTTTTCCTCTGCTTTTATACTGTTACCTGAGCTCCAAATTCTAGGCAGTTTTGAAGGAGGGACACAGGGGCCTTTGCTACCTCAGTATTGCAATTTTAAATGTTTACATAAATTTCATCTTTCATCATTTTCTCAGGATGCTTCAAAGCCTTTAGCAAAGGGTAAATCAACGTGTCAGCATCCCCCTCCCTCTGCTTTTGGGATGGAGGCACTGCAGTTTGCTTGCAGTCACACATCTGGTTCTATACATGGTTTGTTCAATCTGTCTCTGCTTTCAAGGTGAGAAGGCTGAATTCCCATGTTAGGGGTCTGTAAGGGTTCATTGTCAGGTGAAGGAATCTCTTATCCACACTTTGATCCACACTCTCATTGTGTGCAGAAGAGGAGGCCTCCAAGCCTTTCAGTGGCTTTCTGCTGTTATTTGAGTGTGCACAGGATCTGCTGTCTGTGGCAATTTAGAAGAGGGATGTCTAAGGAAGAATATGAGCTGCTCTTCTGTTTGCTAGCATTCTGCTCTTTTCTGGGAGTGGCAGAGAAATTGTATGATTTTCTGGAGCACTGGTGAAGGTAAGAGTAGAATTAATAACTATGGAAGATTTTTCTTCCCTCATGATTTTACTTCTGGATTTTGGTCACTGTTCCTTTTTTTCTCCAGAAGGAGCTCATGGAGAGCTGTCAGGATCATGTACTCATAAATCACATGAAAGTAAAACCCGTGCCAGCTGAGCAAGACATGATTTTAATTAAGACTAACAGTATTTTTTTTCTTGTTTTCTTCCTTGCTAGCCCACACCCAAATATAAAAGTCTTCTAATTTCAGTGGCGTCTTGTTTGTCAGCCAAAAAAGGCTGAGTTGATGGAGCCTTTTGAGACTTCTGTGATTAAAAAAATTAAAAGTTAAAGGCCCTATGTTTTTTTCATTTGGTTAGGACAACAAATCCTTCTACTGTATCTGTAGAGCAAAGAATTGAATGGGAATATAATCAGGTTTTTTCTGTTGCAGGTTACTGTTCTAAAGAAAGTTCATGTTGGATAATTTATCATTTATTCCTTTTTCCTTCTGGCTACTGTAGGTCCCAATGCACTGCTCTATAAATAGATGTATAAAAGGTTCTTTTGCTGACATCTCTGAAGACAACTTTTGATTTCGCTAAATCCAGAGAAAAAAACTGTCATGAATTTGCAGTGCACAAGTTAGATGAGTTAGGAAAAGAAAAGGATCAGGGTAATCTGAACGCTGCTGTAAGTGTCTCAAATAACGATCTGTTCTTTGTGATGAACATTTATCTATGAAGACCAGGCAAGGTGAATTAAAAGAGCTTTACCAGAAAACAAGTGAAGCCACATATCCTAATGTTGTCCCCAGACTACCTGTTCGTGGAGGTGGGGATGATTTTTCCCTTGCTGAGGGGCTAAGACTTCGTGGCTCCAGCTGGTTCTCCTGCCCAGTGCTGGTCTCACAGGCCAGTTCTACATCCCTCCCTGTGCTCCCTAACACCAGCACCAGCACAGCACAGGCTGAGAGGGGTCTCTTTTGGAACACAGTGCTAACCTGACTGAGTGCCAGGCTGAATTTGCTTCCCATGCATTTCTTCCCCCATCCGTGGAACCTCTGACAGGGAGAGCCATCTGTGTTACAGCCTTTTTATCTTAGCTTGGGGAGGCAAATGAAACAGAGCTATTGTGATGCTTGGGCTGATGTTGTGAAGCAGTTCAAGCTGCCTACTGCACACAAACATAGTCCTGACTATTTAGGCTCTAAGTGATGCAGGTACAGTTTTCCTGGAGAGACTGTGTGCTGAGGGTATCTCTAATTCCTGACTTTCTAAACACACCTTTCCTTCTGTGTTAGCAGTTATTCAGTTGAAAGAGTTTGCCTGGTGTGGAACAATGCTGCTGTGGAACCCTACTAAGGCCCCATCTGCTAGGAGCTTGTATCGATTTGTGTCTTAGTTTATAAAAGCCTTCAATTCACCTTGTGTAAATGCCATAAATAATGCAGATGTACTAGATGAAATGTGCTGTGGGAACATCCCAGAAATCATTTTGGTCTGAGTTGAACAGAGCTAATCTAATCATGGTTAGGAGTTTCTCAATAGCTGCGAAGCAAGAAGTGTATTGTCTTATTCTAGTTTAATGTATTAGTCAATACACAGGGGTAGAAAGATAGGTATTTGAAAGTGGTAATCAACTTTAATGAAAACAAGAGTTTTTAATGTTAAAATATTACAAAACTTCGGATGAAACTATTTGTAGATTATATATGTACACACACAGTGGAAGTACAGTCAAGTCCAGTCCTGTGCCTGTGATTTATCTGCATAATCCTCACATTTGTATGCCTCTTTGTCACCAGGACTGCAGTGCTTCAGAGGCTATATGTATATATACTAAATAAATCATTTTGCCCACTCATAGCAAACAGCCACTTTGTGCCAGCAACATTGCAGAATGCATTTTAGTACATAGGGGACATTGATGAATAATTTGTCCTTTTGAAATTCCATAGGCTTTAGGGCACCAAAATATATTTCAAGTTGGACAAGGTCCAGATGTGTATGAGAACTCCTTGGCAGTCTTGTAGAAAGCATATGAGAATTTTAGAGGTGACCTCTTTTTAGAAATTTAATTGGATTTTTGTTCTATTCAATTATGTGTAAAGAAAGTAAAAAGGTAAAGGGATGTGGTATTTGTTAGATTGTTCAGTTAGGAATATCCATCATATCAAGGCTGATTTTTCTTCAAAGTGGTCTGTGGGCATGGCATCTTGAGTTCTCTGCATTGGAGAAATCAACTGACATGCAGTGGTTCCTGTAGAGGAAGGAGAATGCATTTGCATGCTCTAATCAATGTTTCCCTGGCAGTTACCACAATTGCAAGATGAAGAATGTGGCTCTGTGCTATTAGCATTTTTAATTGAGAGGAAACATGGATGCAGCCCATTGTCAGAGCTGAGACTTGTATTTCTGTCACTTTTCTGCACGGGGCCCCAGAACTGCTGATATGATCAAATAGGACATTGCAGATGACAATGATAGGACAAGTCCAGAACTCACTAATTCTGCCTCAAATTGTTTATCAGCAAACACTTGGTCTTGGCTAAAGCAGACAAACCATAAAAGCAGTTGACTGTTGGCACAGAGTTCTTCAGAATTTGGGATCATATGTCAGCATTCATTACTGAAGGACCTCCAGGTACCTGGAGGAACTTGGAGAGCTCTTGGATGTCAGCACAGGGCAAGACTTCAGAACTCCTTGAGATTGCTGCTGGTGAGACTTGGCTTGATGTTGGTTCTCCAAGTAATATTTGCTGACAGTTCTAGCTCATCTGCTCCATTTGAAAGCTCACAACAGTAGAGAGAAGTAGTATTTAAGGGCCTTTGTGTGTCAGTTTTATAGCAGAGATTATTGAGGGTTTATGAACATGTGAAACTCGTAGTGTTTCCTTTGGAGCTGGCAAAGGGCAGCAGAGACAATGCTGAAGATTCTAAGAGTGAGTGATGTGACAAAGCACTTGTCATGGAGCATCCCTAGAAGACAAGAATGATGAGGGTGCCTTTCTTAGGTGGTGATCATAAAAATAGTGCTGCATGGTAAGTTTTTCAGTGATCAGAAGGGACATAAGAATTTCTGATGAATGTTGCAAGTTACTGGAAGACTGGCAGAAGGTTAAATCATGAAGCAGATGAAGTGTGTGATCTGAATTGCTTTTTAACCTGTCAGGCAATGTAGTTCTTGAAAAAAGCAAGTGCCAGTTTGCAAAAAGAGGCTGTATCTTGAAAAGCAGAGTTTCAAGAAGCGTTGACTGACAGCTTTACTCTAGGTCTCTTGTGAAACATTCAGCTAAAAAGGTTTATTTAACCCTAGAAATATTAACAGATACAGAAAGTGATTTTATGGTGGTATATATTTTAAAATTTTTTCTGGTGTCTGCTCAAAAAAGAATAATGAAAAATTAGAAAAAGGTCAGAGAAGTCTCAGTTATGAGAGATGAGTGAGAATGCTTTCAAGATTTCAGTACCCTAATCTCTTTAAAACAAAACCTGTGGTTTGCTCTTTAGTGTTCAAGCTTCTTTGATGAGATAAAATATCAAAACAGAAATGTAAAGCTAGACACTGAAACTAATTGGCAGCTGCAAATTACATACCTATCTCTTAATAGGTAATTAACCACTGTAGTAAATGATTGGAAGAATAGGTTTTCTTCTCCTGTTCCTGTCTGAATAGAATACCTTGGTGAAAGGTGCTCTAGCTCGCTACTGACATGAGAGTAATGGTGCAAGAGTAATGTTGAAAAACGTGATGTACAGAAGTCCAGATAAGCTGATCTACTTGTAGTGTCATGAATCAGGTAGATTAGATCAAAGGTATAATTTTACATTTAAAACTTAACAAATTCACTCTGGATTCTTGCGCTTTCGGCTTTTATCTTTGTAATGAGAGATTTCTCCTCCAGTACATCAGTCATAGGCATACTGCAATTTATCCATGGAGCAATTAAACAGAAGGGCAGCCCTGAGAATTATTTTGAGACATTTTGCTCTTAAGATCACAAGACAGAGGTAAGATTCAAGGAGATGTCAATAGGCCACAAGCTTTTCATTTTTCTGCAGTTTGCAGTCACTGTGATGGCTGTGCTGAGAGAGTGGGGGCCAGGATGGAGGACTTGTGCTGCAAGGAAGTGTGGAGAAATTGTTCACTAGCTTAACCTCCAAGCAAAATCATTGCAGCTGTAATTTAAATTTTCAGTAGTACATGTTTCAGTTTTTTTAGGGAAGAAGGGAATTTCTCCAATTGTGTTTCAGAGTGGAAAGAGTTTTGTGCTCAGTTGTGATAGCAAAAGAAAGCTAGAGTGCTTCAGAGGGGCTTTAAAAAATAAGGTTTTACTGAATGAGTTTTGCTCAGTTTTTCGTGTTTAGTCTTGGAATTAATGGGCAGGAGCAGTAAATCATGCTAGGAATTGTCTTCACGCCAAAAGAAGGGTTAAGTATGCTGATCATTTCAGCAAAGTCTCTCTCTTTTATTAAAATACATATGTATAGAGTAAGCATAAATGTTGGTGTTCTTGGGCTCTGGGATCTTGAGGATGCCAAACCACCCCTTGGCACAAGAGGGCTGTTTATCAGCTTCAGGGTCTGATGCCTGGCACCTTGAAGAGGCCCCCTGTATCCATGTATGCAGCTGCTCTGCAATTGGAACACAACTGGGAGTCCTACAGCAGTGCTTTGTCTGTAAAGGTAGGGCAGGAATGGTTAATGATGCCTACCACCAGGAGAAAGGAATCTCTGCTGGACTGTGCCACTCTGGATTGTGGTGCCAGAGCTGGAAGAGAACTCGACCTTTAGCAGCTGACAGCAGTTTTCCTGGAATGGTTAAAAATACTTTAAAGTGATGATGTGATTGATGATATGTTAAAAACCATTAAAAGAAACAGGAAAAGCAGTCAATACTTGATGCAGATGTATTGCTGGGTCATGAAGAGCTGCTCTGAGGGAGGGTTGAAAAAGCCCTGGACAACCTGTTTTGGAGCTTTTAGTAGCTGCCCCAGCATCTCACTGCGGAGAATCTGCAACGGCTGCAGGTCTGTCTCTGCTCTTTTCGTGTCACCTCCTGATTCTGCCTGCTGAATAACAGCAGAGGTGTTTTGGGGCACCAAGTCAAACGCTCAGGTTTGCCATTGCTCTTCAGGAGGTTTAGCACTCTGTTTACTCCTGCTCTCCTGTGCTACCTGCGTTGAGGCAAGAGGTTCTTTGTTTCTCTGCTGGCACTCCCTGTTCATCACTGTGCAGAATGAAACCGTTCATCACTGTGCAGAATGAAACTTAGAAGTTGCCTGAATATTAATTTTTCAGGCTGAGAACTGTGGAAAGTAAAGGTCGGGGAAAATATATTGGCTTCTCTTAAGGCAGAATGATGAACATGCTGAGCAGTGAACTGGCATCCCAACCAGTTCAGTAATACACCCCAAACTTGGATCTGCTACCAGCAGCTCTGGCCTCCTGCTCCTGGACCCTGGCAGCAACTTGTACACAGGCATTGCACATCTCCTCTGAGTGCAGGGATGTTGTGTCTGAAGATTTAGAAATCCACAGATGTTGAGATGAGAGTCCTTCTCCATGGCAAGAGGAGTCCTGCTAGAAAGGGAGGGCAACCATTAGTCCTTGGTAGGTCTGTTTTGTGTTACACGTGCAGTGTGCAAGGAAATACTCTGTGCTGGAGCCAGTGGGTATATTTTAGAGATTGCTTGGAAAGAACTTGGAGGTAATAATTTTCTAGTGTACAGCTGAAATCAAAACACTTTTCAATATTTTCCAATTCTTATTTTGAAATACCACCTCACTTTTTAAAACAGCTGGATGCTTTCAACATGCAGGTTTGTCACTTTTATCCCAAATCTTGTATTTCAAAATCTTGAATTTTATCCAAAGTTTTGAATCAACTTAAATTAAGGACAAACATGGAAGGGAAAAAAAAAGCAAACCACCTTCTACATTTTGGTCACCTCTCTTGTTGAATTATTGTGCGGCTTGTTTGTGAATCCAAATACAGTTCTGCCCTTTAGATAGCATTCATGTTTTTGTTTTATATGTTTGGGTTTATATCCTTTTCGCTTTCCACATTTATTTTTTTTTTCCAAGACGAGGTTTATGCAGTTTTAGCTTTCTTAAATAATGAGCATGCTGCCAAGCCTTGGCTCTTGCAAACTGCCAAGTGCTGTTGCTCATTAGCATCAAATGCCACAGCCCATATCACTTTGCTCTGTTGCTCTGGGAGCTCATGCTGGCTGTTGTATTGGGTTTGTGTGGCAAGGGTTTGGTGGTGTGGGGCTGCACTGTTTTCTGTGAGAAGCTTCCAGGAGCTTCCCCTATGTCCCATGGGGCCAGTGCCAGCCAGCTCCACGGTGGATCTGCTGCTGGCCAAGCTGACAGAAACAGTAACTGCTGACAGCAGTGCTTCTGAGATAACTTAATTAAGAAGGGAAAAGTGACCCCATGGGAAGCTGTCTCTGGAGCAGACTCTTGGAATGACCTGTGGTGCCATAGGGAGAGGAGCCCACGCTGGAGCAGGCTGGTTGGCAGGAACTGTGATCCTGCAGAACAGATCCATGCTGGAGCTGTCTGTTCCTGAAGGACTGCACTCTGTGAAGGGACCTACATTGGTGCAGTTTGTGAAGAACTGCAGCCTGTGGGATGGACTCACATTGGCGAAGGTCCTGGAGAACTGTCTCTCATTGGATGGAACCACACTGGAGCAGGGGAAGAGTGTGAGCAGTATCATGACCCTTCTCTGATTTGATTGGCAATGAATTAAACTAAGTTCCCCAAGCTGATACCAGATGTTGGTATCTGGTAAGTAGTCTCTCCCTGTCCTTATATCAACCCATAACCTTTGCATTATGTATTGTCTTACCCAGTTCAGCTGAGAAGGGGAAAGGCAGAGGGGCTTTGGTGAGCATCTGACATCCAGCCAGGGCTAACCCACCCTGGCTGTTAAAGCAGCAATTAATCCCTTTGATACTGAATGGGTTCTGTAATCATCTGACCTGTTATTTAAAATAATCAAGTTCTCTGACTTGCGTGATTTAATTCCTTTAGGAGTCTTGCAACAGATGAGAAAATTTTGCCATGCAAGCTAGCTTACATTAGCTGGAGAGCTGCTGGCAAAGAATGCTTTTTACATACAGTCAGGAAAAGGATGTCTTAAGCAAGAGTAGTGTGGGTGAAGGGAAAACAGGGCTTGGTAGGTGTACAGTGAACAACCTGATTGCTTTCTGTTGCTCTAACACATATTTTTTGCTGCAAGTTTAACTAGAGTTTTTGGAGCAATATTTTTACAGGATTTTTACCTGCCAGTAAATGCTGTATCAGTCAGGCTGAAGCAGTGTTGGATGTGGGTTAAGTTGTCAGAAATTTCTAAGTGTGTGCCTATCAATAGTAAGTAATTATGCATATGCTCAGAAGGAATGCTAGCCAAGGGAAAGAAGGCATGCAAATTTTTTTCCTCCCTAAATGTGGTGGAATCTTCAGCATCACAAAAATATGCAGTAATCAGTGATGGCTTCAAACTTTGTAATAGTGACCTGTATATGTGCTGAATGCCTTTTTTTAAAAGATATGCCTGTTCCTTCATGTTTTCTAAAATGCTTAAATTGGGCAGCTTTCCACTCATGGTGTATGACAGCACTCCTATCTCAAATGTTTCTAGTGCTGGGCTGATTTTGCTAATGCTGGTTCACAAGCAACAGCAGGAAAAAGATTCTGGCCCCTTGCCTGCAGACAGAAGAGTGGTTAGGTGGGACAGGAGTAGGAATCAGCCTGCTGGAGTGGGTGGACCACCAGAGAAGTGTTGCCTTCAGTCTTTGAATGGAAGAGCTAAAAGAAACTGAGGAGTAATCGAATAGCTGACAAGTAGTCAACACTGCATTTTTGACAATGTGAAACGACAAGTCAGTATTTCAACCGCCTTTTAATGCATAGATTGTTTTGTTGTTCACTAGAGCAATTCTGAATCAAATAGGGCTTAGAGAAATGAATGCAACCAAGTGTGGTGACTTCCTTTTTGGTATTAATTATTTTTCAAATAACTGCAACATGCATGGCTTTTTTCCTCAAGTTTGCTTTTTTTTTTTCCCCCTTGCATTTTCACTTGATTATGGTGACATTTATTTGTGTGACCCCAGTTGTGGTTGCTGAATTGGGAAGTTGTGTGGTCTTCCCCAACTGCTGAGTGTCTCCTACAAACCTTTTCAGCAACAGCTGAATACATGGATGCTTTGTGTTTCCAAAAGAAAAAGAGAGAAGGGGCTAGAACGCAGACTGTGGTGCCCAACTCAGAGGTTGGCTCAAGGTCTGGAGTGTTGAATTAGAGCTGTTGGTTTAACAATTGTGCAGCTAAAGCTTCACAAAGAAACTGGCTTGAGCTATCCAGAGCTGCTGCCCTGGTTAGAACTAATGTACCTCCCTGGTGTGTAGTTGTGTATAAACAATTATAAGGAAAAAGCAGGGGCAAACCTTTAGCTCTCCTTCCATAGAGGAAAGCCCAGTGCTCCTTCCTTATGTCTTGCAGAGCCTCTGCCACCTGTATTATGTCACATGTAACTGATTAAAAATCATGTGGCCTTTTTTTCCATTGTGTTTTTGTAAGAGCCTTGAAAAACACTTAAATTCTAAAGCACGAAAGACATATCAATAGCAGAACATTGTAAGAGTTGGACTATTTGTTTCACTTGATGGATGGGAAAACATCAGTAGTTAACTTTGAAATGTTTGGTGTGCTGCTGTTTCTAAGACTGGAGAACCATACCTCACTTTTGAAATAAAAATGCACTTCACTGGCCTTGGTTTCACTAACACCCATACAAAGAACAGAGCAGAAAAAAAGCCTATGTCTAAATTACAAACTCAAAGCTATGAGGGAGAGGTGAGCATGTCTAGATATGTCAGGGATAGTGGGTGATTTGAAAAGAAACTAAATTTCTTTTCTTCTGTGACGTGGGAAAGTCTGTTCCCAGAGATTTGCACTTCAATGGCCAGTTCAGCTGAATGAGTTTTGTCAACATCTGCCTGAAATTTGTTGCAGAATAATGATGGGTAAGGTAAAAGCAAAACCCAGAAAACCCCCAACACTATGGAAATTATTCTGGAAACCCTTGGTGAGGCAGGTGATGGAAAAAAAGTTGCCCCTTGTCCTCTGGGCTGTGATGAGTTGACGTCCAGTCCTACTTTTGTCCAGTGAACTGGGAGTGTGTGGGCACAGGCGAGTTCATCTGTGGCATTTTACTCTGCAGTCACAACAGATTTATGGTGTACTTGTTGCCAGTAACTCAGTTGATAACTTGATCAATGTCAATGAATCACTTGCTTCTGATCATCACCTCTTAGTGAGAGTAGAAATCTCAGTAGTGTAGGGATTTGTGAGATGTGTGGATATTGGGATGGAGGGAGCTTGGCTTTCAGGGAGATGGGTCAGGTTAAGGCAATTAAATCAGGAAGAAGATGGGTATATATGAAATACAGGAAAGGAGATAAGATGAAGCTCTCCACTGGTCCATAAACCAGGCACCCCATCTCAGCTGATTCCAATCAACTACAGATCCTCCAGCCTTTCAGACATTAAATAAATATCATAAAAAGAGTACCATTCTTTACAAACAGCTGTAATGCTGTTTGACTCTAGCTTTCCTTGGCATTGAAAACCCACTTCATCTTGTCCCAGATGATGTGTGGTGACATCTTTATTGAGAATGTGATATTCACTTGGAGTGTGTTTCCGTGTGTCAACAGAATCCAAACTTCAGTCTTGGTCCTGGATTTTGGAAGGATCTGAATTCCCTAGGCAGTTTTCAACAAATGTGATTCTCATTTGCACCTGACAAGAAAACATTGTGAGGTTTGCAGCATCTTGTATTTTCAGAGGATTGGACTGTAAATAATGGATTTTGGTTGGCATGGTACTTGGTAGTGTCTTAGAGGCTGATACTGTGAACCCTGATTTACATGGTTGTGCAAGTACAGCCATAGCTGACACTTGGTGTAATTAAGTTAATTAAATACCGTTGTGGGACTCATCTTAATTTCCTTTGCAAAGTAGGTTTGAGTGTAGCTGATTCTTGCTTAGACAATGTTCCTTCCCCTCCTCTCTCTGTAATTTAATATCCAGCTACTTCACGACTTGATTGCATTGTTCTAACCCTTTACTCACTCAATACAGACAAATGCTGATGCTTCAGGGCCTTCCTTTCCCTCTGGGACTTCTGTTGCAGGCACGGGTTTTACTCTGAGGCAGTAAATTAAGGTTTGCTCCATGACCTAAAGAGAGAGGTTTGTCTTGCTGCCACAGCCTGCAGACAGGGTGTTCAGGGCCTCATACAATACCTGCTGCCACACACCTGACAAAATGAGGTAATAAGAGTAGTTTCCAGTGCACTCTAGATAATACAGGGTTGATGGCAAGTTTTCACTAAGTTAATTAAACTAGCAGCCTACTCGAGCCTTTCTCAGAGAGCTTTAAAAGGTCCCAGTGGGATGGCTTATAAACTTTTTAAGTTTCACTGTTAGCTTGATGTGTTTGGAAGCTGGTGTGTGCATCTGTATGGTATTCAGTGCTAGATGCATCCAGTAATCCAGGCTTTCCTCAAAGCTAAGTATCCTGTGATTAAATACTAGTGAAGATACTAAAATTAATTTTAAATACTTCAGGATTTGATTCTGTTTGAAGTTTTGCAACGTGTCTTGTGTTACAGGAGGCTTAGATGGTATCCTGTAACCTGAAGGTGGCCATGCAAGTGTGTATGGTAAACTACTGTCAAATGTGCTTTTTTCCCCCTTTTTTCTTCTTTTGTGTTTTTTTTTTTGTGGTTTTTTTTTGTCACCTTACTCTTTGTTTTAGAGAGCAGGTTGCCTTGTACATGGGATTGAAAAACTGGTGGAGCTGAAGGGCTGTATTTGGTGTTAAGGCAGTGTTCTGTAACCCATTTCACTGCTCTACACCAACAGGCTACAAGAGACTGTCACACTGTTTGCATCACAGAGTACTTGGATTCTAAAAGAAACACAGCCTATTTGGCCTGTGTACTGTAGTTGTTTGGTACAGCTGAAGAACTTTGGACAAATGAATGTATATGCGGTGAGAGAACTGGGAAATAAGTGCTGCAGAAAAAGTTGTTAAGGCTCTGAAAAATGTACTTCAATATTAATATTGCTTGTTATGGCTCTGTGCAGTAGTAAGCCAGGACCACAGCCCTAGAGCGGTAGGTAATTTTAAAAAGCAAATATTAAGGGAGTTTCAAAGAAGGACTTCTCATTTTAAAAGTTGGCTGAATCTTCAAAATTGGTAACAGAGATGTGGAAGAAACACAGAAATCATGCCTAAAATCCCATATGCTGACATATATCATGATTGGCTCTCACACCTTGGACATGCTAGACTGAGCTGGCAGCCCAAGCCCAGAGGGCAGGCTTCCTATCTGTGGTGTTTCTTTATTCCATCACACAGCTCCAGCTCTGTTTGTAGTTAAAAGTGAGCGGGTATAGTTAACTGCTGATCTGCTGTAACATAGGGTTAGCTTTTTAATGTTTTTATTTTGGTAAAAGTAAACTCTTGCCACATTCTCACCACTACTAGCCAGCGATTTTAGAGCCGTAAAATGTGCCATAAAATATGTTATGTGATCTCTCATGAATTACATGTTTGAGATGAGAAATATATTATCAAGTGATAGCTTTGTGGTAGAACAGTCAATTACAGATTGGGAGATGAGCAGGAACACAGATCAGGCTGGTGCCCTGTGCTTCAATAGATATTTTCACTCTCTGTGCCTAGATAGTATTTTCTACTTTGTCATTCATACCACTTAAACTATCAGGACCACTGGTTAGGTATACTTAAGAATTCTGATGCTTACATATTGAGAAAAGGGAACAGAAATGCATCTAGATTAGTTTCCAGTGATGCACTGGCTGCATGAAGCTAGGTGAGTGGAAAAATTCCCTAGGTTGTAATCTCAAGTGAGGTTGTGCAGCTGTTCCAAAAGATGAGTTAACCGCTCACCCATGAGGTTTTCCTTAATTAAGAAGACAAATGGAAGTTAAGTGAGGTATTTGATTTGCTTGACTTAAATTTATAGACATGGACTGTAAAAAGAGCAAATCAGCATATTGTGTAGCTGTGGTGATACCAGGTTAGTATCCAGCAAACAGCAAAGTGTCAAGAATGCACTATGTAGTTACCTGGTGGTTCAGAAAGCGCATCTTCTGCTTCTGCCCTTGCAGAATGGAGCTTGGTAAAACCATGCCGAGAAATGTGAGAAGCTCAGTTGCTGTGTGTGCACTCTTTTGTCCCCTCCTTATTAAATAAATGTATCTCCCTCTGCCATGGAGCCTGTCGTTGCGATCAATAGGTTTCAGGTGGCAGAAGTGAACAGGTGTAGCAGTTGCTTCTCCTGTGAAATTGCTGCAGTGCTGACTCGGATATTTTCAGTGAGCTGCAAAGCAAGTGCTTTTGACTAAAATATCCTTTTGTCTTGGATTCTTCCCTGCAGTTTATTATTGTGTCTGGAAGATGCCTCCCACTGTGGGTTGTGGACTTGCAGCTTAATGTCAGTTCTCATTAAATTGTAGAAGCAAAAGAAATTTAACAGACTGGAGTTAAACCACAGTAGAAGGAAGAATTTGGTTCCAAGGGAGTTTGCTTGCTTTTAATTGGTACAGGCAGCTTAGGTATGGTAGGTATGTGTGCTTTATAGCAATGCTTCATGGACATGTGTTAAAATAATCTAAACCCTCTCACCTCCTGCCAGGTGGGGTTGTACATATGGAGCAACTCAATCTAATTGTTGCAGGCATGGAACAGATGGGGTTTTATTGTCCGGAGTGCTGGGAGTGCCTATGAGAGCAATGTCAGCAAGATCCTTGCCCCAATCAGCACTTGCTGAGACACAGCTTGCTGCAGAAACATTGGCTTGGAAGCTTTACACAAGTCTCCAGCAGCCATGGTTGTGATGGCATGCATGGGAGAGTAGGGTGGGAGGTTTCTGTTCATTTTGGTCTCTGTATTGTGTGTAATTTACTTGCTGCCTTGTGCTTGAGCAGTTTCCAGTATATGACACCATAGAACACTAAGCTCTTACCACCTTGTTGATTTAAAACACTTTGTGGAAGTGATTGCTGTTATTTCCATTTCATAAAGGAGTAACTGAGATCTGGGAGAGGGAACTGCTGTAGCAAATCACAGGGAAACTGGTTACTTATTGATTCCTGTTCCTGAGCAATAACTACTTTATCTCAGGCCTTCTTTTTGTAGTAAAGCAGTTTTATGGAGTGTGATGAAAGACAACTATGCCTTTTCCTGCTAGTTCATTCCTAGCCTTCATAGTAGATGAAGCTTAGTGTGTGCTGAAGTATTTGACCATCTCAGGTAGTGGCAGTTTTTACTGCAGAGGGAAGTGAACTGGCTGCCTTTGCCATGCATTCAGCTTTTCTCAGTGAAGACTGAGATGCATTCCCTGCTGCCCAGTGCACTGTGCTGGCACGAGAAGATGAATGTCTGCAGTGAGAATAAACTCACTCTGGATTTCCTGTGAAAGGGTAATACCAGCCAAGAGCTGCAGCTTTTCTGTTCCACTCTAGCAGAATGTAGGAAGAAGTGAACTTGTGGTGTTGATTTTACTGTACAAGAAATGTTTGGGAACCCACAAGAATACTTTATGCCAGGCACTGCAAGCTGGACCTGGTTCATGTAGGGAATGATGGCTCAGCATTTCCATCTCTTTGCAGCCTTTCTGTTCTTCCCTTAGCCTACTTTCAGCCCCTCCACAGTGCGTTACTTTGCTGCTCAGGACAAGAGGACAGTGTTGTCTTATGGGACTCTGGAAATGTAGCTGCTGTCAGGCAAGAGTGGGTATTAGACAGCTCATCTGCAATAACTTGATGGGGAGAGTCTGGAGGTCAGAGAAAACGTGCTGAAGAAATGCTGCCTGCCTGAGCATAGTGATTTTGCTTTCCCTGCACATTGGACCCAGACCAGCTCGTGGTGAGGTTAAGGAGGGCAAGGTACCTTCCTTATCGTGGTGGGTCACCTGGGCTGGAAGATCCTATGATTTGTGGGACCAGTACCTCCATGTTGCTGATGTGTTTAACTTCTCACATCTGATACAACTAGTGGCAAATTAAATTGAGGAGTTAATTAAACCTATTCTTCCCCTACATGCCATATTAGTTTTCATAGGAGCCCTTTCCTGTTAGCAGACTTTGTGTCTTCAGAAGTTCTTTTACTGTGGGCCCCACTGCAGGGCAGTGCCGTTGTTTCTGTTTATTGAGGAGTAACTTTAGGCAGTTTTTAAAGACTATAAACCCAAGTTTTTAAATGTTCTGTCTGGAGAGCTACTGCAGCCACTGCAGAAGCAAATCCTATTGCAGTGAACACGGTGAAGGAAGGGGAATACAAATTACCTGGGGGGATTCCTTCTCTTACCATAGCTCTAGGTGAGAGCCACAGGGGGATGTCCTTGTTTGGGGAATAAAGAAACCGGTAGGAGGGCCCACATGGAGATTCTTCTGCTTTCATCTTCCAGCACAGTGTTTTTGAGGGAGAAAGGACAAGTAACAGTCACTTCAGGACTGGCCAATTTTTGCAGTGTCAGGAACAGTCAAAGCAGAACTTTCAACCAGTTGGAGCTTTCCAGTTTGCAGAGGACAGACTGCCCTGGGATCAGTTGCTGCTTTCTCTGATCCTCCCTGTTCTGCAGTTTTTCAGTTGTGTTTATATTGATCCTATCTGCCCTTTCATCTCCTTTTTCCTACCC
Source organism: Petroica traversi (assembly GCA_025920805.1). Taxonomy (NCBI): domain Eukaryota; kingdom Metazoa; phylum Chordata; class Aves; order Passeriformes; family Petroicidae; genus Petroica; species Petroica traversi. Next base: position 13,168,915 of record JAHLSL010000018.1, on the reverse strand, counting down.
TTCTACTTCTTCCTTCAGTATTTTTTCTGTGGTTTTTCCATCCATGGTTTATCTCAAACTGAAGTCTTTCATAACGCTCAGTAAGTAGAAGCACTGTTACGTATTCTGTTGCCAGTGTGCTTTTCTGTGCTTTCCCTGTTCTCTTGCATTTGAGATCCTTAGCCCCTGGGACAGAGACTTTGCACCATTCTGGATTGATACAATATCTACCAAATAACATGATTGATGCAGCTAGTTCAAATAAATGATTCATCTGCACTTTGAGGTTTCTACGTCAGGGTGATTTTTCCTGCAATCATTCTCTTCTTCATAAAGAATTAAATGAATGCAATAAACGCAAACATGCATAAATGCAAGTGTCCTAGGCTGTTCATCCTGAGAAATATGCAAGTTCATTCATATGTGTCTCTGCATGTTTCTGGCATCATGGTGTGCAGGTAGCTTGAAGAGCTGCATGATGTGAGATGTGTGTTCTCTGGAGACCACTGGTATGCCTCGTGTGTTTACTGGGAGATCAAGATCTCTCCCCAGGAGACTGAGGAATAAAGAATGTGGAGGTGGCTTGTGATCTGCCTTAGAGCACTGAGCATTAACCTCAAGACACGACACTGTGAGCCAGTTTTTTAATTCCTGAGCCTTCTGCTTGTTCAGCATCCTTCTTTGGTCCAGTGACAGTCTCCTCTTGTCAGTTCACTGCTGAGCTGTGGATCTGTCAGAGGAGGCAGTGTTGCTGAAGTGACACCTCTCAGTCCCTGGAGAATTGTGTCCCTCAAGTGCGGTGAAATTTGTATCACATATGGCAGCCAGCCCCACCGAGGGACTTGCCAGTGTAGAAACATGTAAGTGCACATACTGTGGAAGGCTGTGTGGGAACTGCAGCATTTTGTCTTTCAGGTGACACTTCACCATTTTTTTACTTTACAAATGTGTTGAAGATGTTCATGTTTTGTGACTACCAAACACAGAGTTTTTTTTTTCCCTCCCCCCATGATCAATATGAAGATCTCAGTAGAACACATCATCACAAATCTTTTCTAAGTGCTTTAACTGCTCCCTTCCCCCTCTCCAAAGCTACTGGCTGGTATTGCAGTAATTGAGGCAATCACAGTGTAAAAATAAATCATTGCCAGGGATCAGCTGTTATGTGCTGGTGTGGGAACTAATGGCAGAACCACTGGTCTATTGTCGGTAACAGGGAGACTCTATTTCAAAGTTCTGGTCTCCTGTTGTCTCCAGGATCAAATGCCAGTGAAGAGGCATCTCTGCAGAGTGAATTCCAGCTGTTAATCAGTGAACATCCCAGGAGCCCAGTTGCTAAAAACATGCCCTAGGGGCCAGATAGATTTTGAGAGATGGAAGAATAGCTGAGGTGTATGAGAGTAGCTGATGCAGAAAGGTGCTGTTTGGGCTGGATAGCAATGGAATTTCTCACAGCAGATGAGTGAGAAGGAGCTGCACCATGTGCAAAGCCTGGCCCTGGTGGGTATGTTGGGCAGTAGGAACCTACACAGAGCCGGGACTGAATCCAAGTTCTTCATGCTTCCCTGCCCCAAGCTGCCTGTGGGTTCAGGAAAACAGCTCTCTAGATGGTCAGGTGGGGAGGAATTCTTCATAGTTGAAACAAATTAAACAGCTGAACTTCATCTGATCACAGAGGAGTTGTCCATTCACCTTTAGGAAAATGAGGAAGGGGACTTGAATTCTTTCCCTTCCTTAATGTCTATTGATTCTTACTGCAGTGGCAGCTGGTTGCTGGTTTTGCTTTCACTGGGTGAATCCCAGCTGTGATTGCAGGTGCCGCTCCACTAGCTCAGATCCAAGCAGGGACTTGTGAGCAGGCGGCCCATGTTGAAGTGCTTCACAGCAGTGGGTAAAAATGAATGCTAAATCTGTTCCCTGGTAAATGTTGGAACCATGTGAGTGCACTGAACCCCTCTGAGTGCCAAACCTTCTGTCAAGCCAGAAGTTAAGTTGTCGTAACTCTGTGTTCCATTTTCTTTCAATAACTTGTAGTGTGTCCTGTAGGAGTATAAATATGACTCCAGCCAGGCATGAAGCGTGCAGCTCGAAAGGCAGAGTGCTGGAGAGGCTGGGTAATGGACAGTGTGATTGTGACTCACAGGAGCTGCTTCTCTGATCACACTGAAACGGGAAGAGTCTGGGAATGTCTCTACCTGCCTGTTTGTCCTTCTCCAGAGGGAAGGGGGTTACAGGAGGTCTGGTAGAGGCAGTGCTGAATTTGTTTTCTGGATGTAACTGTCAAGGTTGGTGAGAAGGCAGAAGCCCCCCTGTGCCAAGTGTGTACAGATGCTATAGGAGCAGCTGTAGGAGAGACTGGCCCTGTGTGCTGACTGGCACCTGGGGTGTTGATAAGGTGTGGCTGGGAATGTTGCAGTGAGTGTAGCATAGCCAGGAGGGTGATGGAGATGATTCTGTCCCTCTGCTCTCTGAGACCCCACCTGGGGTGCAGTGTCCTGCTCTATTGTCCTCAGCACAGGAAATACATGGACATGTTGGAGCCAGTGCAGAGGAGGCCATGAAAGTGTTCAGAGGGATGAACCCTTCCATGAAGACATGCTGAGAGAGCAGGAGAAGAGAAATCTGTGGGTAAACCTTACTGTGGCCTTTCAGTATTTAAACGGAACTTATAAGAAAGCTGAGGGAAAACTTTTTAACAGAGCTTGTTACAACAGGATAAGGGATTTACTTTGATGACATATGAGAAATAAGTTTTAAGCAATGAGGGTGCTGAGGCATTGGAACAGGTTGCCCAGAGGTGACACCCCTGGATAATCCACCCCTGGGGACATTCAAGATCAGGTTGGATGGGGCTCTGAGCCGCCTGATCTTGTTGAAGATGTGTCTGCTCATTGCAGAGGAGTTGTGCTAGATGAACTTTAAAGGTCCCCCTACAACTGAAGCAGTTCTGTGAGCCGATGAATTGCAGATTCCATTTGAGTTGGGGTTTTTTAGGTTGGTTTGATTTTTTTTTTTTTCCCCTTGCTCCCACTCTCTACACCTTCTACTCTGTGTGTTTAAAGAAGTAAAGATGCTTCTAGGCAGGTTTTTATCCACTGGCTCTGATTGGCACCACTGAATATCATGTATTCCTAGACTGGGGCACAAGCTCTTAGCTGAGATGAGGTCTGGAGAAAGCAGCTGAAAGTCCTTCTGCAGGGGGTGGACTGGGGAGGAGGGAACCCATTAGAGTACAACAGAGGGAACTGGAGTGAATTTTCATGCTGATGAATATGAGGGTGGAAGCCCTGACTGCTGCTGCAGTGTAATCTGGCTGAGCAAGTGTTCTCCAGGCACAGTCAGAACTCATCTGTGCTGAGCACTGACATGGCCTGTTCCCATGATGAATATTTATCTCAGCAGTAGGTCTCATGAGTAATATCCCAACTAGAGCAGTTGCAAACTCTATCCCAGGGACTCTTTACTGTCCTGCCATTTATCTTCTCAGCAGCACCTGACAAGCAGAAGGAAGGCCGAGGAAATGTTCCAGCTGCAGTTTGGTGGGGTTTTCTCCTCAGTTGTTATTTTACTTTCAATTTTAAGTTTCTCACATCTGCTTTTAGATCCACCTAGAAAGGAAAGGGAGTGGTGTGGACTGGTGCAGGTAGACAGATAAATTAGACACAGGAGCAGGAGTGACCAGTATTTGCTGCTATGTTTGGTGCACTGACATAAGTTATCTCTACTGAGCTAAACTGGGGATGAGGTCTGAAGTCATTATGGTAAGAGTTCAAAATGTAGTGGTTGTGGTGATGGTTCAACTTCAACTAAGAGTCAGCTGCAATATTTTAAAAGGAGTGAAAATCCAAAGCAATAAACCATCAGCTTCATCATATCAGGCAACAAAGTTCCACAGATCAAAATGTCAGGCGACAGTGATTTTGGAAGGGATGAGGAGCTGCAGTTCCTGAGCAGGATGGGGCAGTGATGGCCCAGTTTGCTGTCTCTCTGCTGGAACACAGAGCCATTTGCAGCCTGTTCCCAGCAATTCCCCCTGCCAGAGCAGAAGCACAGTCCCGTATCTGCTGGGACAAATACACCCATGTGCAGGACAGTGCCTGTGCCTGCAGTTTCCATCAGGCTTGTGTCAGGATGTGCATTGGTCTCAGCAGGGAGCGTGCCTTCAGCAAAGCAAACAGTACTGTGTGGAGAGGGAGGAATTCCTTGTAGGACTGGTTCCATGTGCACCTGCTCAGACTGGCAGGGAATTTCTGCTGCATCTCTAAGCTGTCCCTGAGACCTCTGAAAATTTCCCTCCTTTGTTTCAGAGCCATCATCAATCACTTCAACCCGAAGATAGAGTCTTATGCTGCAGTGAATCACATATCACAGCTCTCCGAGGATCAGGTAAGCCAGGCATGCCATGGCCTTTTTTCATGTTGACTTCTGGAATATGGGTGTTCAGGAGTAACTCGTGCTCACTGGGAATGATGATGTGGCAGCAGTAAGAAAGATGCAAGTGGAACTCTTATGTTCCTTGTTCAGGTGCGGGTGAGAGAAAGACAAGCAAGAATTGCTTTAGCCAATTTTACCACCACATACAGAGATTTTGATCCTGCAAATTTAGAAGATGGGTAGAAACAAGGAAAATATTCAGCATTGTCAGGAAGTGTGTTTAGAGACTGTGAGGATGCTGGCATTTAGAATGGGGCAGAAGTTTTTGGCACTGAACTTAGTTACTATCAGAGAACTGTTGAGCATAGTTTGATTTTTTTCTTTTGGTGATATTGGGGATCTAAAACTCTGACAACAGCTGGTAGAAATTTTCTAGGGTAATTGAATTCAGTTGGGTTAGATTTTAAAAAGCACAGGTTTTTAATAAAGAGGGTGATTGTGTTAGGTTTCCCTTCCTTAATTTGGCCTGGTTTGCTCTCTTCGTGTTCTGCTTGTATTGCAAAAATTTGTAACTGTGGCTTTTTGAAAATAGGCTACTGTAAGTGGTCTCAGGATGGCCTATTTCCCAAAATAAAATATCAGAATTATACATTAATCACTCTTGGAGAGATAAACGACTCTGCAGGAGCATGTGGTGGACAAAATGCAGAGCTGCCATGTGAGCTTGGGGAATCATCCCAGACACAGCTGCATCAACAACTCTGACCTTCTGGAGAAGAAATTGTTTATGCAGTCCAGGACAGACTTCATTTAAGTCACCTTGGGTTGCCCTTTCCACTGGATGGGATCCCATACTGGTGCTTGCTAAAGGTTCCTGACTTTTAGCAAGATATCCTGCTCGGCAATTAATTTCTCTTTCTGACCATGATACTTTTACTGTTGCTTGATTTTACCCTCCCAAGTTTCTCACTAACCTTTTATTAATTAACCTACTTGATCTGTACGTTCATCTGGGATGAGTGCTGTACTGATGCAGTGGGGGGAAAAAAGGTGGCCCCTACTACGTTTTATTCTTTTCTTCATATAGTTGGATAGAAGAACACTGGTTTTAATTTACTTCATTTTCCTTATTGTTCTGCCTCTGAGAGTCACTGTATGCACAGCTATGCTTTGTGATGGCCTGTGTTATCAATCCTCATTCATTGATGATACACTGATTTCATCAACCCAGGCCTCTAAAAAAGAAAAGCCTTTGATAGCCCAATTTAAAACTGGAGGCCTGGATAGAAGGGAATTTTGCATAGTCTTTGAGTTAGTCTGAGAAAGGAAATGAGCTTTTCACTGTCATCTCTGTGTAGTATTCATCCCCCAGCAGTTCAGGAAGGTCAGCTTAAATCCTTTCTTCCTCGTGTGTTATTCTTTAAATAAAATCCCTAGCAGCAGACAGATAATGAAATCAGTGCTGATGCATGGAGCATTTTGAGGAAGATGATTAGAAAGTTGAAAGACAGACAGATTTCTCTTTTTTCTTTTCTCCCTTCATGCTTTCTCTCAACACGGGGAGAACATCAAACAAAATAAAGCAATAATAGCCCCAGATGAACTGCAGAGAAATAAGGGAGATGTCACTGTGGTGAGGGAGTGTGAGGTCTCAGGGTGTTTATTCAGCACTCTGCAATTTGCTGCACAAAGAGGAGAGGGATAGAGACTTCTTGCCTCCCCATTGAGTTGCACCAATGCGCTCATTGTGTTTGGGCTGTGGTTTCCCCTCTGTCAGTAGCTGTAAGTACTGGTGGTTGGCCCAGATCAAGCCCAGGGTCTGGCTTTTGTGGGCTAACAGAATTTGCTGTTTTCATTGTGTGAGCTGTTGAGCATGTGTATGGGGAGGGGAAGGACAAAGGTTGCCTTTTGGCTGCTGCAGTCTCTTTCCTTTTTTGTTTTTCCTTCCAGCTGTACCTTTATTTTAACTTGTGTGTTCACTTAATTACCCATTTCTCTGCTCTTCTTAAATTTTTCTCCACGGAACCCACCATCTTTTATAGCCCTGTCTTTTGAAGTGTACCACACTGAAATATTTAATGCTACATTTAGCTTGTGTGTCCACACAGATACTACATTTGGGATTGGTCATTCTCTCCTTTGAGTTATTCCTTTAGTTTCAGGAGACTGATATTTCTTTACTGACAACACTTGTTTTCACAATTTTAATTTTTCTTTCAATGAAGATTTCCTTCTCAGACAGCAGTCTTTGGCCAGATTCTTATATGGCTTCTTACATTCCTCTGTGGTATCTGAGAATCTCCTGCTAATCAGGCAGGCATGGCTTTGACATAGCTTTACCTGAAGGGGAATTTCCAGCTGCTCTGATTTGTTTCAAATTCACTTGAAGCTAAGTTCTGACACCCTGTTAGTGTGTTAGATTATTCATTTGTTTGTTTGTTCATTTGTTTATTTAAATATCCTTAAATGTAGTTAAGTAATCAGTTGAAAGAGATTGTGCTCTATCTTCTTTTCCTAATCCTATTGAAGCCATTATACCTTGTTAATTACTAATATCCATTTATTACTATTCTAAGTCTGTCATTTCAGTGCTTTCTCCTTTTTTGTTTACAAGCATTAATTTTAACAATATTACGTGCTGGGGGGATTTGTAGGTTCTTGAAAATGATGGGCATGGGATTGTTTTAAGCATAAACGGTTAATGTCATTGTATGTTCTCAGTCCTAGAGATTTCCAGGAAGCATAGTCTGAATATACAGGTTTCTGGTCTAGGCAGGTATATTTATAAGACTTCATGGTACTGCATTGCTGACTGTTGTGGGGTTTATCCAGTGTTAAGGAGTTTATCCAATGCTTTAATCAGAAATTCTGGGAAAAGACCTTTTCCATCCCATATTCTACCCAGCAAAGAGTGGGAGATTCCTAGGGAAAAACAAACAATGAGCCACTTCAGTCTATAAACACCATGGGATCCTCAGTGCCTTTCTGGAAAGCTTTTCCTTGCCAAGGCAAACTCAAGCTTCCTAGTCATTAGCTGTTCTGACCTTGCTGTAGTTCCTCACCGTGAAGCAGGGAAGGTTTTAGGCAGTTATTGGCATCTTTCCTCACTTGCTAATTTGTTAAACCTGACTTCAGTGTTAATTTGTTGTTTTGTAATATTTTCTCTCTCAACACATTTGGTTCCTCCCTGCACATCCTTTAAGGGACTGAAAGATGCTGCACAGTCAAAAAGATTGGGTTGACCACTTACTGCCAATGCAATTTTAGCTCTTCCATGCAAGTGATTATTCCCATGTCTTCAAAGAGGTTTTGGTACATTCTTGAGTCAAAGGGCAAAATAGCCTTTTATGAAATGAATTTGTAGGCTTATCTGTACTTTCCAGATGATTGGACTGCCTTGTACTTAATATGTTGGAGGCAGTAGGCTTTCTCGGTGCCATATCTGATCTGAGAAGCTCCCAAAATATTTTCTAACATAAGCAGTTGTAAAGAACAGGGTCAAGGCAGTGAGGAAACAGCAACACAAGAGTTTCTCTGGAAGAGCAAATGCAGACAAATGGAAAGGATGAAAACACAGCATGAATGGTCTAGGTGGGGGTCTTACATTTGTCCTTTCCTGGATGTGAAACAGCAGCTGTTGGTAAGAAGGCAGCTCTCTGCCTGATGGCAGTGTAGCACAGCTTTCAAAAAAGGCTGAGGGGAACCCAGTAGTTTTGGTTGAATCTTCTCTGAGCAGGAACATCTTGGGGCGCCTTGCATGCCACTCAAGTCTTGTGCCAGGTAGAAAATTGCTCGCTAAGGTCTCATTTTCTCTTTGACATTTTTTCTCTCCACGATTTTCTCTCTAGGGGTCTTAAAATTGACATGGCAGACACACAGGACTGATAATGCTTGTTAGTCAGGAACATCTCTCTGTTTTTTTTTTTTTAATAGAAACCCGTCTTTCTTCCCAGCCACAGTGGGGCCATTATGCCACTACCAAAATGGAGGTAAAGTTCGGTGTGAGCGACTGCTGTGAACACCTGTTTTATGTCTGGTAATTGCAGATGGAAAGTGCTGGGAGCCAGAACAGATTGTGATGGAAAAACAGGATAACTGTATCTCTTTTGAAATTGTGGCAGATGAGTGTAATACTTGGGTTGTTTCACGCTGTAGTACCTTTGCAACTCAGGTGGAATCACAGAATTGTTTTAAGTTGGAAAAGACCTTTAACATCATCTAGTCCAACCACTAACCCAGCACTGCCAGTAGCTGCAATCCAGTTTGGTCAGGTCATCTCACAAAGGCATTTCCCTTTCACTGAGGTTATACCTTAATTGCTGAATGCTCCACCTTGCCACCCCAATCCACATGGCCTTCTGTTACCTCGTAAGGCTCTGAATGACTAAGCTGCAGTGCTGCTCAAGGGGGTTCAACAAGTGACTTGCCTAGAAAGACACAAAAGGGTGTAGTTGGTTTTAGGTGCCGTAAAATGTTTTCATTCCGAGCCATTGATGTCAGAGTTTATTCAGCTTGTTCTGGTTTCCATAACTAGTAGCGAACCACTGGCAGATACCAAATGCTTTGTCTTTTTTTAGCACTGCTGGCAGTGGTGTTAGAAGCCTCTTGGCAATGTCTGTGTTTGATATTTTTTAAATGCCGAGTACTGTCAGTGCTAGGTACTACCACAGTAAATCCCCCTAATCTCTTACATGAATATAACATGTCATGAGGGCTTGAGAAAGACTTTATAATGGTCTTGGCATAATGGTGCTTCCCTTCTGAAATGCAGTGAGCTTTGGGGTAGAAGGTTGCAAGCCTCCCAGTGTTGTGTTTCACACAGCAGTGGGAATGTGAAACTCCAGCTAAGAGGGATCACCAAGGCAAGGCCTTAATTTAAAGTCATCGTGTCTTTGCAAATGAGGCAGAGATGTTGGCTTTCATGGTCTCATTACAGACACCTACTCATGACTAATGGCTTGAAACAGATTTTATCGTTTAAATAGAAAGAGCAGAGCTGCACCGGATTAAATTGGAAAAGGTTTTTATAAAGAGTCTTCTGGAATTGGCAAATTGCTGGTTTGCTTAGCTGATGGGAGTTTTCTATGGTTTAGCTATCATCCCATTTTTTGTTGTTGTTGCTTTTGTTGTTTTTTGTTTTATCAGATAAACGTCCCTGCGGTTTACTAATGTCTCAGACTGCCTTATGCAGTGTGCCAGACTGAATGGGTCTGAACAGGCTCCAAGGTCTGATCAGCTTTGCAGCAAGGAGATTTGAAGCTGGAGGTGAGCTTTGGAGCAGTGACTTTGTGCTGTGTAGTGCCTTTTATTAACATGCAGAATGCAGTAAACTGTGCGTCAGTGGAGGAGGGGGGACAACTGTGCTAGGCCATTTGAGAGACAAAAGAAGGACTTTGATTTTTAACAGCAGCTGCTACTGGAGAGATGCAACCCCATTCCAGTAAGAAATGGGAGAAACTTTTCCATTCCCTTCCTTCAGGCTCAGCACAAAGGTGCCCCAGCATCCTGCCTCTTACTCTTGGTGGCACTTTTAGCTGTTCTGTGCCTCAGAGGCACCGTGACCCCGAAACTCCTTGGCTGCTCCTGGAGCAGAGTCATCCTTCCACCCTTTGTGCACTGCAGATGCTCAGGCATGTCTTGCTTCCACCACTTTTGTGAGCTGTCCTCTTGAGTAGATAAGGGATTGCCTCAAAGTACAAACTAGTAACAAAATAAATCTATTAACCTTCAAAGCAAGGCTTGTCTTCAGTTCTTGTGGCTGTTTTCACATCCTCGCCTGACTTTGCCACTACCATGGGACTGATTAGGGTCTGAAGGCTGCAGTAGTACAGGTGACCACTGAATGCTGGGGACTGAGCTTGGATGAGCTGCCTTGGGAAGCTGCTCCTCTCTGCTGGCTGCCACTGAGTGAAGTTTCCTGGAGCTAGATACGTTTCTATGCTGGGGCTACAGAAACTGCACTCAGTGGTGTGAGTTATGAGCCCAGCCTGATTCACAGCTGGGAATGTGCTAAGAACCAAAGGTTCAACTTTGTAATGAGTTCCCAGTGCACATTGTGGAGATGTGCTCATGTTGCTCTAGTTCCAGTGCTTGTCCTTTTTACCAGTGAGTTTGTCTCACAGAACACTTCTCAGATGCCTGGCAGATTTGCTCTATATGTGATTCTTTTGCACATACTTGCTTTTTGTTGCTTGTAAACCTAGAAAAGGGGCTGTGGGTATCTAGAGGAAGGGGCTGCAGAGTGGGATCTGGACTCCTTCCTGCTGTCACTGTGTTGCTTTGAGCAAACCTTGAGCCCTGTGTCCTCCTGAGTGTGGGGAGCCCTTGGGGAGGCAGGCAGCATTTGAAGTGCTGTGATCTGCCAGGGAAGGCTGCTGTGGAAGTGCAGAGCAGTGTTACAGATTCCCGTCACTGTTAAGTGCCTGTATAGGGCAGGGAAAGCTCCACAGAGGATTGCAACAGAATGATCAAAACAGTCTGCATTTAAAAAGATTAAATTACAACTCTGCACATCTGTGATTAAAGCAGAAGCTGTCAGCGTCTGGCTTGTGTGAACGCACAATTCAATTTGCATTTTGTAAAACTTCAGATTGAGAAGGTTTTTTAATCCCTTGTGAAACAGGAACAATAGGTGTTGGCTTTTGCCATAATGCTTATAGATACTGTGCAAACTTCTTTGGTCATCCTCTTTTAAGCTGGATTTATAGTACTATGATTTGTTGCTCTAGTCCTGAGCTCCACCCTAAGCTTCCTTACACTCAGTCGTCCCTCTGCTTGGGAGTCCTAAAAGCAGACAGGCTACAGCCTGCTGTGCCAGCTATACACAGCAGTGTGGCTGTGAGCACCCACTCCTGAAGTCACATTTGCCTCTCACAAAAGGGGACAGACTGCAGTGACTGCCAGCCCTGCTCATTCTGGGGCTTCTTTGGGGTAAAACTTCTGCCTTTAGAGCCTGGTACTCTTCCTTCTCTCTGGTAGTATCCTGCTGTTACAGATTATGTTTTTCTGCCTTCCTTTTCTGGATCCTCTAGCTGGAGCTGCAGCTGTTTCCCAAAAGTGGCAAATTGGGTCATCTCTCTGATTTCAAAGTGGGAAACGAATGGAGATTTGTGGCCTCCACCCCTCCTGGAGCAGGAGACTAAATGCTGCTGAGCCAAAAGGTGCCACATCTGAACAGAGTTCCACTCAGCTGGAAGATTAGAGTTTTTGGCTCTCGGACACTTGACATTTGGATGTTAATACGTAAAAATTTATTGTCCACAGTAGGGACCTCAAAGGCAAACCTTTTAATAGGGAAGAGGACGGCCTCCCTGATGTGTGTCACTCTTCTTGTCTTCTTGGGAGATCTGAGGCAGGCAGTGAGATAGCTCAGGGAACCAAGATGTGCCACTCAAAAAACAGCAAGCTGGGGGCATGGGTGTCTGGAGAGATGGAGCTGGGGAAGGTGGTTCATCAGCCAAGTGCCAGAGGCTATAAATCAATTCTACTGCTGTAGTCAGAGGGCCCTTGGATTCCCCCATGGCTCAGTTAAGGCACAAATAAGCTCCTGGGGAGCTAAGTATTGCTGGCAGCACATGCTGTTTGAGCAGCAGCATCTGCCTCATAGCTGGCAGGGGTGTAGCCTGCAGAAGGATTAATTCATAGCCCTGTGTTTGCTTTCACCTGTTTGGAGGAGTTCCTCTTTCACTTTTTCTGATCTGTGGATTTATGTTCTCCACCAATCACTGCTTCACAGCAAGAATTTCCAAGAGGAAAAGCGTATTCTGGCCTCCCAGACAAGAAACTGGTAAAAGGCTGTGGAGCATTGTCCTACAAGTAGGTAGGATTTCTGGAATAAGCTGATGTGACCCAGCAGGCATCACTTGTATCAGTGTTAACTGGTGTGTCACAGTTGTACCAATGTTTGTTTAAACTAGCAAGCTTTTCTCTTCCATGAGCACAGGTCTTAGCTAGGATGGCCTCTGCCAGTAAGATGGATAAATACGGAAAATCTGCTGTTACAATCTCGACAATTGGAGAACAAGGTAATTTGCTCACTGTCACCTAATAACATTGTTTCCAGTGGCTCCTGCCATATGCCTTAGCCTCCGAGTTGGAAACTTTGCCACTAAGTGTCACTGTGGGCAGAACCCCGCTAATGAAATGTGGTGCTGAAGGCTTATTTGTGCACAAACCCTGTCGTGGTTTCCCAAGTGCATTTCCCTCAGCAGCTGTAATTCGGCAGGCTGCATTTGTTTTTGAGTTGGATGTAAAATCACACAGAGAATGCTGTTGAAATCATACTCTAGGGCTTCCTGACTACTCAGAAAATGCTGGGTTCGGGTCCTGTGTGAAAGCTGTAGAAGTTCTTATGAGTGCTTCTCCCACTTGTGGAGGCATGAACGAGCATCTGTCTCTGAGATGGTGACAGCTGCTTGCAGGGTCAGACAATGCATCATTAGAGCAATGGGATTTAGCATCAGGGAGCTGACATGAGGTGGTAGCTAACTCTTCTTGGTATGCTTTGGCTTTAGGGAGGTCTGCAATACCTTTTTCAGAGCAAACTGAGCTGTCTTGGAGCCCCATGAGCATGTTTAACACAATGGATAGCTACACGTAACAGTATTGTGGGAATACTGCGAGAATCTGGGCACCGCTATCACCTCCCCTCTGGTTGTGTTTCTTCGGCATATTGTAAACCAAACTATTGCTCTTCCTGCAAATAAGGCACCAGGCTTTTCACTTAGGTAATGCATTGTACTTTGCAGCCATCTCCTAGTTCAGTGACAATTCATGTTCCAAACCCAGGATTAATCAATCCATATGTTAATCTGAAGGTCATAGAGAGCCCTGGGATGTCTCCCATTCTGCCAGCAGTTCTCTTTCCAAGTGTTTAAAAGAGGGGTGTGCTTAGCTGGCCAATTAATGACTGAGTCTCCCTTTCCAGTTATTTTCTGCACTAGAAATGCATATACCTCACCCCAAACAGCCTCTGCTCAGGGTAGTGGTTTGCTGGAGTCAGGCATCTGTCCAGCTTGCAGGAAACATTAATTGTCCCTGTCACTGTAAAGTTTATCTGTCATTTTATACAACAGTTGACAACACAGAACATGGGTCTAGATGGAGCTTCGTGTGACTGTATCTGCAGGTGGTTTTGTCCCTTGCATTTCTTTAAAAAGGTAGCTGTGAACTGCAGTGTAGAGTTATTAAGGCTGTGTTTTGTTTGCAGTAAGTGCTCTCTTTGTTGAACATCTTGAAACACTAGCACAGGAACAATCTTCCCGCTGATGAAAACAGAAATGTGGATTTGTGAAGGAGCTGAGGTAGGCATGCTGGAACTTAGACTTTGATTGTCTGCTTTAATTTTTTTTATCCAGGCTGCTTTGCTGGGACTTTTGTACCCTGACATTAATGCTCCTGAAAACTAGTGACTTGATGGAAGCCTCTCACTACAGTGCCTTAGTTCTCACCTCAGCTGTAAAGATGTGCTTTTCTATTTTAAGGGATGGACCTATTTAATTACAGTACCACCTACAAGTCACTTTATAGGCATAGAAAGGAAACTTAGGTCTGTTGCTGGGCTAAACTCCCCTTCTCGGAAGAATAAAAAGAAAGCTGCTGTAATACTTCATCTCAGCCTCTTCACAGATACCTGAGCGTGACACACTTTTTGCAGGGGAGAATATTAACATGATCTGATCTTAATTTCTCTGGCTGATGACAGTTTTCCACATCATGCAGATTTTGCTGAGCTTTCCACCCTCGGTAGTGCCCAGAGGGATAATATTCCTGGGCTGCTTGAGTCCTGAAGTGCTTCTGTTGCTATTTGGTGTGTTGATGTATCAGAACTAGGACTAAGTGGTACTGTGGCCAGGCAGTTAATGTCTTACCAAATGTTTTAGCATGAAGAAATTGGTCACTGACCACTTCTGTCCTAATTGCTCAGGAAGTTAGTTGTTAACATGTGGTCCTGTCAGCTGCATTATTAGCTTAAGGCATAGTCTGGTCCCTCCCTGTCACCCAGAAACCCTTCATTTGAGTGAGGCACGATTTAAAGATGGAGGTAACTGTTCTGTTGTGAGATGAGGATTGAAGCTGCCATGTTTTTCATGAGATTGTAACTCAGTGTGAGTTCAGCTTGGGTATGTCAGGGATACCTTTTTCTGTGGTGAGTTTGGAAAAGGTCAGGTTAAGATGCTTGAAGGAAAATGGCCAGTTGGCTTGATCCTGATCTTCGTTTTAGAAAAGAATGATGCAAAAATCTGCAAAGTAAAATCTGGGGAATGAGTGGTTTTTATTTTTATAGTATTCCTCTGTAGAAAGCTGGGGGATGGAGAGTGGAAATCACCTGCCTACACTCTTCCCAAGCTCCTTTCTTTCCAGTGCTTATCAGCCTTGTTATTGAAAAGGTTAATCCAGACTCTGGAGTGTTAACCCTCTGCAGTCGCCTTACACAGTTGTTCCTGGGTGCTTACAGACTGCTGCACATTCCTCTGCCCTGCCATTTGTAACTGAGTCAAGAGCAGATGCTGGAGAAATAGCTACAAAGTGTTTAAGACAGCTGTCCCCTGTCACTTTCTCTGGGAAAAGGCAATGGGATGGTTCTGATGCTCAGTGTCTCTCCCTCACAGAGGCTCTAATAAACCTGCTGGGATGAGGGTGAGTGGCATTTCAGATCTCAGGCTTCTTATGTTCTCTGTAGCTCCTACTCTGTATGTTCCCTTCTCTGTGGGTACTGAACTGTTGTTCTGGCACAGTATTTGACTGGAGTTTTTTCCCTGCCCTTGTTTTTCCTGTGGGTGGCTGAGTGCCGTCGCGCTGCTGACAGTGCACGCATTTGAGAGGATTCCTTTACATGAGCCTTTCTGGCATTTATGATTCGGTCTCTTTCAACATGTGATAACAGAATTTAAAGTAGGTCACTTTATTTCTTTTCTGCTTTTCTCGGTTCTGCAGTTCTTGTGATGTTTGAATTCCTTCTGGTATCAGTTTTGGATACTCGTGACTGGGAGAGTTCAGTAGGTTCCTGAAGCCTTGGTAGTCATCTTAAGATCAGACCTTAACAGCACACTGGGGACATCTTTTTTCATAGCCTTTGTGTGCCTTGGGTAGCCTGTTAATTAATGCCCTTCACATGTTTTAGAGAGCTGAGAAGGAAAAATGATGGCACCTTTCCTAATGCACCACCATCACTTGCTGCTATGCTGCATCCTGTGGCTGCTGCCAGCCCTGCCCTACTGTCTTCTCTGAGCTGATTGTAGATGGCAGTTGTTGTCTAGAAGCAGTAAACAAAGTGAACAGCTCTACTTATTGCAATTTGTGAAAAGGCACCAAATAAAAGCTCTAGGCAAAATCATAAGTCAGGCCTTAAAAAGGCATATGGAAGAAATTTAGTCTTTCCTGAGTCAGGCCAGTTCAGTCTACAGGAAACCCCAGACCTTTAAAGCACCTCAATTTTTCAACCTGCAGACTTGCTTCTGTGTTTTATTCACACAGTCCAAGATGATACAAGTGTTAAATTACAGCACTATTTCACTGAAACTCCCTTTAGCAAGTCATACTTAAAACTGTAAGATCAGAGTCTCTGCAGAGTAATTAAAAATGTGGCCCCCTTCAGCTTTTGCCACTGGCTTTCTTAGTAGGGTAAGCGTGGTCCCAATTTATTTTGTGTTAGCCCAGGGTGAGAATGGATCCCTCTACTTTATCCTGCCTTAAAGATGTGTTACTATGTGGTCCAATGCAGGCAAACATTTTGTAGAGATTTTGTAGATCTTCTCTGAAATGTGAGACTGAGTTGAAGAGAGACCTGGTCCAAAGCTTCCACCCAAGCCTTCTAGTGGTGTTGAATTCCTGAGGGGACTGCTCAGCTGATATGCTTGGTTAGTCAGGAAAAGCCAAGTAGAACTTGAACTTGTGTATTTGTATAAGGTGCAGTTTCTTAAGAAACTTGCTAAGCAAGCATGAAATCCTCTTTACATATAGCCAAAAATTTGGATATGAGAGTAATACCAAGAGGGCAATGCAGCATTTTGGGAAGAGCAGGGGTTGATTCCCATTTAAACAAAAATAGTTGTGCAAATAAAACTACCAGCTGATGCAGTACAAATTAAAGGTTTTAAAATCTGGAGAAAAAGCTGCTGAGTTATTAATCCCTGAACTGAAACCCTCAAGTCCTTTTAGTGATTGACTTCAGCTTGTCATCTAATCCCTTTGACGCAAAGAAAATAGACCCGGAGTTGTTTTCGGTGGTGTAGGAAGAGGAAATTAAACCAGTGAACTAAATAAATAAATTGATTAATTGGCAACAATAAGGAGTTGTGTATGCACTGTGTCTAATTGCTTTCTTTATATTGTCTTCTTCAAACTTCTGGGAAGACATGGGCTTATGGGCTGCTCATGCAAAAGTATGCTAAAAAACCCCACCTCACCAACACTTTGAACCTTCAGCTTCAAAGATCATCTGTGGATCATCTCTATGTTGCTTTGGCCAGTCTCTCATGGGGACATTGCTCAGCCAAGCTGAATTTATGCAGTGGAAATGCAACCTGAAATTGAATACACCTCAGGATCAGAGTAAATCGAATCTCATTTCCTTGCTTGCAGACAATGTGGGCTATGTGGACTTTTTTCCTCCTTCTCCTCCTCTTCCTCCTTCTCAGTAATTTTTGTTCTACCAGATCAGAGCTACCTTTTTCTCGTAAGAAATACTGAGCAAGCGGCTTCCCTGGGCCTTATTAAAAAACCCATCAAAAACCCTGAGCTAATAGTTTTGAAAATGTTTGATGTCCAAGAGGCACTTGGGAGCATTAAATCCTCACACAGGAATTTTTAGGCTGTAGAACAATGGTGTCCTCCAAGCACTGCAGAAATTACAGTGGAGATGACATTTCCATCACAGATCCTGCAGGTACTGATCCATGAAATATGGCAAAAGAGAAATATATAGAGAAAGCAGAGGGGTTGGTGATGAGCTCTGTATTCTCAGGACAGTGGCATCGTCTTTGCTTAAGACTTCAGTATATCCCATCTCTGTAGCCAGCAGGTTCTTATTTGGGGCTGTGACAGCAAAGGGTGCATGTTTTTGATTCAGAGGGCAGGCATTGTGGACAAGTAGTTCTCCAGCTTGCTGCTCAACTTGCTGGTCAGCTCAACTTGAGGAGTCAACAGCTAAAGGTGCCTTGGAAAGGTAGCATAGGTTGTGTTCTTTTGTTCTCCTCATCCTTTGGAGAGAACAGGTGCCAGCACAAGTCACCTTTTCCTTGTCAGTGGTGAGTGTACAGCCAACACTCTAATCTTATCTGGCCTGTCAGCAATAGACCTCACCTTTGTGTCACGTCCTTCCTGCCCATCCAGCATCTGAATGCCTGTGGAGACAAAAGCTCCCTGTCACAGAGGTAAGATGCCTCTTTTCAGTCTCTCCCAGCCACTAATTCTGAAGAGATTTGTCTCCTGCAGTGTTTGGGGTTGCTGCTGGGAGCATATGAGTCTTGAGAGTGCTGGTGCTGAAGGGGTAGTAGGTCTGATATTTTAAGTACATAAGTGGAAGAAATGTTTCTGAGATAAACACTGTTTTCCAAGGCATACAAGGCCTTTTTGTTCTCCAAATATGTTTTGATTGCGAGATGCCATTTAACCATGCCAGGAATTCTTCTTCAGAGGCATAGCTATTTTCTTGGGCTCTGATGGCTTCTGTCATGTATAAGGAGAAAGGACTAGAAACAAATGAGTGCCAGCAACCTTTGGTGCCTCTGTGTTTATTCCAGAGATTGCACATGGATGTCTTTCTCTGAGAAGGGCAGTAATAAGCAGCAGACAGTTTGATTTCTCAGAGCTGTTTTCTGTGTGTGGTCCATGCTCAAGTCTCTGCTCCCTCTCAGCTTCACCTTGCTGACTGTCTGCTGGCCAGCTTTCCAGCACATCTCCATTTCAGTCAAAAAGTGTCTCAGCCTACAACGTTCAGCATTTCATCAGGCCTGCCCTTGCTAGTGATTATTTTGGATAGTAGCCTCTGCATTTCCATCTGTCCCAATAGCCACTTAAATGTTCCTTTTAAATTAACTTAGCAGTCAAGTTTAAGCAGTTCTAGTTTTACAGGCAGAAAACGTTTTCTGTGTTGGCCATGGATGCTTTCAAGCATTAATGGTCTCATTCTGTTTCAGTTCTGGGCATTGCCCAGATGGAGTTTCAAAAGAATGACATGTTCCAAAAGCACAAAAGGGAATAATTCAACAAATTAAAATGTTAACAAGCTTCACTCCTTCAGCATATCAGAAATTATTTGGTTTCCTTATTTCTGGCCTCATCACAGACTTTGTCCATTCCTTTTCCTTCAGCTATGCAATGCAGCTTAGTCTAAGATCCCAAAGTGTGTCTGGGGTTTGTGAGGAGTCACTTGGTTGGGATACATTTGATTTGTTACCTTTTCCTTGGTGGGAATTTCATAACTGCTGTAATTCTTGTAAATTTGACTTGCACAGCTATGTTCTCAGTATTTTAGTCATCTCTACTCCCCCTTTACTTTCTCATTTCCTCCTCTTGTTGGTACTGCCTGGTCTCCAACACCCTTGGTGCTTGTACTTAGAACAAAGAGACTTCTGACTTAGAATGTCTTATTTCTGCAGTGAATGCCTTTGAAGGAAGAAATCCAGACTCTGGATTGCAGCCTAGGTGACCTGCACGTAGATTGACTTAAACCACTTCTGGAACTGCAGCCTCAGAGCAGACATTTTGCAGTTGAAGTTTTCTTTTCCCTACAGGATTTTCTGTCTATAAGGATCATCCAGCAGCTTATAGCTGTCTGTTCCAACTCCAGATTTGCAAAAGCCTTAAGAGCTAGGACTTTTATATGGGTTGAGTCACACAAGCTTCAAGCACAGCCCACCTTTCCTTATTAGCTTGCTGCCTTAGCATACTGCTACTACAGTCTTCCTAGCTATTTGTAGCTACAGCTATTTGTAGCTATCCAGTTGACTATAGATCTTCTATTTCTTTTGGGCTCTATCTTTAGAAGGTATTTTTGCAGCCTGAATTTGTAAGTCGCTCAGAATCATTAAACTGTAGAAAAATCTGCTAGATATTGTCATGCAGGAAAGGACTCCTGGAGTCACTGTGATAAGCCTCGAGATGCTGGCTCAAGAATCAACAGTAATCATAAAGACAAATAGAGAATTAGAACTTACTAGAAAGAACACAAAAATAAAGGAGGAGAACTGTGTTGTAACTGTGTCTTTGATAACCCATGTTTTAAATCTTTTGTGTTAATTCCAGTGCCCTTAGTTCATAAAATATACTGTAGAACTGCAAAATAGTGCAAATCATCAAACAGCTATTTGCTCAATGGGCTTCTTGGCTATCCAGACTTCTTGCTGTATTGAAAAGTTTTTATTTTCCCTGACAACAGACTTGAGTTCATTTTCCGCATGTAATCAGTCAGGCAGGTGAGCTTAGTGTTTCCTCTTTCTTGGCTTCATTGCATCTCCTCAGGCCACTGAATGACAGTCTTTTATCACTTCCACTAATTGCTGAAATGTAAGTAGGAGCTAGGGAGCTGATCTTTCTAATGTCTGCCCCTCCAAATGTGTACCTTCCTTCCCCAGTCCTAGCTGTTTTTTTGTAGCATGTCCTGTATTGATTTGACTTTAAATACAAGCATCCACTTGGTTTGTGGCCAGTTTTTTAGCATACTGGTATTTAGTTTTGCTGCATCCTTTAATTAAATTTATTCATGCTGTGCAAACCAAGTTTAAAAAGATTTCTGATCATTAAAAAAAAGAAAGTCATGAGCTAGATTAGCATTCACTTTTTCTCAGCAAGCGTCAGACCCAGGGCTGTACATTCATAAAGGCCATTTGCTTGCTAGTTGCTATAAAAGATCAAAAAAGAAAATCAAAATGCGTGGCAAGCTCCCTAGCTTTTTGGAGTGCCTGTGTTCTCCTTTCACTTGTCTTGATCTTCGAGTCAGAGTCCTGGTGAGTTTTGATTTGGTTTTATTTCTAAGTTGGTCTGCAATCATTATATCCTATAGAAGTCCGTGGTGGCTGTGAGAGGGACACAAACTCTCCTGTATCCTCTACTGATTTCTGGGAGCCTGAGCAGGTGTCGCAGTTCCAGAAGCCTCATGTGACTGCAGGTGTTTGATTAGACCAGAGCCAGAATAAGCCTCCCCATTGTTTTTTCCTTGGGCACATTTAGGGTTTGGTTTCTTCGCGCTGGTGCAGTGCACTTACTTCTGTCTGGGTTTGATTGAACAGAAAGGGCTTTGTTGCATATCCTGCCTTAATCTATTCTCTAGACAGCCTTATTCCTCAGCTGACTGTCTTCTGGGCAAATTTGAATTTCTTTACTGGGAATGAGTTTCCTCTGGTGAACATCAGGTATCTTGTTGCCGTTTCATCAAGGCAATCTCAGCTGAAAGCTGTGTGTTTGAGTTCCAGCATTTGCCAGGGTGCTTTCTGGCTACTGGTCCTAGAAAGATTTTATTTCAAACCTTTTCTTAAAATCTGCAGCTACCACTTTTGATTTCTGTAGTAACTATAAACGCCTTGGCTTCTCAGTTCAGCTGGAGCAGCAGTTCACAACTGAAAACTCTTTTATCTTGTTTTGGGGACCAAGGTTACTGGTCTTGCTTTGGTCAGTTAAATGGTGCTGAAGAGTTGCTGCTCACTATTTTTTTTCCTCAGTGTTCAGGAGGACAAGGTCTTCTGTAAATAGAGAATTGCACCAAAGGTTGCACACAAATCACAGCATTCATTTGCTGAATGCTGGTTGGCCACTTAGGCTGAACGGGTAACATGAATGATAACAGTGAGCATAAGGATGCTCTTGTCCTCTTGTGTGATGTTTTGGTGACAGCAGTTGATTTACTGCTCTGTGAGAATGCAGCTGGTAGATAAAAAGCTTCTCCTGGAATAGCCCATCACATTTCAGCACTTAAGTTAATTGTAAGCACAAAGGGGAAATAAAAAAATTAACGGTCCAGTCCATAGCTATCTGCAGTACATTTCAAGCCTTGGCAGAATTGCAAGTGCTCTTACGTACCTAGCAGTGAGAAATGTTTTCATAAATGCCACCAGCTGGAGATAAGGGTTCACAACTCCAAAATGGGCTGTAACTCCAAAATAGCAAATCTATCTATCTCAGGGTTTTATGCTCCTGCCATCACCCTGGCCTTTCTTATGCTGCCTGCCTTTCTCAACAAAATTTCTAAAATCAGGCGATTGTAGTGGGCCTCATTCTGTTTCTGACATATCTCCCCTTCCAGATCGAAATGTCTGCTCTGGAGGATGCTTATTTTTTAACTTATAATTTGTTTCAGAATCTTTGAATTCTTTTTCTCTGCCTAGGTTTTGAAAAGTCCCAGCATTGTGCAGTATATAGATGTTTGTTCCCTCAGCAGAAATCCACTGAACCTGTTTTCCTCCCTTGAGTGGCACAGATTTGCCTCCTTTGTTTTCCATGGAGAGCCTGTCCCTGCAGTCTGGGAAAGGGTGCCCAGTGTCACACAGAGGATATCAGGTTCTACGTGCCCAGTGGGATATGCAGATTAGTATAAACCCATTGACCGTCTTTGGAACTGGGAAAGGTGGATTGGGCTTGAGAAAAAGACCATGCATTTTTGCTCCTAACCTGAATGGGTTGAGCAAAGTGCAATTAAGACTTGTAGGAGTTGTTGTGTGTGTATAGACATGACTTCTTGAAATCATTCTGCCGCAAAAGCATTCCTGGCATAGGCTTTCTGGTGAGGTGGGCAGGCTCTCAGCTACCTGGCAGCTGGAGCTCAGAGGGTGTTGTAGCACAGCACTGCCTCATCCTAGTGATGGCTACAGGAATGTCCAGGGATGTCACCACATTAATCTGTTCTGCTTATCTATACCTCTTACAAATGAAGTGCCCTGCAGGCTGTGTACTTATGTGTCCCTTGTTGCCTTTGTCCTTGTTTGCAGTCTTACTGCTGCTTAAAGTAGCTGTTGATTGTTGGGAATGCTTGTCTCATGGGAGCTTGCAGTGGGCCCTGTTTTGTACATTTAGAGTTGCTTCTTGGTGGAGCTGGGTAACAGCTCAGTTTTGGCTCTGAGATGTTCCTGAAAGCTGAGTGATTTCCGGATTGGTTGGATCAGTGTGGTTTTTACCACCATTAAATAAAGTTGAACACCTAAAGCTTCTAATGGATTGTGAGTTTAAACATTTCTGAAGCAGGTAACCCTTGTCCCAAAATAGAATGCCATTTCTGCTATCAGAGTTCAGAGAACAACAGTAATTTTCTGAGTGAGCTTATAAATTATTTACCTTTAGAAGAGGCACCTGTAGGCAGAGGAGAAAGACTGTAACCAAACCCTCACACTCCATGGATAGAAAGTGTTGCCTTTGTAGGCTTGTTCTTTTAAAGATCACAGATCCCTGTGAGATCATTGAACAAACATCTGAGCTTCTATGTATCATCTGAGCCTGACAGACTGGCTCTATGCTGAGGTGAGGAAAGGGGGTGTGAAATGTCCCTCCTTGATGTTGCTAAGTAAAATAATAATAATGATAATCTTTTATGTACGATCAAAACCTTTTGCCTTGTGTAGAGAAGCGATGAGGCCTGAATTTCAATACCACTGATGTATAAAAACAGTCCTCGGGAAGGATTTGGGACATGGAAAGTTAGACTTACGTTTGTCTGAGTGCAGAGCAGTTCACTGTACTCAGCAGGACTGCAAAAAGTGACTGGCAGGGACAAAGGACAAACTAGTAGGCAGAGACAGTTCACTTCCAAACTCTGGGAAGCAGTGTCCTGGCTAATGCTCAGTGAGCTGAGCAGAGGGAGTTTGGCAAACAAAAAAGTGTCAGGGAACCCTGTGTAGGGGTCCATGCAGCAACCTGAGCAGTGGAGAGCAGGGTGAGGCACCTCCTCTCCCTACATTTCCTGGCTCACTCATCTTTGCTAAAAGTGCTGCTCAACTTTGTCCATGTGTCCAGCTCCAGACACTGAACAAGACTCCCAGGAGTTCCATCAGCTTTGGATTCTCCCCAGCAGGACTGGAGCATGTACTCCAGTCCCATTGTTACCCTGGGGCTCGTCGCCCAACTTCTGTGGGCTGTTCTCCCCAGTGACCTCTTCTGGTCTTACTGCTCAGCAGTGCTGGTTCATCCCACATCAGTGGCATCCTGTTTCATACCTCAGAGGAGAAATTTGCCCTTGTTGCTTTCACTTAATCTTTTGTTCTGGCTAAACTTTCTACTGTTGGAAAAATATCCTTCTTCCAGGAATTTTTCCTGTACTCAAGGCGGAAAAGATGATGCCTTCTACTCTGGGAATGACAGATGTGTGAGCTGGTGGGGATTGTCTTACAGGCTCACACTCAGCTCACAGCACAAGAGGGCCATGGCTCCTTCACTGCCTGTAGTACAAGCTGCAGCTGTAGGATGCAGGAGATCTGGGGCACCAGAGCAGGATTGGAAATGTGCTGTGAGTCTTACACATATGTGGAGTGATTACACTTGAATCTCCAGCCCACATGTCTTTCCCATCAGACCCACTCCACACCCTCTGGATCCGTAGATATGTGCTGTACACGCAGCATATCTTGGGAATCTGAGTTGTGAAACTATCATAGCAACATCCTCCTCCTCTTTGTCTTAGCATTCATGAACATGGAATTAATAGTCATGGCTTGAGCAGTGTGGGGGTGAGGAATGGTACTAAAGCATCAGCATTTAGCTCCAGGATAGCTGCAAAGATAAGGTAGTATTGGGTCAGACAAAAGCTCTGTGCTGTTGCTAGTCCTGGATGGGTGCTTTCCTGGAAGCCAGTGTGAATGGCAGCTGCTTCCAGCATGTGTGTGTACCACTGGCAGCCTTAGTGGAGCCTCTCTCTGAACTTGGCTCCTGCAGACGGTGAAAGAGGAAAGGGAGAAGGAGATGAGTGCAGCTGGGGTTTGGGCAGAGTCTTTTGGGAAATGTGGCAGCTGTGTGTGTGTGTTTTTATTTAACTTCTAATTATTTAGTTATGTTCTTTGTCTGTGGTGCTTCTGGGGATTAATTTCAACAAAGACTTCAGCCTGCATCAGCAACTTTAAAGTTGTTCTGTGAGAAGTATGATGGCACTTGGAAAAAAAAAATCGTTTTCCATATTAATTAGAAGTTACTACTGTAAAATTGATGTCAATTATCCAGCACTTCATTATGGAGAGGCAATAGCCTCTCTGTAGTCCAGGTGTCAGCAGCCTTTTTATTACAATGAGAAATGCTGCTATTCGGTAGAATTCATGAGGAGAAATACTCGGGGAGTATGACTTCTGGAGATTAGGGAGGGAGAAAAAGGGCAAGATTTGTACTAAATCTGGAATAAACAAGCCAGTCTGAGGACTGCAGTGTAAAATGCACATTCCTACTGGAAAAGGAAAACCCTGGTGTTTCTTCCTACAGCTTCCACCCTCCGAGCTGAGGGGACAGACTGCCAAGTTTGCTTGTGGTGTTTTGGGCTTTGACCAGGTTTGGGAGGTGGGACTGCCAGAATTCCCTCTGTGTGTGGTGCACAGGCAGTGACAAGCACTCCACCACCTCTGCAGGGAGGACAGAAGGCACGTTTGGTACCCTCTGTGCCCCATCGTGCAGTAGCACTGATGAGAGGTTGGCATTGCATGCCCCATAGACTGACACTGCATTCTCTGCCATGGGACAGATGGGACAGAGCCCTGGCTCTTTTTCCTGTGAGGGCTTGCTAGTCCTGACCTGGAGAGCCTCCCCCATCCCAGCTATGTGAGCAGCAGGGAGTTGGTGGGGGAGCAAGTGCATTTTAACCTGGTTGTTGTTGGGGTGGTTTTTTGCCTTTTGTTTGATGTGAGATCATTTGATCAGTGCTGTTCCAACTGCTCCTGTGTCATGGTAGTTAATGACTGTCTTCTGGGCACGGAGAGTCTTTAGTGAGGTACTGGTGATGCTGACTGATTGCATTCTTGTGCTTTCCTGTGCTGATTAAAAAGACAGTGTAGAGACCTTGATTTGTTCTTACTTCTGTTTTTCCTTTTATTTCTCTATCATTACCCGTGCATGCTTCCTGGAACCTACCCACCACTGGTCCTTTGCTGGGTGCTGTGAATTGCTGTTGCTCTCTAATTTTATGTTCCAGTAAGGCAGAGACTGCAGTTGCAGATGACAAAAGATTCTGCAGGTTAAAAAGTTACTAAGCAATGAAGCAAATGATGTCTGCCAGATAGATGGGCCCTAGTGCTGCATGTTGCCCATTAGGTTTTACTGCTGGTGCAGCTCCCCCTGTGGCTTTGCTGCCAACAGTAGCAGTGTTCTCCTGGGCACAGTGGGGATAGGATTACTGCATGTAATCCCTGTGTTTTCCCAGGACAGCCTCTTCCAGGAGGTCCGGTCTCTCCTGCAGGAATGCAGAATGTTGGCTCTTGTTGAGGATCAGTCAGAGGGAACAGCTCTGGTGCAATAAGGAAGAAGTCAGAGTGTAGTAACTAGTACAGCAAAATGATGGTCTGTTTTGAATGCTAAAAATTTCATGGCAGGGGCAGTTGCTTCTGAGGGAAATGGTTTCAGAGCTTGTGTTCTCAAGACACTGACCCAACCTAACCAAGGTTGTCCGTCCAGTTTGCAAGGTAGTGGTGAGCTGGTGGATGGAGCAAAGTAAGGAGCCACAAACTGTGAAATAATCTTGTTCCTCTGGGTGCAGTGACCTGCATGGCATGGGTGTGATGCTGCAGAGAGCTGAGTCCCACGTGAGTCTCTCCTTTGGAACATAGCCATCCTACCATTTTCCTGAGGGGATGCCTCTACTCACAAGTTGTTGGCGTTACTGGGGAAGGGGAGTTTTATGGGGCATGGGCAGTTGTAGCTGAAGGAGAAAGCTGAAATCTGAATGCCACAGAGAGCACTTGCTGTTCAGAGCAGCTCCTGAAAGGTTGGTTTGGGGACACACATGCAGGGACCTGAATCACTAGCATTTCTCTGGAACTTCTGGAAAGCAGTCAGTGAGTGAGTGGAGGAGCAGGGGGTTAATTTGATGGCAAATTATCTTTAAATCACAGTGGTGCAGCTCCACTGACTTCTGGTTTGTTGCAGTGGAATAAATGAGCGACTGTAGCCCCTGGGGCTGATACAGGTAACTGCTGGAAGGGAATTCAGCAGCCTTCCCTCTTATTGACTGTGTCTGAGTTGCTTGCATCCATCACATTGCTTTTTAAGACTCTGATCCCCCTAAGGTAACCTACAAAAAGACTTTTAGATTGTGACTCCATTAGGGTTTTTTTTTTTTCACAGTAAAGATCCAGTAAACCATTAAGAAAAAAAAAAAGAAAAAAGCTTCCTCTGCATGTTTATCCTTGTAGTTTGTGGGGTGTCACATCAAACTCCTTGAAGATCATCTACAGTCCAATTTTGTCTGTCCTTGCCTGACACCAAAACTGGTGTTTTTCCAGCTTCTCATGAGATTGTAAAAATCTGAATGACTATTTAAAGTCTGTTTGGAAGAGCAGCTATAAGTCCCTTCAAGTTCTTTCTCATACTTGACCATCTTGGAATTCATGTTTTCTAGACAAGAGACTTCCAAGAAGAATGGGTTGAATAAGACTTGGAAGGAGAAATGCTTTAACCTCAAAATTAAATTGCTCTAGTTCCTTTGTATCTGACAGAAAGGTGCAGATAAAGATTTTATGTGTTTAAAGAAAAAGGCTGTTCTTCCTGCAGTAGTTTTCCTGAGCAAAAGTCAAAGCAACTAGTAAGAAGGGCAAAGGATGCTAACACAAATTCTTCTATTACACAGAGGATGTGAGTTTTTTGTCATCTGTGTAGGAAGTTGATGCCTTTTAAACCTTTCTGTTAGATATTCTTAATACCTTCTGCTGCTCTTTGACCTGTCCTCTGTCTAGCAACTGCATCTTAAAGAGCAGATGAAATCATCTCAAGGATGGCAGGTCCTAATCTCAGTAATAGTTTCTATCCATTACAAGGTATGAAGTTGAAATTATCTGTGAGTGGGTTTATCTCAGATCCCACGTAGCATTTTTTTCTCAGCAGCAGCAAGAAAGGGAAATTATCAGGCAGTGGGGAGCAGCTGTTTATTTTTAACTTACCCTTTCTTTTTAAGTTCTAGTCCATAATTAAAGGAGATGAGGAGCCAATGAAATACATAGCTAAAGGGATAAGCTGGTCTCAAGCTCATTGCAGAGATTACGATAAGTAATAGAGACTTTGGGCCCTCTTTTCCTTCCCTGTCCTCATCCTGAAGTATCAAACTGAGTTCTTGGCTGCTTTTCAAAGGGGATGCAAGAGGGCAGATTTAAAGAATTCTGGTTACAGAGCTCACTGCTGCCCTCAGAGTTTACTTGTCTTCACCGTGGTTTGAGCTTGCCTCTCTTGAGTATCAGAAGAGATCTCTACTGGGAGCTAGCAAGGAAAAATCCTGATTGTTCCCAAAGAAACATGTGCATCCATTGACTGATCACACCTGTGTGGCACTGTGCATGTCTGTGTGTGAGAGAATACAAGGAGACTGAAGGGAAGGTTCCTGGGGAGTGGAGTAGCCCTGAATAAAATGCCTTCACTCTTGAAACACTGCTGGAGAAGCCTGTTCAACTCCTCACCTTTCAAACCAGGCTCTTTTTCTGCAGCTTATTAATCTTGGTCAATTTGGCTTCCTCTGACTGACAGGAGCAAGCTGCCAAATTCTTTATTGCTCAGAAGAAGGTGCATTATGCTATCACACTCCATCCCTAGTGGATAGTTATTCCTGTGCTCAGGTGGCTTTCTTTCATCATTGCTCTTGGCTCTGCAATACTTCTTGTTAGCTTCTGCACACAGGAGCAAGAAGGGCAGGCTGAATTTGGAGGTGGCTGTCATTGCAGGGGTTTCTTTCTGCCAGTGGAGCTGACAAACAAAACAGCATTAAGAAATGAATAGTGGAGAGGAGGCTGTGAGCCTTTGCAACACTGGCAGGCTGTTCTTAAATAACATTGCAGAATCAGAATCAATGCAGTTGGAAATGGCCTCTGAGACCTTCACGTCCATTCCTGTCCCTATCTTGCTTCTGCAGTGCTGGAGGACAGTTGAGCTGCAGAGTGTGACCATTTCACCTGGGAACCACTTTTGGAACCTCTTTTTTGCCCCCAGTCCTCATTTGGGTGATTCCCTGTGGCTCCTGCCACCTCAGGCCTTAACATGAATGTCTCTGTGCTCCACTGTCACTTGCAGAATTTGGGGGAAACAAGCTTTGGAAGGAACCCTAAGCATCTTCAGATTTCTTAGAATAAAGGATGTAAGGACAAGATTGAGTCCTGTAAAGGGCAGGAGCTGCCATCTGCCTAAAGGGGCAGTTGAGAGAGTGCTTGCATTGTTGGGACTGCAAGAGGAGATGTGCAAGGGCTCCTTGTTGTTCTGGTCACTGTTGTCTTAAATCCTCTGCAATGCATTTCTTAGGATCTTTTCTGAATTGTGATGCCTTGGAGCAGGGTCCTCTTCCTTTGCACCTTGAACTGTGTCTCTTCCTGACTGAAGCTTGTCATAAGCAGGGGGCTACTGTAGTGCAAACCTCAGATGTTGATACTCTGTTTAGCTCTCAGGGCAAATGGCAACAGCCTAAGAAAGAAGATAATGTGTTTAAGAGAATCATTTCAGGCATGTTTTTCCAAGAGTGTTGACCTCTGATTCATTGCAGGAAGATTGTCACTAACCATCTCACAAATGCTTGAGGAATAGGTTAGTCTATGCCATGCTTTAAAGCTAAAAATCATTATGGAAGTCCCTCTCGGTGTTCCCTAGTTAGGAAAATGAACAGTTAGTTCAGTAGGACAGAGATGTGTAGCTATGAATTTGCAAGTATAGCCCAATGCTGGGAGCAGAGTAGGGCAGTAATAAAAGCTGTAACTGCTTTGATTGCAGTAAAGGCTGATAGTAAAGTATCTCCTGGGTGGAAAGACCTGGATTCATGTCTTTCTAAAAGCAGAGTCTGTACCAAGGCTGGTCTTCTCTTAGTGCCTGTCAGAAGCTTGTTTCTGTCAGGAGAGACATGCAGTGCCCTGTGTGGAAGCTGATCTGAGCAGCTCTAGAAGCTGGTGATTTAGCAGGCTGTGAATGGTGATTCACAAACCAGGAGGGAAGTGTGGTGGCAAAACTAACCTTGGGAGGACTGTGGGGTTGGGAAAATCTGTGTTTATGTAGTGCTTCTGGGTTGCACCTGGGTGTACATGTGGTAATTAGCTGCTTGATTTATTATTATGTCTAATTCTGATGACAGAAAGCTGCTGATGTCATGGATCTAGGTTCCATCTACCATTCTCATTAATGGAGAAATTCTGTAAATTCCAGGACTGTTCCCTGGCATTAGGAAGACTTTAGTGCCCACCTCCGTGTTGTTAGTCATGAGCCAAATATTGGCCGTTAAAGCCATCTCTGTTGTGAAAACAGGTGCCAGAGCTGTGATCCATCTCAGCCGTGCTCCTCCTGTGCTGAGAAGTCTGTGGATTCTGATCCCTGTGCTCTGTTTGGCTGTTTCTGGCAGGTTTTGGAAGTGGTTCGGTCCAACTACGACACGCTGACCCTGAAGCTGCAGGACGGCCTGGACCAGTACGAGCGCTACTCGGAGCAGCACAAGGAGGCTGCCTTCTTCAAAGAGCTGGTGAGCTGCCTTCACTCTAAACATCAACAGCCCTCTTCCAGAGCCTTTGTTATGGCCTGGGCAGTTGTTTTTGGGGTACAGCTGAGCAGTCCTGTTACTCTATTGGACTGCCTCCAAAGACAGGGCAGGAGCAGGATCTGGACAGACATTGCCTGTCTTAACAGATCTGAGAGCTTCCTGGAGCTCCCTGTGTGGCTGAAGAGGAACCTCCAGGCTGCTTAGGCCAGTACTGGTCAGATGGTCTCTGTTCCTTTTGCCAAGGGGATTTGCTGTGCTTTGTAGTGGTAAATTTGCATGGGGAGAAGCTGACTGAGCTGACTGCTCCCACCTGGGGTTACACAGGCAGAGCAACTTTGGATTTTTGCTGTTGTTAAGGGGACCAAAAAGTTTGGAACTGAGGAGGGCATGTGATGTCGGTGAAATGTGTTCCTGCTCATTGCTTTCCTCCATCACTCACAAAAAAGGGTTCCCAAGCAAAGAAAGTGAAGGCATTCCCTAGAAACGTCTCCTCCTTCTGCAAGAGGAGAAGACTGATGGTAGGAAGCCCCACAAAAATTATAGAGCAAAAATGAGTCTAAATAATTCAGGTTAGTGGTTATAATTCTTCAGCAAGCCAGCTTGCTTACCCTGCTCCAGAGAGCTCTGATGGAACTTTGCTTGTCCAACAGCCCCATGAGCATGGAGGCAGTGTTTTTGTAGTGGCTGGTGTGTGAGGGAAGCCTCACTCTTGAATCATTACAGCTTCAGCAAAGGGAAGGATCTCTAACTTTCACAGCCTTCTACACCAGTCTGAGGACTGATTGTTTCTCCCAGCTCTGTCCCTGCTGATTGATGAGTAATTGATGCCTGCCTACTCTGTCACGAGTCTCCATGAATTTGGGCATGTTGTGCAGCCCTCTGTCAGCTCTGCTCCAGAACAGGCACCTGAATTGGTTTTGTTTCCTTTTACAGAATGCTTTTAACACTCTTGGGGTCATTCCAGCCCTGACATTCAGTAGTGTATGGGCAAAACCACTTGCAATTGCTTCTATTCCATTTTTCTATGTTCCTTTGTGCCTGTTTTTGTTTCTCTGGCCTGCTGTTTGATACAGCTTTCCTGGAGTACATGCAAATAAACTTGGCCATAGCCTTCCTGTGGCACAGGCTTCTTCTGCTACTGTACCCTGGAAATAAGACACATTCCTGTTTCTGTTGTCATCTGTTCTGTCCCAAGGGCTCCCACCCTCAGCCAGCATCTCCTTCCCCAGCCTCTTAGCCACATGACTGCTCTGCTTCCTGCATGTCCCCCTTTCCACTTGGCCTGGCAGAAGCTCAGGCCAGTCATGCCAAATTATTAAAATTACATTCTCAGTCCTATGATCATCACAGACACAAAACACTTCAGCTAAAATTATTTTCTTCCTAGACCAATTTCCTATTTTTTTCAAAATCCCAATTTTGTATCATTTAACAATCTGTTTATCGTAACCAGCCCATCAACTCCCTTCTGAAAATTGCCCATCCAGGTACCCCTGGGACCCTCTCCTCAAGAGCATATAAAAGCCTGAATAATTACTGTATAAATGTGCTGATTTGACCCAGTTGTGAATCTGTTTAATCCACATCTCTAGATGCCCTGAGAATTGGGACCCTATTAAATGTTCTTTACTCACAGCTACAGAAAATCCCCTGCATTCCATTAAGCTGTTCCCTCCCCACAGCAGGAAGTGAACCTGATGCGTTATGATTTGTCTTCAGCAAATTCAGTTGGCCTCCCAGCCTCCTCACTCTGTTTTTCTCTAGGTGCACAGTAACTGATGGCTTTATTAATTGTTCAAACAACTCATCAAAAAGGCCCTAATCTGCCCTGTCCTTCCCATAGCCCCTTCAAACCAGCTACTTGCTTTCTTTTTGTGAAGGTTTTGAGTCTTTACTTCAGCTGCTGTAGCTGTTCTGATGTTGGATAATACCCCCCTACCCAGTGTTTTGTGTTTAACCTCTGAGGTTTGCAGGATTTCAATAAGGGGGCAGAGGGAAGTTGCAGCAGATCTTTTTGTGGGCTGTACCAAAGGAGCAGAGCCAGTGATGAACTGCAGGTTTCTGAATTCACATTGGTCCCATCAGGTCTTTCTGGACAGGATCTTTTTGCAAATAACCCGGCAGAATCTGGGAAGAATTTTCTTATCACTATCTGCGAATGCATCAAAGCAAACCCTTCTTGGGTGGGGAATGACACAGAGGAGACGTTTTCCTTTCCAGCTGCCTTTTTATCTCTCTGCTCCTATTAAGTAGGTGAGCAGAAGCTTCCCCAAGCCATTCTGGGGGCTCCTTTATGCTTAGAAATCTTGTTCTCACTCCTTTGACCTGCTTTGCTAATGCACTGCTTCGCTTCTCTTGCTTTGCCTCAGTGCTGCTCTTTCTTGTTAATCCCAAAGAAAAATCTGCTTTCTTCTCCCATTCCCTTTACAAAGAGGTTTTCAAAGGCTGCGATACTGCAGCTACATTGTGGTAGAAGGTGATGTGCAGATTGTTTTATCAGCTGGGTTTTTTGGCATATTGTGCTGCGTTTGAGGGGCTAAAGGAAGGAAGTTGGGAAGTTTTCTAACACTTTTTATTTCTTTTCCTTTGAAGCCTCAGGGATGTCATTTGAGGCCTGTGCTGCTTTGATAGAATGAGTGGTTTGGATGTGAGCTTCTGGACCCTCACATTGCAGCTGGAGGAATGTGTGGAAAGAGATTTCAGCATCTTTCCAAAACATTCACTGTCTTTGCAGTTAGATAGGTTTCATCAGTCTCAACGTAGTCTGATTAGGGATTGATTTCTATGAGGGAAATTATATTAATTTGACTTTTAATTAAGTGTCGTCAGTGTAAACCTTCTTCCCATTGTACAAATAACTTAAGGGCTGCTTGTTGATTAGGAATAGGTTTAATTGATGAGACTTGCTGTGAAATAGGAGTGTCAGTACAACCTTGCACACTTCAGCTCTAATGACACAAAACTAGAACCTAATCATGCTTTCCCCCCATGGCTAATGCCTTTGCTTTCATTTAGATATCCTTCCACAGATGATGTGAACATTTCATGCATTTCCCATTTCTTCAAATGTTTGTGGACTAATAGTAAGAAAACAGTTTTAAAGCTCTTCTGGCCGTAGTGCTCCAGGATACTCCATACAGAAGTAAGAGAGATACTCTGCTTGTACTTCCTAGCAGAATGAATGTTAAAGCTCTGACCTTGACTTCTGTAGTTTTGGGTCCTTTGTGTAAGCCAGTCTGGAGGGATCTGGTAAATTCCAGGCTGGCAGCCAGGCCTGGGCTGCCCACTGCACTGTGAGCTAGGAGGAGTCCCGGAGTGTATCCTTATGGAGCAGCTTAGGCAGACCACAGGAAGCTTCTGAAATTGATCCTTGTTACAGCCTGACACCTCCCTGTGTAACTGTCTGGTCTTCCAACTCCAAAAGGGAGACGAGCTCTGGCTCCCTGTGCTGAGCCCTGGTGCTGGAGATGACTTGATTTAACTCTAATTTGAGCTATTCTTACCTTTTAAGCAGGTTGTTTCAGGCTGCCTGATTTCCCAAAGCAGAAGAAATGCTGGGCAAAGATTTGTGTAAACATCACTCTTGTGTGTTATCATGCCCGCTCTTCTCCACAACTTATGCTAAGGCACATCTGTGTCCATCTAGACTGCTCTTGACCAAAGGTTGTGTCTAAAGCTTCTCCTGAAACCCAAAGCTGTCTTTAAATGAAACTAGCTCCACAGTAGCTCCAGGTGAGCTCCTCCACTGCTTAACAGCCCACAGGTTTAAAAAGTATTTCCTCTTTTCCTGTGTAAATCTTCTTTGTCTTAAATTAGGCTGAGTATTTCTTGCCCCATCCCTGGGGAGCCAGATAAATATTACTCACTGTTCTCTTTCTGACCTCATTTTACATAATGGAGTGTGTTTGCTCTATTCCTCCTTCTCTTTGCAAACTAATCAGTCTAATTAATTCCTTGTGCTCTACCCCATAGCTACAATTTCTGCTAAGCCCTGTGTTCTCATTGTGCCACTTCAGCGCCACTCCAGCGCCTCTCCAGCCTCCCTTTCTGGGCTTGCAGAGACTCCTTCTTGGAGACCTTGATGTGCATACAAGCTGGGAATATTATACTGCTGGTGCCTGGCTTCTGGCAGCAGCTCCTGAGGCCATTCCTGCTTGTTCTTTCTGTTGCTGGGACCCAAAGAAATGCTTCTGGTCAGAATAAGGGTAGTGGCTTACACTACTTGGAGCATCTGCCCTTTTCTTCAGGCAGCCCCATTCCCCAGGGCAGAGGACTCCCCACAGCTTGTTACTCACGTTCTTTCCTTCTTGTAAGAGCTGACTGGGTCACTGGTGTGGGAGCACTGGTAGGACTGGCACCAAATCCTGTCAGTGGAGCTCCTGTCAGCAGGACAGCCCCGTGCCAACAGTGTTCTGGAGACCACCTGCAGTGGTGTTTAACACAGGGTACACCCTGTGGTTACCTTGCAAGACATGGTTCCAAACTATTGGAGGATGGAATAAGTAAAAATACACCAAAAGAAGAAAGTTGACAGGTGCTCAAGGGAACAAAGATGCTTAGGGTCACTGCCAAGCATCCTGATGAAGGAGAGTTTGTGGTTTCTGCAGATGACGTAAAAGTTAAGTACTTTGTCTTTAAGAGAAGACATCTCTGCTGGCATGCTCAGGTTGTGAGGGTCTGTGCAATGGGGCTCACTGGGGTTCATTTCCCAGCTTTCCCTGTTAACCTTCCAAGTTTTGATTTCCTCCCCTCCCTTGCACATTCTACCTTTTGGGTAGCTTTCTGCCCTTTCTCTCTTTTCTCACCAGGGCAGAAAGTGGGACCCTCAGCAGTATGTGGTATATGTATGTATGTGCTCTCTCAGCCCCCAGTGTTGGATTCCTCATTATGCATCCATATAATTCTTCTCCCAGTGCTTTTATAAAGCACAAAACACTAACCAGGTCAGCAACAACCTTATTATCACAGGCTCCGAGTCTCTGGGAGCTGTAATCCTGTTGTTTGGATGAGCTTGTGTCAGTTTTGCTTTCTGTCACTGCTGCACAGTTGCTGACACAGATGATGTTTGACTTTGTTTTCTCGTTGCCAAGTGCAGCTGAGACCGAGCCCAGTCTGGGGCCTGAGTATTTGGCCAGCAAGTCTGCAGGCACAAGGGGGAACGGGAAGCTGCTGTCAACAGGGCTACCCAGCTCTTCTTTGTGTTCTGTGGGTGACCAGAAGTCTGGGTGTCATTGAGGGATAAAGGTGTCTCTTCTTCAGAGACGTCAGTGAGCCAGCTGCACATGGACACACAGCTGGCTCTGAACCCAGGGGTTTCTGCCAGCCTGGGTGGTAATTTGTGTTTACAGCACAGTGGCATGGCCTCGGTCCTTTCTTTCTGTATCTTTGGCTCTGTGGGTTTTGGAGCAGGACAGAGGCCATGGCATTGCATTAATCCAGGAAATGCTGGCTGGTGCTCCAGTGGGCACTGGTAGAATTTGGGATTGCTCACTTCCCATCTCTTTGCCCCAGAACAGGAAACACATCATAGCTCGTGCATCCACATAGAGCATCTTCTCCCATCCCTGTCTCATTGGGAATCTGCTCTCCTTGCTGGGATGTCACTGTAGGCATTCCTGATTTTCCAAGAAATGGCTGAACCTCAGTATTTCCTTGCTAGGCTGAAGTCTCAGTGAGAGCTTGCTGCAGCAATTTCTGTGGAGCTGCAAATGCAAAACAGCTTCATGCTGATCACGGAGGTCAGCAGTGTCAAAACTACCAGCCTCGCAAGGAGCCAGCAAGAATCCTGTGGCTAAAACACCTCTTTTTGTTTCCTTCAGGTTCGGTCCATCAGCATCAACGTGAGGAAGAACCTTGCTTTCAACACGCTGAGCCAGGAGCTGCTGCTGAAGGAATTCTCCACGATCTCGTGAAGCGGGGCCGCTGCCGCTGCCGGCTGAGCAGAGCGGGGCCCGCGTGGGCAGCGCCGCTCCAGCTCTGCGGCCGCTCGCCTCCTGCCCGCCAAGGGGACTGGGTTTCTTTCAGGGGAACGCCTCGCTGCTGTGTGTTTGATCCCAAAGGAATGTTCCAGCAGAACTTGGGCTGAGGAGAGGTGATTGCCGTGTTGAGGAGGAAGCAATTTTTTAATGGTGCCATGGGAGTGGGCAGCCATTCCTGTGACACAGCAATGGGAGATTCCCTCCACAGCCTCAGGGAAGATGCACTGGAAACCTTTGTAGCAGAGCTGGGGAGAGCTCACAACTGAAATAATAAAACCAGCCCAGCTGTGTGAAACTGTTCTGGGTAGAGATTGCTCACCTGCTCTACGGGGAAAGCTCTCTGATCCCAGGTGAGGGCTGCTCTTTTCCATCAGCCTAGGTCAATGTGTCCTCCTGTAACGTAAGTCAAATCCGCTGCCATCCCATTGGGAATGGCTTTGGATTATAAAACAGTTTCCCCAAGGAGCAGACCTTGCTCACTGCTGTCTCCTGATGTCAGAAGGTGTCACTTCAACCAAGCCATCGGATTACTGAGAAGGGGAAACTTTGCCTCCAAGGCTGTTGGCTTACAGGAGCCAGTGTGAGCCAGTATACAAGAATATGGATCATCAAACAGAGCGCTTTGTTACTGGAGACCAGCTCTGCTTGGGGTCACTGTTGCTTCCAGTAGACCCAGCTCATCTGCTGTTTCTAAGGTAGAGGGACATTTTTAGATACTTGGTTTTCATGGGGCAGAGGAGATGCTGACTCCTTCTCCCCACTCACCTTATTGCCCATCAGAGGCCGCTTTGCGACAATCCTCCTCTTCCTCACAGGAACATCTGCCTTGCACATGTTTGCAGCTGCCTGGTGACCTTCATGAATGAAGAAGTCTCCAGTTTTTCCCTTGTGTGTAGCACACAGTTACAATGCATCTGGAGAAGTAGCAACTTCACTTTCTTGCCCTCCTGTCTTCACCAAGCGACTTAACAGCCAGGGTCTGCTGAGGGCTTCCTAAGGAAGAGCTCTGGGATGGTGCTGTGGGGCACAGGCAGACCTTTCTGCTCCAGAGCCGGTGCTTCAGAGGTGCCCAGATCTGGCAGAGCCTGTTCAGAGTGCTGTGTCAGGCTTCCAGCTCAGGAATACACAGCATAAACACCCGTTCCACACTGTCCCCTGCTCGTGCATTTTCAGCTCCCAGCAGTGATGTTATGATGTTAGGATTTGGCCTGACTTGGTGGATTGAAGTAGAAAAGTTATTTGTATCCCAGATTCACAGGGTTTTGTTTTCCCCCCTCTAGAAAACAGGTGTTTTGTTTTTTTTTTAAAGTGCCTAGTCCTGCTCTTAGCCTTGTAGGTTAGTGTGAGTAATGTGGATGTCATGCTCATTTACTACCATTTTTAGGCAAGGCTTTTTTCATGCTAATGTGTGTTAATTGTGTTAATGTTTCATCTTACCTGCTATGAGCATGGGGAACTGAAAGCTGTGTCCTTGGCCACCCACTGGGCACAACACTGGATGAAGTCCCCGTTTTCCTTGGGAGCACTGGCTTCTCTCAGCAGAAAATACTGTTCCTCAGCAGGGAATTGTCTGGTTTTTAACAGCTAAGCCAGACATTTATTTGCTTTCTGCCATGCAAGTGTATGGGAATGTGTATGTGTCAGAGGGACAGTGCTTAGGAGAGCAAGCAGGCTCCATAAAAATCCCTGAGAACAAGCCAGGGCATGTAGAGGAGGCAGCTTCTCCAGTGGAAAATGAGGAACAGTTGTTTCCAGTACGTGGTACCTGTCTGGGGGGATAGAGGGGGATCTCACCTCTGAGGGGGGGAGTTCCTTCTCAAGGGGACTTGAGGTGCAGCCCCAGCCCTGTGACTGTTGGAGCATTGAGTCACCCAGCTGTCCTCATGCCTCCTGTTCTCTGAGCCCATTTAGGCTGAGCCCAGACACACATGTGAGACAGTTTGGGGTGAGTCTGTTTCTGCCTTGGCAACCTGTGGAATTTTCAGCTTTTCACTCTGGGCTCAGCTATCATAAATCTTGTCTCCCTGAGGATGCTCCCTTGCTGGGATGGTCATGGAAGCCCAGGCTGTGTGTGAGATCAGCTCCTGAGCACAGCCCTCATCCAAGTCTGAGCAGGGGAAGACTGTGATACATGTCCTCTTGTCACACTGTCACTGAACCAAGCACTGTAAATGGATGTACATACAAACCTAGAGCTCAATAAATAGCAGAGCCCTGCCTCTCTGGAGTGTGCAGTGTTTGTCCTTCACAGGAGGGAGAGTGGGGTGTTTTGGGAGTGGCCCTGTCACCTGCCCTTGGGCTCTTCCAGCCTGTGCAGAGGGAGCTTGTGGTGCTGCCCAGTGATGCTTTGTCCTTGGTCCAGTCTGCAGGTACCACCCAATGGTCATCATCCCTTTTCCTCTTACGTGTCCCTGTGGCACTGAGGAAACCATGAGCAAGGCTGAGAGCCCGTGAGTGAGGGATGCAGGCACCTGCCTGTCTGCTGTCAGCAGACTCCTGCTCAGAGATTCTGCTGCACGTTTGCCTGCTTTGTTAAACACCCTACTGCTATTTGTGTTTTGAGGCCAGCTTGAACTGAGCAGAAAGTCATTTAAATCTTAACATTCAGCGTCAGGATGTGACGGCCGCAAACTTTCCCGTATCTGATCTGAGCAGGTGAGTCTAATTCATAACTCTGTCTGTTATTGGAAGAGCTGTTTCTGAGGCTTGGGAGTGTGGGGAGAAATCAGATCGCTGTCTTTAAATTATGCAGCAGCTGCAGGGAGACAAATATTTTACAAAACAATGACAGAATTCTGAAAGAGAATTGAATTTGAGCAAAACTTTGGAGGGAGTTACTAAAAACTGTTCTATAAGTGCCACTGTGATTTTTGATCTCTTTTTCCTTAGCTCTTACAGGTCCCACTTTTCATGCAGACTCGAGAGAGAGGCAGCTCCTCAGGAGCTGAGTCTTCTCTTCACAGGCTGTCAGCTCCACATGGTGTTTTGTCTGTTCTTTGGGGATGTCAGGAACAGGTAGTAGCAAACCCCTGATCATGTACAGCAGCCAGAGAGTGGGGTGCACCTTTGCCCATCTGCTGTTTGGTTTGCAAACCTTTGTCCCCTTTCTTGTCATGGCTATTGCCTGCTCTGGTCCTGTATCCACGGCACAGGGGCCATTCCTCTGCAAGATCAAGCTGCCTTCCATGTGAGCATGTCCTGGTACCTGTTGTGGGATGCTTTTCTCTTCCTGCTTGAAGAACTGGACACTCCTTGCTCTGGGGTCCTGCAGACTGTTGATGGTGGATATCTGGAGGAGAAGTCCTGGAAAGAGATGTCTCCTAGACAGCACTTGCACAAGGGATCAACTCCAGTGTGCTCCACCTGCTTCCCCACATTTCCTTCCCAGGGTGGAGCTGCTCTTTCCTAGCTGCCACTCCAGCACAGGGTAGGCAGAGGGAGTGGCTGTTCCCCCTGCCAAGTCACAGCTGCCACTGTGTGTGGTGGGATGGTGTGGCCAGCAGTCAGTGTGAAGATTTGCAGCTGGCTCTTGGCACTGAACAGCAA
Organism: Petroica traversi; assembly: GCA_025920805.1. Taxonomy (NCBI): domain Eukaryota; kingdom Metazoa; phylum Chordata; class Aves; order Passeriformes; family Petroicidae; genus Petroica; species Petroica traversi. The sequence continues at coordinate 13,129,429 of JAHLSL010000018.1, read as the reverse complement.
TTGGTGTCAGCACTGATGCCTTACAGATACTTATTCTCATCTCCTGTGGGGCTCTGTTTTCCTGTTTGGTATTTGGGATGAGCAGGGTCATGCTGGACAGAAGTATGATGGGTTTTTTTTGGCAGATGAGCCACTGCAGTAACCTGAAAGGAAAGAGGTAAAGCCCAGCTTTGGGAAGTGTAGAAATCCAAAGAGGCCAGGATAAGATGGGCTTTTCCCCTGGTGGCAACTTATTAATGCCTGTGCTGATGCTTTCAGGGGGAGGGCAGACAGAAAAATAGGAGATGAATGGAAGTCTGGACCAGGAGTCTAGAGAAGGGCTGTTGCAAGGCCTGTGGGACCTGGAGGGCCCTGGGGCTGCTGAGAATCCTTTGTGCTGGTCAGAGCCTTGGTTGTGCCCAGGGGGACACTGATTGAGCAGAGGGGTGATCCCAAATACATATGATAGGCAGCACCCTTGAGGAGGGAGCATTGCTGAATGCTGTTGTCTTTCTAAAGCTTCTTTGAGCCACCCTGGCAAGTGCTCAGGGATGCAGACCTCAGATGTGACCCAGCGTGGCTGTCACCCCTCAGGGTTGTGACTGACTGCAGAGAGAGATGCTGATGATGGGGCTGCCCCTGCCCCTGCCCTACAGCTGCCCACACATCAGTCAGGACCAGCAGCTCATGCCCAGAGGAGCCTCTGGACAGGCTGGGGCTCTCCTGGAGCCCTCAGCATCTCAGCACATCCCAGAGGGCCAGAACAAGCACAGGGTCCTGTGCTGCCCTCTCCCAGCTTGGCAGCTGCTGGAGCACAGGCTGGGCCATGCTCTGCAGCCTCTGCTCTCTGTGCTGTCCCTCCAGGGCTAATTGAATCATGTGGCTGGAAATTGAATCCAATTGAATAGATTAAATGAGCCGGGCTTGCCGCTCACTGCAGCACAGCTCAGAGCCTTGCCAGGCTGCTGCCAGGGGCTGGGAGCTCCCAGGAGTCCCACGGGGGCTGGGGAGGCTGCTGGGAGAAGTTCACCCACTCCAGCTCTGCTGTGACAGATGAGCCCTCAGCCATTTCTCAGTGATGTGCAGCCTGGCTGTGTCCCAGGGCCCACGGGTCACTCTGCTACAGGCGTACAGAGGTTGGGTTGGCTCGTTTCCCTTCTGAAGCAATTAATGACTAATTAGCTGGAGCTCTTCTGCTCCAGGGGTCAGCCAGGGCCCTCCCAACAGTGTTCAGGGGCCAGGATGCTCTAATGACCTGTGGCTGCTCAGCAGTTCCAATCCCATTGATCCCCCAGCAGCACTCACCTGCAGCACCCCAGCCCTGCTCTCAGCCTTTCTGCTGCAACCATTGCCAGCCAGTGGGATGGGACAGGATGGAGTGGCAGGGGCAGCTGAGTGCCCACAGTCACAGCAGAGACATCCCCTGCCTGAGCTCAGGCCCTGGCAGAGCAGGAGGACGCGTGGCTGCAGCCTGGACTCGCTCATGACAGAGATGCACATCTGTTCTCAGAGCAGACCTGAGCTGCTGAAAGAGTCCCTGGTGTGGCATCCAGCATGGCATAAATGAAGGTTGGAAATAGTATCTAGTTCCTCTTTAAATAAAGGCTGAGCCCACAGGCACTGAGCACACAAACATGAGATGCTTTGTAATGCTGGGAGAGCTTGTGAGACTCAGGGTATGTCCTGAGCCAAGGAATGCTCCAGTCTCCACTCCCAGACCAAGTCTTTTCTTCACACAGATTTCATATCTGTTATGCAGAAGTGGCAAAGAAACATTCTGGGTGGGCACAGAGCCCCCCTTCAGCCCACCCGGCAGTGAGGCTGTGCTGGGGAATCCCTCCTTGCTGGAGGCAGAAGCAGAGGCAGGTGACTGACTTTCGAGGATACAGAGTGTGATACAAAGTCCTTTCTCCTTCCTGCACACCCAGATTTCTCACACCTGCTGGTTTGCATTTGACAGAGGAGGTTCCCTTCCTCCTGCAGCATTCCTACTTGCAAGGCTCTCCTAGCAGCTTGCGGCATCATCTGTTCCTCCTCCAGCTTTGCAAGGCTTTTCAGCATCTGAAATTCCCCTGGGTCTGACTCTCACGGTGGCTCCCACCTGCCCGTGTGTCTCTGCAGGGTGGGTAGGTGGAGATGGGAGCAGCCCTTCCCTGTGTGTGTCCTGGCTGATGTCCTCGTGGGTATCTCCTCCCAAGGCCCTGCTGATCTGCTGTAGCTGTTCTGAGATCCCCGAGACCCATCTCTCTGCAGAGACCAAGGGGCTCGTCTTGGTCTTGTGTCACCCAGATCCATTTCCTCTGCAGATGCAGTAAATATTGTGGTTTCCTCCTGAGTGAGGCAATCAGCCCTGCCTGGAGCCCTCCCCAGACACTTCCATGGCCATGAACATCCCTGCTCCCGACTGTCTGGGTCCTGGCAGGGAATAGCCCCTGGTGCAGAGCTGCTCATCTCCATCTGCTGGCATGTTTGCAAGGGGTGAAGCTGGTTTAAGGAGCTCCTGTGTCTGCCCTCTGCCCCTGGAATCAGTCCCTGCACCCTTGTCCCAGCCACGGAGCTGCCTGGGAGCCTTCTCTGCTGTGGAAGCAGAGCTGTCTCTTGTTGCCACGTATAAATCTGAGACACCAGGTGATCACAGCCAAAATAGGATTAATGGCATCTGCTGGGAGCTCATCCCTAGGACTATTGATGGCCATGGCTTTAAAATACTGTTAACAGTGGATAAAGCACCGTGATTTCGAACACTTGACAATTACATCTCTGTTTGAAATTTCCTAAAGATAGGATCAGACTCCTGAGTGCTGCTCTCTGCTTTTTCGATAGAACTAATAAGAATGGAGATATGCAATTAGAGAGTGTGCAGGCTGATAGGCCAGATCAATGCCTTGTAGTTACCTAATGAAGTGTTAAATTATGTCTTTCCCTCTCCCTGTCCCCCAGTCACCCCCCCAGGCTGCTTGCAGAGGGCCTGGGGGAGAGCTCCCTGCATTCCTCTACCCCTGAGGTGCAGACCCCAGCACTCCTGACTCCTCTCCAGGGCTGTCTTCTGTGCCTTGGGACTGTCTCGGGTTTTGTGTTGATCCTGGGGTTTTCAGCAGGGGAGTGTAGGGACCTGTGGCCCCAGAGCTGGGGTGTCCCAGCAGGGAGCAAGAGGTGTAGATGAGCTGAAGGAATCAGCCCAGTATTGCTGGGGGAGTCCTGGAGGAGGAGCAGGGATGGTTGTGGGTGGGCTCAGCTTGGTCCAGCCCGGGTCTGGATGAGGCTGGTGGCAGCCTAGCACAGTTCTGCCTCCAGCCAGACTCTTCATCTGGTGGATTTCCAAACTTGTTCCCTTCCCCAGGTATGACAGGGCTGCACTGGCCACACGATGAGCTGGGGACAAACAAGGCTCCTGGGCAGCAGGACCCTGCTCATGCTTTCCACCCTTCCCACCCTGACTAAGAGCACTCCTGGCTGCATCTTCACTGCCCGGGGAGCAGCAGTAATCCTGTGCAGATGTTCCTTATCAAAGCATTGCTGTCCCTGACAGGGTGACAGATCGGTCACCTAGGGAGCATTCCTTGTGCCCAGGCCCATGTGAATGAGTGATTTCCATCATGAGGAGGGTGCTGAGAGGCCCTAGGGTCACCCTGCTCTGAGAGGCACATGGCCTGGGGTGCACCTCATGGGGCTGCACCGTTTGGGCCCAACCCTCTCTGCCTCCCTCTCTGCTGCTGTCACAGAGATGAGTTTGGGGACCTGGGTGCATCCTCAGGACCCCTGCCTGTCCCAGCAGGCTCGATTTATCCACCTGCCTGCCCTCCCCACTTCCCTGGCTCTGGGCTTTGGAGTATGGGCTTCATGGTCATCTGTGCCTGTGCAGCCTGTGCCAGGTGCTGGCCATCTAGAGCATGGTCCTTCCTCCCCGTTACCCCTTGAAACTGCAATCTGGATCCTCAGGAGCCAACAGAGCTCTTTCTGTCCTCTGGAAATAGTTAATCTGGTGGCATCCTCCGCAGTGCACACCAGCAGCCCTGCCTGCAGCTGGCTCCTGCCCATCCTGCACCTGCTGATTGCTTTTGTGGTGATGTGGCCAGCAGCAGCCAGGCTGCACAAAGCACACTTTGATTAAAACCTCAGACGCTGCTTAGGTGATTTTCCTCAGCCTGCCCAGTCTTTTTGCATCTGCTGCACGTCCCAGTGCGATTGAGACGTGTTGTAAGGGATGCTCAGCATTCTGGGGTGACTTTGCTGCCTGTCCCTGGCCAGACATTCGCCGAGGCCTCTCTTCCCCCAGAGCACCCACAGCAGGGCCCCTGTCTGGGTCTGGAGAGAGGGCAGAGACCACACACGTTCCTGCTTTTCCTACCCTGGCATCCTGCAGACCCCCAGCTCCCAGTGCCCAGAGGAACATTTAGGGGAGCACGTTGTATTTTTCCCCAGCAGAGAAAGGCTCAGAGGCTGTGAATCCTGGCAGAATGCCCAGCCCTCGTGTCTGCTGAGGAAAAGAGCTGTAACCAGCCATAAAGTGACTTGTGTCCCCCTTTTCCTACACTGTGGGGAGGGTGGGATGTGCCAGCCTGGGCCTGGGGCTGCTCCATCCCACCCCGTGGTTCCCACCAAACCACCCAGCTTCCCTCCTCTCCCCAGCCTGGCAAAGCATCTCTTGCTTGCCTGCCGGAACAGGAGCACTTAGCTGGGATAAAAATAGCCACGTTTGCCTCCCAATGGACCAGGGATGGCAGGAGGTGAAAACTTCCCTGTGCAGCTCTGCTGGGCTTGCCACATCCATAGCAGGATGGACCCCAAGGAAGGTGAAATCAGTGGGTGAGCTTGGGCATGGATCGTGCAATGCGCTCAGCCTACTTCCCTG
>JAHLSL010000018.1:13107983-13124198 GCA_025920805.1 Petroica traversi | reverse complement strand
AGCAGGGGGACAGTCCCGAACCCGGGGGGGAGGATGCTCGGGGGCGGCAGGGTTGGTCCCAGCATGCAGAGGTTGTCCCGAGGCAAGGAAAAGGCCCCGGACGGGGGCTGGGATGCTTGGATCGCTTTTGGCCGCCCCCAAGTTCTCAGTCCCTCACTGTTACTCCCAAGCCCCTCGGGACACCCGGGGCTGGCGCTGGGCTCTCTCTGCCATGCCTTGGATCTCCCCTGCACCCCGGGGTGGCACAGCAGCATCCCGGCAGCAGGTCCCCATGAAAGACAGGCTCACTCCAGCCAGAAAACCCCAGCAGCACCACGGTGCCTGGTGTCCTCACCCATGACCGATGTGCCCTAGAGCATCCCTTGAGACGTCCTGCCCCTGGGTGGGGTACCTGTGGCACAGAGAGGATTAAGATGACCCATTTGTGACCCTCCTGTATTCACCTCCATCCTCTGCCCCATCAGGGAATTGCCGAGCATCCCACATCCCACAACACCTGTCCATCCGTCACACCTCATCCTCCACTGTCCGATACGGAAGCAGCTGGGCTGGAGCTGGCAACACCCCTCCTTCCCCACGTGCTCTGCACAGATCAGGCCAAATCCTGTCTCCTTTCGGGGCCTCTGTCGCAGCAGCTGTGAAAAGGGGCAGCAGCTCCCACCTGCCTCCCGGGACCCACGAGGGAGATGAACCTTTCCTTAGGCAGTGGGGCTCGGTGTCCTTGTGCCGCAGGCTCTGCCGTGTGTGCACAGGCGGCTTCCCTGAGTCCCAGTGGTGCTTTTTCTGCCAAAGTCTGGGGTGGATTTCAGGATTTGCTCTGTAATTCCAAATAGAAGGTGGTAGCAGAGCAGGACCCCTACTCTGCTTTCCTGAGCAGCCCCACACACGGGAAACGCTGCTTACTGTCTGCCCAAACGTGCTGCAGTGAAGATATTTTTGAGCTGTGTAGGAACTTGGAACCCACACACAACTTTTGGTTTCTCCGGTAACTTTAAAATGTCCATATGGATTAAAATCAAATCATAGTTAAAAATAAATTCCAGTCTCTCCAAGACTGAGACCTTTTATGCCTGGGCTTACCTCTGAGCCAGCTGTGCAGCAGGAACCTGGGTAGAGCAGAGCTGTGCCACCATGCAAGTCCCTGCCCGCAGGGATGGGGCTTTGGAGAAGTCTTTGGGGAATAAGGCTGGAAATATCCACCCCATTTCCCAGAGCGGGAAACAGCCCTGTAGGGCATGTCACTCATTTTCCATCGCTGTCAAGTCAGTGACCTGCCAGGGCAGAGCCCGCAGCAGCAGCAGGGAGGAGGGAGCTGGCCCCCGTGGCACTGACTGCCTCTGTGCTGAATGCACTGAGGCTGAGCCCCCCTGGAGGGAAAGGTGTCTTTCTCCCAGAAAGTGTGGAAGTGATGCAGGGAGGAGAGGGGATGCAACCTTAACTCTAGGGAGGGTTTACTAGCGTGACCCCAGGCCTTTTAACCTGGTCTTGGCTCTGCTGATATCCTGGAGAACTGAGGAGCCAGGATCTCCATAGGGTCATAGCAAAGCCCTGGGGTGAAGCTGGCACGGTCTGTGCGGGCTCAGTCTGTACCTGCAGATGGGAGGGTTGCTGCTGGCACCTGCTGTTTGGTAGCTCAGCTCTCCTTGGGCTGAAGCCCGAGCAGTTTGGGGTGTTCCTGCAGCTTTGGAGACCCCCATCCATCACGGTGTGTCAGAGTTCAGAGGACTCTGCCCTGCAAGAGCTGCTGACAGAGATGATTTGGTGTCAGGCGAGGTGACAGCCCCAGGGCAGCTCCGGCAATTGCGGGTGTGGACAGGGACAGCAGTCAATCCTGCTGCCTCCCCATCACTGCCCGAAAGCAGGGTGAGAGCAATGTGATTCCCACCTATGCAGCGTTAGCAACACCCATTTCCAGAAGGAGAGGGGCTAAACAGGGAGCAGGACCCCCAGCCATGCTCAGGGTAGAAACTCTCCACAATATCCACTCATCCTTGAATTTAAAAAGCTGTACAGGAAAATTAGGGTACAGGGAGAGCCCCTACTCCCTGTTGCGTCTCCAGTGATGCCCTGGCTGTGTGGGCACGTGGATGTGTGTGTGAGAGGCCCGAGTGAATGAGAACTGCCTGCCTGTGAGCAGTGGGGAGAGCAGCAGTGCTCCCTGTGCCGGGAAAACACGGGCTGGCTGCTCTGGGGTGAGCTGGGGTGGACACTGCCTGAGCTGGCCCTGCTGTGGCAGCGTGGGGCAAAGGCACCCACCTGGGTATTAAGCAGAGAAATGTTTATGTTACACCACCAGGAAATTAAACTGGTCCATTTCTGGGATACTTAGATGACGCTAGAGAGAATTAAAAGCCATCCATAAATCACATTATTCCTCCAGCCTCTAATGGCATGAGCGATTAGTGTGCAAGCAGAGCCCAGAGCCAGTGTCTCGGGACTGCTCTGGCCATGGATTTCCATGTAGAAGATATGGGAATTCCGTACCACTTTGTCCGGAGAAGAGCAGGTATGGCATCCCTGACCCTGAATGCAGGTAGTGTGAGAGGTGAATGAGCTTGGATGGGGGTTTCCCTCCTGCCTGATGCTCACAGGGATGTGTGGGCATCAGGGCTGCCCTATCTCCAGATGGGGTCAAGGGTAGGTGGTCTGGGACTTGTCTTGCCCCATTAGACGAGCTGCTCCCAGCCATGCTGAATCCTGTGAGTGGGACAGCATGTGCCACCTCGGGGGCAACATCTAGCCTATTTGGGGTGGGGCAAAGCCCCTAACTGCCTCTTGGAAAAATGAGGGATTCATCTCCAGGGCAGTTGGGTCCCCCCAAAAAAGGCTCACTTTTCACCCTTGCCTTTTCCCCTGTGCTTTTTTCCTCCGGTTGTCATGATCTGGGGACTGGAGCAACTGCTTTGCTCCACCCCAAAGGCAGCGGCAGCGTTTGCAGGGTTGAGCAATTGCTCTAGAGATCATCTGCAGAGCTTTGGGATTCTCCTGTCTCCAGAGGCGCAGCTGATGGATGGGGACTCCCCAACTCCTAGCACTTTTAGCAGCCCACCCCGAGAGATGAAAGCCTTAGGCAGCAGCGTAGCGGCAGTGCAGCATCTGCCTGAGCTCTCCTCCCTGCCTGGAGGGAGGCTGTTTCAGAGGTATCTCTCCCCATTGCAGTAGGAAAGGAGAGGTGGGACCCAGCTGTGCCCCACGGACGCATCAGAGGGACAACGGGCCAGTCGGGTCGGTGGGAGGACAATGGGAGCAGAATTCTGGTCCCTGCCATGGGATAAAGCTGAGGAGCTCTGTCCCGGCAATGCTGCGGGAGGGTCCCGGGCAGATCTTGGGCTGTGCCAGGGGCTTGTTCTGCTGCTGGAAAACCCGGCAGCTTCATCCTGTCCACTCACAGCCCGTGATCAGCCAGGTGGGGGGAACATCTCCACCAGCTTGCCACTGCGTAGGACTTCCATCTGCACGGGGGATGAGTTATTTCCCAGAGTGTGGAGGAGGTGTCAGTGCTGGCCTGTCCCAAATAATGGTGTGTGTAGGGGGAAGCGCTGGGGCTGCAGCTGGAGGATGGAGTGGCAGAGTCCTTGAGTGGGAGCAAGGGCATGAGCAGGCAGGGGCTGCAAGTGTGCATGGCAGGTTGTGTGCTGTGCCTGTGTGCTGGATGGATCCCAGGGAGGGGGACTGGAGTGGAGACTGTGCCCAAGACCAGCTTGCCCACATCCACATAAAGGTCCTTCTCTTGCCCAGCTGCTTCCTCGAGAACAGCCCTGGGTGCACAGCCCTGTCCTCATGCATCCCTCTGGTCACTGTCAGACATGGGTTGTCCCCTGCTCCTAGCAGCATCCCCCAGGAGGGGTGACACCCACCAGTGTTCTTCCCCTGGTGTCTGACCCGTGAGAACTGTGTGTTTCCCATCCCCCTGCTCCCCCGCCAACCTGCCTCCCCTCCTGCTGCTGCCCCACGCAACCTCCCTCTGCTTGCCCCTTCTGCTCCCGGCAGTGAGGCTGGGCTGGAAGCCACAATGACCCTCGAGCCAGGTCCTCGAGCTCCCAGGAGGTTCTCTGTCACAGTGGGTACTGCAGGGAAGGGTTTCCCCCTCGTGTGCCAGGGTTAGGGGCGCCCATGGGTCACTCTGTGCCAAAGCGCCTTGCCCTTGATGGCTGCTGCACCTTCCTGGGGTGATGGGACTGCTGCCTGACTCTGCCTCATCTCTGCTGTCACCCTCCTTCTGGCATCTGTACCCTCTTCCCTCTTTGCTGTCCTGGCTTGTCCGCGGTCCTCTCCTGCTGATGACTTCTCTCTCATGGGGTGTTGTGCCATTGCTGAGATCCTGAGGCTTCCTGATGGAGGGGATGCTGCTCCCTGCCACCCATGGGGCAAGGAGCATGTGAGTGATGCTGCTGGGTACCACTGCTCATGGGCAGGTTGGATTTCACAGGTGGAAAGGCTGGAACTGAGGTTTTGGCAGTTGCTGCTGCGTCCCTGCAAGCAAAGGCAGGTTGGAATCCATGGGGAATTGGTGGCACAGGATTAATTGACAGGAAATTCGTGGATTTCGTTGGGGCGGTTAAACGGCTGATCTCTACAGATGCTGATGCATAATTCATGGACTGTCGCAACTTCGGCCAAGGGATAGAGCTCCTGCTGACAGGGCTGGCCATGCACAGGCTCTTTCACCATCTCAGTGTCTGGGCACAGAGTTTTTTCCTCACTGTTGGCCGTGTTACAGCTGGAGAAGGTGCCTTGTCTCGGTGGTGTGCTCATACTGTGTGTTGTGCTGGAACCAGTCGCCCTCAGAGCTTTGGGAGCCAGGACATGAGGAGGTTTGGTTCCTGGGGCAAACTCTGGTGTCTTCCAGCTGTATTGGGTCCAGATGTCCCAGCTGGACCTGAGCTTCATGCATAACAGCCCATCAGTGGGTCGAGCTAGCCCTGAAGGACAGGAGAGACCCCATGCGTGGAGCTGCCCCTGCCTCGCTTGCTGGCTCTCCCCATTAGTGATGTTTTCATTAGGGGAAGTGGTTTGGTTTTGTTTAAGCCAAATTGCTGTGCCTGGGAGATGATAAATCCATCTGCTGGCAAATCACTCTCCTGCCACTGGGATGGATCCCAGCCCCGCTCTCTAATCGTGCTGCAGATAAATGAGCCTTTAGTGAAACCAATCTCCCTGTCCTCCCTCGCCAGGGGGGCTCAGCTGGGTGGATGCCACGGTGAGGGGCTCTGGCTTGGGGAGGGGAATCATGACCCTTCACTAGCACTGTGGAACTCTGAGGGTGGTTACTGCTGAGCAGGTGAACTGCTGGGGTTGTTGCAAGTGGCTTCCCTGGGAGCAAAGGGGCAGAGGAACCCTTTCCATGGGGCAGGGTCTGTGGATGTATGCAGGGGTCGTGTTCAACCCATTGTCCATGGCAGAGGGCTCTGCTGGCAGCTGGGGCTGGGTGCAAGCCATGCCATGGGGGTGAGGGGCAGGATATGGGGGACAAGTGGCCCACTCCCAGCAAAACCCCTCTGAGGGCCATGCAGATGTTCTGTGGCAGCTGGGCTGTGCTGGTGGGTGGGAGGCTCTTACTGGGGTCCTCCCATCCCTGAGCTGCTGTGGCTTTGGCTGCTTCTTGCTTTTAAGTAAATTTGTCTTCCGCTTCAAATGAAAAGGGTGGTGCAGCCCCCGGGGAGCAGTGAGAGTAACTAGCTTGTTTGGAGAAGGAGCCCTGCAGGAGGGGAGCTGGGGCAGGATGCGCTGCCTTCATCAGGAGCTGACAGGGGTGGGGGATGTGGAGGGCTTCACCTTCACTGCCTCTGAACCTGGGGTTCCTTGAATGTTTCTTGTCTGGCCCAGACAGGGCAAGGCACCTATGGACACTCCTGGGCAGGGAAAGGTCACTGCCATTGACAGCACTTCTGTGTCCATGCCTTGGGCGCCTCTCCAGCCCCAAAGGCTCAGCTCCATCAGGTTCCAGGTGACTCCAGCCCCATTTTGGCAGGAAGCACCCTGCTTTTGAACCTCTTGGATTGGAGATACATTCTGTTCAGGGAGCTGGCACCTTTCCAACCCCAGGTCAGCGTTGCTGCTGGGGACTCTGTGCAGGAAGGTCAATGTCCCATCCCTGCTGCTCCTGCTCACTCCACCTGGGGACATGGGGGGCCTTGAGACCCTGAGGTCTGCAGGACATACAAGCAGGAACCTCAGTCTGAACGTGTGTGATCATCCAATTCCTGTGCCAGCTCCATCTGCAGTGAGTGTTTTTGGGGTTGTGCCCTGTGCAGGGGGGCACTGCACACCCTTGGTGCAGACAAACCTAATCCATGCTCCACTTAGAGAGCCCTGGGCTGTACCTGGAACAGGCAGATGGCTTTGTCCGGGATGGGAGGGAGGTGTGGGACCCAACTGCTCACAGACAGATCCATCTGGGACTGTGCTGTAGCAGCAGCAGTGCCTGTAGGTTGGTACAGAGTACTCAGAGCCCCAAGGGACAGTGCCAGGCTGCCGGTGGAGATGGATGGCTTCACCTGAGGTCCCTCTCCAGGGAGCAGCTCAGGGACAATGATGGAGTGACTAATTCAGCAGGTGAGGTGGTGGCACCAATCTGCTGCCACAGCTCTGACCTGCAGGGACTTGAGAACTGGATGGGATTGGACACCCTGGTCTGTCCTGCTGTCGCCGCGAGACACATCCCATGGCAGTGACATTCCTGCTGGGAAGGGGCTTGACAGTCTGAAGCAGAGGCAGGTTTCTTGGCAAGAGGCTGCCATGAGAGACTGGCGTGGCACTGTCACGGAGCCTCTGAGGGACAGAAAGTGGAACCCTGCTCCTGGCTTCAGGCACTGACCCCAGCAGCAGGGCAGGGATGCATCAACTCCCTTACCTGTCTTCCCATTACCAACCAGGCATTTGGACACCATAAAACTGCTTTTTAGGGATGGAGTATCATTGGTGATGGTCTGGCCAGGGTGAGAGTCACAGGGAACAGGGGTTTCATTGACCCAGATGGGGAAGGTGTAGCCCTGTGGGACGTAGGGAAGCACCAGAAAACTCTCACATCCATCAGGAGCCAGGTCAGGAGCCAGGGAAGAGCTGTTCCTGTGTGTTCAGTGGTTACTGCAGCCCAGGCAGCTGTGGTGGGGTGAAATGGGAACCAGCCTGCTCGCTAACAAGATTAGACAGGAGAGCCATTGCTCCCGGGCTCTTTGGTTAATCGCTTCTTCCTAGATTGAATATTTTTAAATTGCATTGCTTACAGAAAGCCCCTGAATGGGTTTAAAGGCAATAATCCACCCGGCCCTCTGTCACTGCAAGGGCCCCCCTGGGGCTACTTGGCACTGGGTTGTTGAAGTCTCCGGTGTGTCTCCACATGTCTCTGGTGTCCCCAGGAAGTGGCTGGCAGCACTGGTCCTTGACAGCTCTTGATTTATTCCAGGAGGGAATACGCATTAATTTTTAATGATGCGATTTAGTGAAGTCTCCAGAGGTGAGGGAGAAGGGACTGGGTCAGATGCCAGGCTCTGTACTGCAGCCCATGTGACAGGTCTCTTTTGCTCCCCTCCAGAGCCATGCTGGGCAGCTGCCCATCCTGCTGGGCTCCCAGGGACATGCTGGATTTGGGTGGTTCAGGGATGGGGTACAGCACCCCCAGCCCTGCTTGCACTTGCCTGAGGTCTCGTCTGACCCTGGAGCAGGAGGGACAGCTGCTGGTGCCAGGTTCTGGGGTTGCAGCACAGGTGGAAACGGGGCTTGGGCAGCACAGTAACAGAGGTTATAATATGCTGTGGTTATGACTGATCCCAGCATCTCTTGGAGACATCTCAGCCCTCTCCTGAGTGGTGGGATCTGCCCTTGAGTACCTCTTTCTTTCCCCCGTCACTCTGCTTCTAGCAGTTGATCTTCTGAGCCCATCCCCAGCCCTCTGCTGTTCATGCTGACCCAAACAAATTTCCCCTGGAGCCCGCCCTCCCTGCTTGCTTCCCCTCTATCGTGCAAAGTGAGTCACTCCCAGGCACCAGGAATCATTCATGTCATTTCCCCCTTTGCCGCAAAGTCATTAATGCGAGTGGAATAATTTGTTGCATAACGGGAGGATCAGCGGGAGCGCTGCTCTGGGAAGCAGTTCCTGGCCCCGGCCACCACTGCCCTGGGAGAGGGCAGCTTGGTGGCATCCTGCTGGTCCCACAGCTGCACCATGCTGGCAGCAATGGGGTCGGATCCCTGAGGCATTTTCCCAAAAATGCTGCCTGAGGGATGCACCTGTTTGTCGTGGCCTTGGTGTCTGCTCACTCACACAGCTCCTCCCAAAGGGATGTGTTCCAGCTCCCCCACAGTGACACAGGCAAGAAGTTTCCCCAGCACTGATCAGGGTGTGTATTGTGTACCCTTTGTTCTGGCCACATCCCTGCCTCCTACCCGCTCCAGCTCCTCTGAGCTCCCCAAGCTGTGGGGTCACAAGTGCTTCCCACCAGCAGCCAAATCCCTCCTGGCTTCTTGCTCCAGAACTGGGGACCCCAAAGTATCCGTCCCAGCAAGGAAGCAGGCAGCTCTGGAACTGCTCCCAGTGAGTTCCCAGCTGGCTGTTTTTGGTGAAAACCCAAGCACAGCTGGCAGTCTGTCCTGGGGACCTTGCAGCCTCCCAAGAAGAGGCTGCCCAGAGGGGGCACTTGCCACCCTGCCAGCCAAGGGCTGTGGGGGCTGAGAGCCTGAGCTCGGGTGATGCTCGCTGTGACTGTGGTAGATCCGGTGTCTCCCCTGCACATCGAGTGGGAGAAGGGCAAGGAGGAGTGCTTTAGGTGATAAGAGGCACCGTGGAGACTGCTCCCCCTCCTCAGGGTTAATTTCCTTCTATCCCACGCTTGGCCAGGCATTAATTTAAAGATGCTGTAATGGGAGAGGGAGAGCATAAGAGGATTGGGCTGAGGGCAGAAGGATTTAACCAAGGGAAGGGATGTGACTGGGGGCTGCACAGCATCTGATGGTGCAGGATGGGCAGGACTGAGCCACCCTGATGTGTCCCAACTGCCACTGCGATGGCACCCAAGGTACCCTCCAACAGGGAACACGGGAGTGAAGCTTTTCCCCTCCTCAGGGAGAGCTGCTGGTGGCTGGGTGGGGACAGAGCTGTGAGCTGCTCTTTTGCAGTGTGCCCCATGTTCCGCCCCCGTCTGTGCTTTGCGTGAGACACCAGGCACAAGCTCAAACCCAAGCCTGGAGTCACCCAGCAGAAGGGCCTGGCTAGGGGGAGTAGGGAGGGAGGAGCAGGCAGAGCCCTTTGGGGTGCCCTGTCCCAGCTGGGACTTTGTCCCCTTGTCTCAGCTGGGCAGCAGGCTCCTCTGTGCAGGGTGCCCTGAAGGAGAAAGGGGAAGAAGAGATGGTGTTTAACATCTCAAAGTGACTCACTGAAAACCTGCTGTTCTTTTTGGGACCACACCCATGGAGGCAAAGGAGCCTTTTCCCTTCCTCCATCCCTCACAGGCTCAAGAGTCCCACCTGTGCCCTGGACCACAGTGCTGGGACAGGGATGTGGGTCCCAAGGGATTGTGGTGCCCTCCAGCCCTGCATCATCCTGTGCCTCCCTCAGCACTGTTTGTTTTCTCAGCCTGCCCTGCTGTAATTACAACCCGCTGTCACTCTCTGGATAACACATCTTCTCTTTTATCACTGCTTAATTAAATAACTGTGGGGAAGTGAGGGGCTGGTAACCCCTTGTTTGCTAGGATGAGCAACCCAGTGGCACTGAGGAGGTGTCCTGGGGCTGGCAGAGGATCTGGTTCGGACTGGCTGTGCCCTGGCCTGGGCACCACGGCTGAACGTGGGTACCTGCACACCCTTGGGAGGGAAGAGGTGCTGACTTCGTGTTCATGGGCACAGGATCTCTGGCACAGATGTTTCCTGGCCACCCTGAGGAAGTGCCCTGGATGTGACCACTGACACCTCTTCTGTAATTCTCCCCTCAGCTTGGAGCCTTGCCCACTGCAAATGGGCAGGGTGCCTGCTGCCAGCCCAGCCACCTCTGCCCGCAATTAGTTGGTGCTAATGAGTGTCCCTGGCAGCTGCTGCCAGGTCAGTGATCTCTGGTGGAGTATCTGCCAGGCTATGCCCCCGTGACATGTCATAGCCATGGGTCTCACTCTCTGCTCAGCAGAGCATCCTCGCTTGTGCTGTTGGTCCTCAACACGGACGTGGCTCCCTCTGCTCTGTCTCCATCCCTTCCCTCATCCCTCTGCTGTCTCTCTGCCTTCGCACCTTCCCCAGGAGGCTGGTCCCATTTTGGGCACTGTCAGTGAGGCACCTCCTGGTGCTGCCCCTGTGTCTTTCTGCTCTGGGTGCTCCTTTCTCCCATCACAGCCACCCCACAGGCTGCTGTAGCAGTGGAAATGGAGTCTGTTATGACATCCTGGGGAGCAGGATATGGCCCTGTTTAAAAACACCTGGGCTGGTGTGGTAGGAGTACTCCCCTGGGCACTGCTCATTCTGCTGTGATGGACTGGGGATGAAATGTAGATATCTGACTGGGGTAGACTGGGAAATGCCCTGGCTGTTGGGATCCTGGCTTGGAAATGATCAATCTGGAGATGGAGCAGTTTTAGAGGCACTCTAGGTCTTCGTGGGAGGGTGCTGTGGGGAGAGGAGTTCTGTGATGACGTAGGGCTTGTGTACAGATGTGGGATTGGGGATGACCTGCAGGCTCAGGGTAGCTCTCCCCCTGGTGTGCTGCCCATCCTCACAGCCTGCCCTCCTGCCTGCCCTGGATTTGCAGCTCCAGACTCGATTTTCTCAGATCAAAGCCTGGGGCCATCTCTCATCTTGGCTTACCTGGGACCCGCCTGCCCCCAGCCCAGAGTGTGGGGGAGGTTTGGAGGTAATCCTTGCAGACGGGATGCTGCTGGCTAATTATAGCAGAACCTCTCACTTTGTGGGAACCACGGCAGATTGTCCCTCGAGCCCTGGCAGCAATGGTACAAATCTTCCACTAATTAGACTTGAAAGTCCTCCCGTGAGCTCAGACACAGGATGGATATTTGATTATTAACATATTTATTTCTGAATCTCTCAGCAGGTCTTGCACTGGGAGGCTGTACTCCCCCTCCATAATTGCCAGGCACATTTATTCCTATCAAGAGTGTCTGGGGGCTCCAGGGAGGGGGGTGCTGTTCAGCTCTGAATGCTTGTTTGGGATTGTCTCATTAAGGTGTGTAGAAGAAAATTTGCTGATGCTGAGAAGATCTTAGGCAGGAGCAAGGCCCCTGGGCTCTGTCCTGTGCCTCCCTCCAGCCCCTCTCCCAGATGGGATGCTCCTGACCTCCTACCCAAGTAGGAACCCAGGGATATCTTCCCATATGTTCCTAAGCTCAGTGGGTCCAGGCAGTGGGCAGGCAGAGGAGGGATGAGGATGACCCCGTGGTGCAGAGCTGGTGCTGGGCACATGCACAGCCACACACAAAGCTGCCTGCCATGGCACCTCCAGGGAGAGCATCCCTCCCTCCAGTGGAGGCAGGCAAAGTGCAAAGGAAGCACTACCTCTGAAACAACCGAAAATAGCTTTCCTGTCCCCAAAATGTCAGTTTAAAAAGGCGGCCTCTGGGGGCTCCCCTGGGCTGGCAGTGGGCTGAGCAGGCCGGGGAGGTGCTGAGTGGGCAACCCTGGTGCCCCATGGGGCAGAGAGCACAGCAGGGTGGAAGGCTGAGCATCACTCAGGGTCAGAGCTGGCATGGGGGCCATCAGCCCAGCCATGGGGATGTGCAGTGCCTTGCTTGAGGCTGGAGAAAGGCTCAGGTGGGCTGTGGGCTGCTGGAAGGGCAGCACTGACCTTGTGTGTCTGCCCTGCCCCGAGCCCCCCAGGTCCATGCAGCCACCCATCCAGGGGCTTCATGCCAGTGCTGGGGTGCTGTTGGCATGGGGGCTCCACGGGCTTGGTGAGGAGCTGTGGGTCAGGACCTCAGCCCCATCTCCAGCACCACTTTGCTCTCCTCCCTGCCTTGTTGCTGTGTCTCCCTGAGCTGAAGCCACACGGGCTCGTTGCAGCACTGGAGTTATTAATAGCAGCAAACACTCTCGGTGCCTTCAAGCCAAGTCCATTTTGGGGGAGATTCCTGCCATTTGAAGCATGTTTCCCCTCCGGGCGCCTTATCTCCCTCTCCCAGCTGTGCAGGCAGCGTGTGCCAGAGCCCCTGGATAAGCGTGGTGCTAATAGCCCCTGTCACTCAGCGAGGCAGCACCCGCCTGGGTGACACGGAGGGTGTCCTGCTCCCTGGCCACAGGCAGCCCTGGGCTGCTGAACACGTGGGAGCCGAGGTCGTGTCCCAGCCTGTTCCCTCTGTGCTTCCTCCTGTCACCGCTCCTGCCGAGACAGATCTGTTGGTGGCCCAGCGAGCGCTGATTGCAAGGAAATGAGCCTAGTGCCACCTCCCATTTGCTGGAGCCTAACCTATGTGTGACTGCATGGAGATCATTAATTTGTCACCATCTCTGTGGCTTGGTGAGGGTGGCAAGGCTGGAGAGATGCTGAGGACCATGTTCCTTTCCACAGCAACTTCACATGTGGCCAGGCTGAGATCTTTCCCAGCTTCATCAATTCTGGTGATGCTTGGAGTGGGCACTGGAACGGGGCTAGGGATGGAAATCCCTGCTGATTTTCAGGGGGTGCCACGGGCATGGAGCAAGGTGGGCATCTGAGGGGCAGAGAGATTGCTGGTTTGGGATAAGGAGATGCTGTGTCTGTGCTGTGCCCCAGTGTGAGCTGTGCACCCTACAGCAAAGTGCACACTTGGGAAGGCCGAGCCTTTTGGAGTTCCTGTGGGCTGTGCTGCTTCTCTGCCTGATATATCCAACATTGCTGCTTTCCAGACACAACAAGCTCTGGAATGCCCCCAGATGGTCCAGGCACGTTATGGTCCTACTGCTTACAGCTGCGGTCTCCATGTGTCAGCCCTATAAGCAGGGCTGGGTTCAGCTCCTGGCTCTTTCCCTTCCCTGTGCTTGTTTCCCTGCAGCTGTTGGTGCAGTTCTCTGCCCTCCTATTGCAGGACATGGAGATGCTCGGGGGGCACCTCAGGAGCCGGGGCGGTGTTGATGAAGCCGTTCCCCCAACTTTGTCCCCTCCTACCCGCCGCTTTATCCTGATCGTGGGGTAAATGAATTATTCATGCCCTGGCGGGAGGGGGTGTGTCTGTGGCCGCCCGTGTGTTGCCGAGGGGGCTGACATGCTGCCGAGCACAGAGAGCTTTTCTGTGTAAATACCTAAAATATTTAGCAGAACTGATGAGGGAAAAAAATTCAGCTTGGGAGCAATCAGGGTCACAGTGTAACCTGGATGTCTGGGGCTGTCACAGGGGTTCTGGGGCTGATGGACACGGCAGGGGGGATCCTGTGGGGCTCTGACTTTCACACTGGCCTGACACGCACGGCCCAAGTTGTTGGTGGAACTTGTGTCTGTTTGTCTGTCCAACCACCCATCCGCTGGGTCTTTCTGCTTGTCTCTGCCATCAGAGGGTGGGGGTGTCCCCATGCTGTCCCTGCATTGCAGGGTGCTTTGGCATGTGCTGGTCCCTGGCGTGGTGCCACAGGGCCAGGCTGCTGCCCCATCACCTGCTGCTGCTGGCAGGTGGGTGCTGCAGGACCAGGGCACAGCGTTGGGCTGGGTTCTTTCCCTGGCAGCGCCTTCCCGAGCAGACAGATCGCGTCACATGCATTTTTTAGCGAGATCCACCAGCTGAGAGTGAGCTGAGCTGTCGTGGCACGTTTGTGATCAAAGCCAGACATGCCCTGGCAGCCCCGGGGAGAGTGGCCCTGAGTGCCATTCCTCGCTGTCACACGGCCATTTTGCTGGGCACAGCGGGCTGGGGATCCAGCAGAGTCACAGGTGTGTTCCCCCTACATTCCTGAAGGTACCAGGATGAGCAGTGCCCTCCTGCCTGCTGCAGTTCAGTGATTCCTGTCCCTGAACACTACGGATGGGTGCAGCTACACACAGCTGTGGATGGCCTTGTGCTTCATGCACAGTCCTACATCCCAAAAATTGCACCTTCTGCTGGGAGTCAGAGTGAGCTGGGTTCTCTGGCAGCAAAGGTTGGGGTAGGAAAGGGTTTATGCTTGTCCTGGGATGTGTTTTAGGGCAGATTCACAAGGGAGCAAACAGATGTAAGGGGTGCAGGGAAGATGTGGCCAGCTCTGGCTGGGAAAGCACATGGAGCCAGCTGGATGGCACAATGCAAGGCTGCCTCGCAGGGCTGCTGGCAAGGCTTTTCCTTGGCTTTTGCAAGCTCGTCCTTTCATGGATGCTGTGTGAGCCTTGGCAGGGCAGGAGCTGTGTGCTGGCCCACGATGTGTACATCCCTGGGCCAAGCCGCGGGCTGTGTGGCCAAGGCAGGAGGGGCTCACGGTTCGAGCACACAGCTCCTCCCGGGCTGTGAGCCCTGCTCTGAGCCTTCCTCCACCTCCTGGCTGGATTTGCTCCTGTCCCCTCGGCTCCCCGGTGCTGGGGAGGGGCTGCCTGCGGTGGGTGCCCGCGGTGTGCCCGCGCAGCACGGCTGCCTGTGTGTTTCCCTCTGCAAGCACAGCAGAGCCCTCGGGCTGCACTTCGCCGTGACAGCACATCCCATGTCAGACCCGCTGCAAATCCCGACTGCTAATAGCTATGCAAATTACCTCATTAGCCGCCTTATTTATTTTCTCTGGCATCACGTTTTCAGCACTTCCCCCAGACTCGGAGACTGCGGTTTCCCCGGGCTGGGAGGAGGCAGGAGCAGAGCAGCAGCACACAGGGCGGGCTGGGCTGAGCTTTCCTCTGCTGGTGGCAGAGGGGTTGGGACCCCACGGAGCCCCCCACCCCGATGTGCTGTCCCTGGAACCAGAATCTCATGGCTCCTGATGTGATCCCTGCTGCCAGGATGTTCACCTCCTTCTCCCTCATCATGTCCTGGCTCTGGGGTGAGTCTTGCTGAGCTCTCCCTCCAGCCAGGACCTGCTCTGTCCCTGGCTTTGCTGGGATGTGTATGCCCTCCATGCCAAGAAAAGGGTGAGTTTGAATTATTTAGAGAGAGAACAGAGCATTTGCTCAGTTGCTACGGGCCTGAGTGGAGGGTTGAGGCTTGGCACAGGGTCTCAGGATGTCCTGCATCCTTCCCACTCTGATTATCCTTCTTCGGTAATGGAAATTTTCCTCCTTCCCGCCCTGATTGCCCTTCCTCATTACTGGAAATGTGCCTCCCATCCTGACAGCCCTTCCTCCTTGAGAGAAATGTTGGCATCTGCTTTCTGCCAGCCGCAGGATGAGTCCGGAGAGCCTACAGATGCCCTGGCCAAGGTGGCCCTGGGCTGGGGCTCTTCTCTGGTGCTGTCCCTGGGTGGTGTAGCCCAGGTTGAAATACTTTGAAGCCCAGGCACCATCCAGAGCTGGCACAGGCTGGAACAGTCTCTGACCACCAACCCAGCATGGTGCCCTTGATGATGTGCATGTCACAGGGCATCCCTACCTGTGCTGGACGTGCCTGCAAGGACTGCTCTTTCCTGGCTGCATTTTCTAGGGATGTTTCTGTGCCCACGACACCCATGAATCAGGCTTTGCTTGGACACCAGGGGACCCACATACTGGTGTGACGCCTGGTATAAAGACCTTGATTCAGCCACTCCATGGGCTTGTCACTGCCATGCTGAGCTGCCTGCAAGCATTATGTCTTCTCCCCCATCTCCTCTGTTTATTTTTTATTTCCTCCTTCTCTTGGCGGCTCTGCTAATGAATATTTCATGGCCAGGAATCAGCGTGAATTCCCCCGGCAGCTCCCGGCACTCCGTCGGCAGGTACCAGCCCGGTACTCGGCGGCTTAGGAAGGATGTATCTGCCAGGAAGCCATCGCGGGAGGGCAGGACCTGGGTGGGAAAGGAAGCAATGGCTCTGGTGTGGGCAGAGGTGTCGTGTCCCCCTCCTCGGCAGTGCTGTCACTGTCTCTTCAGCCTCCAAGGGACTGCCAGCGGCCGTGATGGCCGCATGTCCGTGGTGGCCTCATGGCCTTTACGCTTTCCGTGCATCTTCCCACACGCGTGCAGGGCCACGCTCCGACACAACAACACGTGTCCTCTCCTGTCCCCCGTGTGCCATCAGCCGCCACAGCCGTCTGAACCAGCCGTGTCCCCGGCTCACCTTCCGCCGCTCTGCTGCGCTGTACCGGGGCTCCTCTCAGCGTCAGGCAGCGGCACCGCGGCCGCACCGAGCCGGGGCACGGAGAGAGGGACACGGAGAGAGGG
>JAHLSL010000018.1:13077790-13102983 GCA_025920805.1 Petroica traversi | reverse complement strand
CCAGAACCCCCACTTCTGGGTGTGAACCCAGAACCACCTTCTAAGCCCAGTGGGCACACCTTGGGCAGGTCATCATGTGCCTGTGTGTGCTTGGACTCTGGGTCCCCGACTCCCTCCCCTGTCCCTGTGTCCCAGTGCAGGGACAAAGCTGCCATCCCCACAGCCTTGCCCTGCTGAGGATCGCTGGGCTGCCCCTCAGGGCCCCAACAGTGCTGGGAAGGGATGCCAGGTACCATGAGTGCAAGGAAAGCCTTGTCAGGCCAATGTGGCAGCGTCACGCCTCGGAGCAGGGCTGGGACTTGCACTGCTTTTGCCAGGACCCAGCCTGCCTGGAAAACCCCTCCCAGGTTCTGTCCCCTCCTTGCCTGGGGAAACCCCTGGGTCTCCACAGCCTGCGCCTATCCTTGGGGCCAGAGAAATGTGGGATAGCTCTTGCAGATGCACTTGGCACTGCCCTGGAGGCTGGGATGTGGGAGCAATAGCTGACCTGCGAGCCATGCCCATCTCATGCCACCTTCCTGCCCACAGGGACCTGAGCCCTGGCGCGGAGGCTCCCGGGCAAAGCAGGGGACAGTCCCCCAAGCCCTGCAGCGTGCCCGGCTCTGGAAGCTGGGTGTGCTGCAGGCTGTGCCAGGTCCATCCCCGCTAGTTGGCTCCATTGGGCACCAGCCAACTTGCCCGGAGTGCAGGGGGCAGAGGATGACTCAGCTGAGTCTGGCCCGGGGCATGAGGGGCAGAGCTGCAGGTGATGGAGCAAAGAGGGGATGGGACTAGCCCCAGCACCTGCAGGGATGTCCTGCAGGCCCTTCTCCCAGTGTCCTGGGTCTGCAGCTGGGTACTCTGGCGTTGGGACTGTTGCTGTGTCCCCTGGGACTGGGTCTCTGGAGTGATCGTGTGTGGTGCTGAGCAGGACCAAGGGTTTTTCCTTCAGCCCTGCTGAGTGTGCATGGGGTTGTGTGGATGGGCACAGAGGGCATAGCTGGCTGTGGGGCACTGACTACTCGCACCCTCTTCTTGGTGTCCTCCCAAACTCTGGGACAAGTCAGAAAGGGGTGAAGCCCAAAGCCAGGCAGCTCTGAGTTGAGTGTGGGATGTGGGGCTTGCACAGCCTTCTCCCCTCTGCAGCATCCCCTCCTCCCCAGCTGCTGCTCCGATCCTTGGGTTATCAAAATGCTGACCCCCCTCTGGCTGTTATCCTACCCCTTCATTCCCTTTTGGGGGGCAGTGCCCCCCTGTCTTTCCCGCATAGGTAAAGGAGGTCCCAAGAGCTCCCTGCAGAAGGCACTAGGTGCCTGACCCAGTGGGTCCAGGACAAGGGACCCCCTGGCTGGGTGTTCTGGGGAGTTGGCCAAGGACGGGTCGCCAGAGAGGGCAAAGAGAAATGACTCAATCAATTAACCAGATTAAAACTGTGACTTCACCTCCCAAAAATAGCATTTCACCAATATTTTAATGTGCTTATTAATAATCTGCTCGCGCTCTGATTAGCAGCAAGGTAATAAGGGATCAGCTTTAACCTAAATTTAACTCTCCCTAATGGATGATGGCCCCGAGAACCAAAAAAAAAAGGAGAAATACCTATCCATCAGGCTGGCCCCCCGGCAGGTCAGGAGCACCCAAAGTACCTGGGCAGCAGCTGCCAGCTGTGCCCAGGGACCATCACCTCATCGTGGCCCAGCAGGTCCGTTTTGTGGAGGTAGTGCCCTAACACCCTGCTGCACTGGGTGAAGAGCACTTTAGGGGCAGCCACAGGGATGGCTCTCGAGGAGGGCAGATCCTGGCCACCTTCAAGGTGCATGGTCCCCTCCTGAAGAGCCAGGTCCCTTGACAATGGAGGATTGTCCTGCTCCATCCCATCTGCTCCATCCCACAGTGGGGGACAGCTCCCCATCCCCAGCTGCTGGTGGTGTGGGAGATGGAGACAGGGAGCAGCCACCTGGCTACCTGATAGCTCTGGGTGCTGCCCCATGTGTGCCTGTGGCACACTGAGTGCATGGAGCTGCTTCTTTGGGCAAGAAACTCCACTCCAGGGGTTATTTATACACCACCCAGCAGGTGGCTGGCAGGGTGTTTAAATTTAGCCGTGTGGCAAGGCTGTGCTGCTGGCAACACCGGAGAGCCAGGGCGGGGGTGGCTGGGTGGGGGATACTTCATGGCTGTTATTGTCACAGCCCAAAGTGGGACAGCTGGCACGGACTCAGTGCCAGCCTGGGCTGCCTGTCCTGGCACAGCTGGTCCTGGGGCAATGCTACAGGGCTTGCTGCTCTCCCAGTGCTGAGCCAGGGGCATATGCCAGGGCCACTCTGCCATCCTGTGCCACTTGTGGATCCTCAGAGTAGTTGATCTTGGGGGAGAGGGACAGGAGGGAGGGAGGAAGGGAGGGACAGATCTGGATGCTTGGGTTCTGCTCCCTGAAAGGGGCACAGCTAAGACAATGCTGTACTCCTCACTCACACTCAGGTGGCCACAAGCCCTGGCTGTTGGTGCAGGGTAGAGATGGGACATCTTGTATGCAAAGAGGGTTTGGGATTAAACACTTGGGTTCAGTGTCTTCCTCAGCCATACATCCCATGGCACAGCAGATAGGACTGTGCAGGAACCAGAAGTGTCCCAGGCATGGGTGCAGCTAACCCCACAAGGTTTGGGATCTGTGAGTGAGTGTGCCCAAACCCACAGGGGCACTGTCTAAATGCAGCTGGCATCTCAGAGCAGGAACCAGGCTGGTTGGCTCTGACTCCAGGCTGAGGAAAACAGATGCTCATTGCAGAGATCCCTGGGGAGGTGCTGTTGTGGGACACAGGGAACGAGATGCCAGTGCCTCCCTGCCAGACCCAGCTCTTCAGGATGGCATAACTGCAAAGACACCTTCCTTCAAGGCCCCGTGTCTGGAGCAAGGACGGACACAGACATCAGCAGAGATCCTGGCAGCATCATTCCCTAGGGAGCCCCATTTCCAGGACTCCCAGCTTCACCTGTGGTGTGGCAGCAAGGGGCTGAGCCCTGAGGATCCCAAGGTCATCGTGGAACTCAGAGCAGCCCTTGGGTGTGCTGATGCCTTACGGGCCCCATGGCACCGAGACACAGCCACACGTGTAATGAGCCCCCTCTGTTCTCTGCCCCCTGCTTCCTTCTCCTGGCTGACAGTGCCACTCTCCCCCCGGGCCAGGAGGGTTATTTTTAACTGTTTGCCATGTGCTGTCTGAGCACAATTAAGGTAATTGGTTTGGGAGCCTGGCTCTCACTCAACGCTCCCAATTACCTGCCTGCCTGCCCGTGCGGCCCCCCGCCTCCCTGCCCGCGGTGGCCGCTCCCCTGGCAGGGGGACTGCCGGGACAGGGCTGCCCCAGATAGCACGGCTGGGCGAGGGCGCGAGTGGGCACAGGGGATGGAGCCATGGAGAGGACATCCCTGCACAACGACAGCCTGCTCTATGCCTCCCTGATCGCCATCCTCCTCCTCATCTCCTATTGGTTCACCACTCGCTGCTTCAAAATCATCAGCGGCATTGAAGGTACGGGGCTGGAGTCACGGGGGGACAGGGTGGCCCGACCTGCCCGCCTCCACACACCCAGCGGTGAGGCGAGCCAGGTGCGTGGCGTGCGAGAGGTGGACTGGGGACTCCCTCTCTGCCTCTCTTGGAGACCTCCGTCTCCTCCTCGGTCACTTCATTTGTTCCTCCTGCCCTGGTCCTGCCCCGCTGTGAGTGAGAGCAGCCGGGGGCAGCCCCGGGGCTGAGCTGTGGTTCAGGGCTGTATCCAGGGCTGCTCTGGTGTCCACCACCATGCCAGTGTCTAGGTACTGCTGCCCCTCGCTGTGAGGTGGGGATGCAGATGGACTCTCTGGAGCCTCCCAGTTTTGTAGGGTGCCCGGAGCTCGTGCTCGGGCCTCAATCTGCATTTTGGGGCTCTGGGTCCCTTTGGGTGTGACCCACATCTTTGGTCCTCAGCTGGTGTGTTGGGGAGCTCTGGGATGTGGTGGGGGTCCCAGGTTCCTCAGTGAAGGGTCTCTCCAAGCCCTGCTGCAGTGGGATGTGAGTGCTGGACGTTTGCAGGGTGAGACCCCAAGGCAAGGAGCAGGGCAGAAGGGGTGAAACTGCTATCACGTGTCTGGGGACGTGCAGAACCTCTCCTGCCCGGGGTGTGCGTTGTTCCATCCATCTGTGAGACTTCTTTCTGCACAGGTCAGCCAGTGCCTTGGGGCTTTTCCCGCAGCATGGCCAAATGCTGACTGGCTGCAGGGGCAAGGATCGCCCCTGGGAGTGATGCCCCTCAGTGGGGTGGGGGCAAAGCCCTGTCCTACCCTTCTGGTGGGGTATGTATGCTTTTGAGCATCCCTTGCAGGCAGCTGTGGGTCTGGCTCCATTTGTGAAGTCACACGTGTGGTCTCATGTGTCTCCTCCATCCTGGGGCAGCTCCAGATGGAGAAACATCTCAGGGGACCTTGGGGAAGTGAAGGGGCTGTCCTTTGTCACACCTAGCCCATCTGGAGCTGCCCTCAGTTGGAGGGAATATGCTCTGGGCAAGACACCCTGGGGAGTCTGGAGGTGCTGGGAGCTGGGCACGGTGTGTGGCTCTGGGACGTGGGACCAGGGCCACGTGGCTGTGCTGGTCCTGGTGGGATTCTGTGTCATGCTGGCAGCAAACAGAAGAGTATTTTATTAATACTCCAGCATGGAAATGTCTAATCCTGACGTGGGGGCCAGCAGAGAATTATCACTGCTCTGCTGGGGAGTACGGCTGGCACGGGAGAGGCACAGGGCAGTGGGGAAGCTGCTCAGTGATTGACCTGTGCCCTTCAGCCCCAGCATCCCACGATGCTGCCAGAGACATATGAGGGGCTGATGACGGTCTGTTCACATGGGTTCAGCAGGTTTCTTTTGCAGAGAAGCTGCCCTAAACACTCTGGATCAGGCTGGAAGGGCTCCTCTCCCTCCAAGTGTGGCCAAAACTAGGTTGCAAAAATAGACTCATGGCCTGCAGGACAGGCATTGGCGCTGGAAGCAGCTGGAGGCTTGAGGAGAGGATGGGTTGTAACTGAGACTCAGCAAGAAAAGTGGCTTTAAAAATGCAGTTGACATTAGTGGGAAACTTCCTGCAAGAGTGCAACAGGTCTGTGCCACCCCAGCCCAAAGGGATTGACTCAAGGGCAAAACTGGGAGGCAGACACATGAAATCCAGGCTCAGTGCCTGGAAATTCTCCTCTTTCCAAGAAGAGGAAATGTCAGGTCTGAAAACTTCCAGCCTGAGAAATGTTTCCCCAGGGAAGACTTTCAGCTCTTTCCCCAAGATGCCTCTGATGCATCTCTGGCATCTTCTGCTGGTGTTAGAACAGCCTTGGGAGTGTGCCCCAGGTGGGCAGGAGATGCTGAGCCCTGTGGCATGGAGCCATTAGATAGCCAGGCTATGCCAGGTCCTGGAACTGAGACAACATCCCTCTCCATCCCCTGCCAGGGGATAAAACTGCACCTATTGGGCTGGAGATGGGGATTCCTGGATGACTGGTGTGAGGCAGCCCTGCTGGGAGATGCTGCTGGGGGTCTGCTCCATGACCTGGACACGGCCACCCCATCTGTAGCTGTGGCAGCTGGCCTTGCTCCTGGGGTGAACTGGGAAGGGTGGGGGGCAGCTATGGCATGGGGGCAGCCCTGCTCCCTGCCTACCACGCTTTGGTAGAGTTAGGTCCTGCATCATGTGCCATGTGGGAATTGTCTGCCTGGAGTTGGCAGGGCCAGTGGCATCCGTGGGGGAATCTGTGGGGAAGCTTCCCTGGGGGAAAACCCCAAGGGGTGCTGAGCCCTGGTGAGAGGCAGCGACCACAGGCACCTGGATCTCTGGTGGCCCCTGTGGCTTGTGATCAAACAGCTAGGCAAGGGCTGGAATGCTGTTAAAAAAGAGCAGGGGAGGTAAATTTAGCCCCGTTGGCTGTGCGGAGCTGCGTGTGCTTGAGGCATATGGATACACAGGCTCACCCTCTGTTTCCAGCTGCTGTGTGACCTTGGCTGGATCCCCAGCCCCTGCATCTCCTCCTCTCGTGCTCATTGCTGCACCACTTGGGGGTCTGGCTGTGTCTTGGGCAGCCTGCACCACAGCCTCTGCTCCCAGCCTGTTCTCCCAGACCTGCTCTCCATCTTCCCTTGGTGTTCCCAGCAAAACAGGTGGACCCATCTGCCTGCTTGGAAATGGGGCAGATGGAGTTGTTGCCCCAGGCACTCTCCAGGAGGGAGATGTTGAGGTGTTCAGCCAAGCTGGTCCCCATGGGGCAGACACATGTCTGGGGCACAGAGGACAAATCTGAGTCATGCCCATCCTGGATGTTTTGCCAGTGCCCAGCGTCCTGCCCCTCCCCGTGTCCCCCCCTGGGAACCGAGTGCCTTTTAATATCTGTGGCCCGTTTCCTTAGCAACTGCATTAAGCAAATCGATGGAGGTGGTGTCATTGGAATGGGAGGGCATGCCTTCTTTCCCCCTCCGACCCCCCCATCCCCGCCACCCCCACGCCTCCCTCCACTTGGCCTCTCTCCACTCTTACTCGCAGGCACGGCCCTGCTCTGCCTGGGCTCTCAGCCGTGGCTCCCTGAGCCTCCAGCCACAGCCCTGTGCTGACCTCTTGCTCACCCATGGCTGATGGAGAGTGGCCCTGAGTAGGGGGTGACAGCCAAAGCCCTGCCAGGGACACAGGCGGGTGTCCCTGGGGATGCGTGGTCCGGCAGCTCAGGTGCTGGGGTGAGGGGGCTCAGGGGCTGTGGTGGGGAGGGTTGGGGGGTGAAGGGCCATGAGACATCCCCACCATGAACCTGGAAGGCCTTGAGATGATTGCGGTGCTGGTGGTCTTGGTCCTCTTCGTCAAGGTGCTGGAGCAATTTGGCCTCTTCGAGCCTGTGTCCTTGGAAGGTAATGGGTGTGGGAGGTGCTGTCACCTCCGGGGACATGAGGGGCAGGTGGTGGGTGTCCAGAGCTGCCCCCAAGGATGCTGCATCCATGAGGGAATCCTGGGACGTGGTGTCCGTCGGCTGCTTGTAGGGACATGGGATGTAAGGAGCAGAGCATCGTGCCTGTCCCAGTGGCTGGGGATGTAGGGAGGGGACAGGGCTGGCAGGGTGTCTGCTGTATGGTGATGACTTTGATGTGAGCTTGGGGTGCTGTGGGCTGGGACTGTGTGTGACTGTATATGTGGGCACCAGGGTGTTTTCCAGCGCCTCCCCAGGAGCAAGGTGTTACCAGAGACCGCAGTCACCTCACCCTGCACGGGAGGTGCTGGGCTCAGCACGAGTCCGCAGAGCAGCCAGGCTCTCCCCAGGGCCCTCTGTGGCCCTTGGGCAGGGCGGGAGGACACAGAGGGAGCTGTCCAGCTGTGGATGGGCTGTGCTGAGTGGTGTGCACGGGACACTCTTGGCAGAGTCTGGATCCGCTCGGGGAACTCTGCTTTGTGCATGGTGGGAGGGAGCTCAGGACTGCTTGGCTGGGTGCTCCCTGGACTCCCAGAGTGATGGTTGTGTGAAGGGTCCCTCCAGTCCCTGCCCGTGGCTGCACACACCTCTCTGAAGGATGCTGCAGCCTGCCCTGCCCCTGGCATCGGGGCATGCACAGTGTGAGGAAGACAGACAGTTTCTCTGGTCCATGGGTACCCTGGGATACTCTGCTCTGCTTCTCCAGCACTGGCTCCCACCCGGGCTGGGTGTAGTGGTGAATGCTCACCTCCACAAGCAGCAGAGCAGACCCCGAGGCTGCACGTACAGGTTGGCTGTGCCTGGAGATAGAGTGGGAAGGAGGGGGCAGATGGGGAGGATCTCTCCCTCTGATCCTGTGAACCTGATCATAGGACAGGAGAGGTGGGTGGAAGTTTTCATTACTGCTTAACTGCTTGCTAAGTCCCTGTGCTCCAACAGCAGCACTCCTAGGTGGATCATGCCAGGAGGAAAACTGAGGCAGGAGCTGAGCTGACAGTCATCCTGCCTAGTGAGTGCCAGGAGAGGGCATGCTGCCTTGTGTCCAGGGTGGACTCCCCCTCCCCAGTTCCGGGGTGATCTGGGGGTGCCTCCCCCAGGCCCTGCTTTCCCCCTTCCCAGTGCTTTTGCTTCCCTGTGTAGCTGCTCAAAGCTCTGGACCCAAAATCAGTGGCATTGATTGCAGCTGTTCTGCAGCTCCCAGGAGTGGGGGGGAAAGTGGAGACAGAGAGCCCCCAGCCCCTTCAGCAACCCTGCTGGGGGGCCCAGGACAAGGCAGGGGCCACTCCTTGCTTTGTGTGGCTCCTCTGTTTCCTGGGGCATATTCTTTGTCCATCTGCAACCAACTTTTCCCTGGCACAGGCCAGAGCAGGACGTTGGACATGGGTTGTCCTGTGTCTAGCCTTGTCCCAGCCATCTGTCAGCCCTCTCAAAGGAACAGGGGCATGCCTGTCCCCCTACACCAACATTCCTGTGCTAAGGAGCTGCAGTTCTCTCTGGCTTGGCTGGAGATGTGCCCCAGCTGTGAGGGTGGGAATGGGATCCAGGTGCCCTGGATTGCCAGCAATTGTTTCCATTGCCTAAAGGTGCCCAGAAAGGGTAACAAGTTGCTTAAGGGGCAAAAATTGGCTGAGGTTAAGCTGAGCTCTGGGTACTGTATGAGGAGTCCCGTGTGTGACTGGGGTGGGGGTGAGATGCTGTTCCATAGGTCATTTCCCCTCTTGACTTGAGAGGTAGAATTTTGCTCTCCAGGGAAGGTCCCAGGTGGTGTCTAGGGCTGGAAATACTGTGCCCCCTCCAGGGGTTGTTTACCAGCCATGGCTCTGTCAAGACTGACAGCCCAGAGACCGCAGAGAGCCTGAAACCAAACACTAATGGCTTGGATCTGCTAATGGACACAGGGCTCTGCCACCTGCTCCGGAGCCATCGATGCTGCCGGCCGTGCTTCCCCTGCTCCGGCTGCTGGCCCTGCCCCATCCCTGCTGTCCCCTGTCTGCAGCTGTTTCTCTGTCCAGGTTGTGTCCCGTGGGTGGCTTGTGCTGATTGTGTTGTGCCACCACAGTGGCCCTCTACGCCCAGGGGAAGGGTTCAGTGGGAGCATCTTGCAATGAGGTCCTGAGCAATTCCAGGCTTTGAGTTCTAAACGCAGCTGGATGAGGCCCCAAGCACCCCATCCTTCATTTGGAGCTGTCGCTTCCCTAAGAAACGCTGGACAGACATGCTGACTGTCTGCAACCCTTTGTCCTGTCTGCTTGGCACTGTACCCCCTTGGACCCTGCCACAGCCTTGGTGGCATGGGCACAGCCACTGTCTGGCAGCAGCAGTGGAGCGTCTCCCATGAGTGCAGCGTGCTCCAGGATGTTCAGGGTGATCAATGCTGGAGCTGACGTTGTTTACCAGCTGGATAATCAATGATGGGCTGTGTCACCCCACCACTGCCCTGTGCCATCATGCTTGTCCCCAGCCCTGAACATCTCCTGGCAGACCCATGCAGGAGGCCCTCAGACCCCTGCTGAGACCCTGCTTTGGCCAAGCGCTCAGGATGGGGCAGGTGGAGAGAAATGCTATCAATTTTGCCTCTTGAAGTGCAGCATCAATAATTCAGCACAGAGCAATTGGTCCTGGCTGGGAGGAGGGATGGCGGGAGGGAGAAGGCGGGAGAGCCACCCGCGTAGCCCAGCCACAGATTAATATTAAATGAAGTTGCAGATTGCTGTCGGCAGGATAATTGGTGCCCGCCCGGGGCTGTTCCTGCCTTGGCTGCTCAGGGTACGTGCTGGGGGGGCAGGCAGGATTGGGGGTGTCTTGGAGAGCCCCCAACATGAGGTGTGCAGGCCTCTGCCTTCCCTGGGGGCTGCTGCTGCTGTAAAAGCTCAGGATATGGATTGAGAAGCTGGGCTGGGAGGGTGCCAAACCCTTCCAGAATCTGTGGAGAAGTAGGAGGGAGAAGCACCAAGCCTGGGAGCCACCGGCACCCCAAAAGGTGCCAGGCAGGAGGGTGGGGGCAGTGAGCAGTATGGACCCCTCCTCATGGCTGGCTCAGGGTGAGGGTCCCTCTGGAGAGGGGAGAAAACGAGCATCCCCAAGGTGCTGGCAAGAGCAAAGTCCTGCGCCAAGCCCTGATTCCTCCTGCTTTCCAGGAACCTCTTTGGCAGGAGTGCTGAGTCTGGGCTGCAGGAGGGACTGGCCCTTCAGGGTGTGATGCTTTGGTCTCTGCGCTCAGGGCATCATCCAGCCTGGTGGGTTTGACAGACCCCAGAGGTCAAGGTGAGCTTGCTGCAGGGGGACAGATCTTGGAGCATTGAAATCTAGACCAGGGCAGCTGCAGGCACTCCAGGCTGAAGTTTGGGATTCTGTGGGTTGGGCTGCTCCAGAGATTTCCCCATGTGCGGTGGATTTAACCCTTGCCTTTCCAAGGGCTAGCAGGTTTGTCAGCTGGCTCGAGGGCTGGGCAGGGTGTGTTGGCTCTCCCAGAAGCCCTGAGCTCCCCAAGGTCCACAGTACCTGTAGTGTACCCTGTGCCTCTGCTGCTGCATGGTGACACGTCCTGCTCAGCCCTGCCAGACCTAATTAGCTTGTTGAATCTCTTCTCCCTCCGGCCTTGTGTTAATCACTTTTCACATTGCTTCCTTCCCAATTCCCTCCGGTCTGATTTGCTCTTACTGTTGCTGATGTGCCTGGAGAGGGGAGCAAGGGGACCCTGCTGGACATGGAGCAGGGCCCCCACTATGTCCCAGAATGGGCTCTGAGCCGACAGATGGAAGGGCAGGAGATCACTCAGCATAGGGGAGTGAGAAAATCACAGACTGGAGAAAAAGCAGGAAATGTAGAGAGCAAAGGAGCCTACTAGGAGCACCCTTCTTTATAGTCCTGTTGGTCCAGTGGGAGAGGCTGTGACTCTCTGGCACAGGGCTGTGTTGGGCTGCAGGGTGCTGTGGGAGCTCAATGGGGTCTCCTTCACCTCTCCCTGTGATGAGCAGGATTAGACCCCAGGACTGGACACAGGTGGGAATAGAAGTGCCCTGGACTGGCTTCTAGGGAGCATGGAGTCCATGATCCCCAGAGTGCAGTTAGCAGGATGTCTGGTGTGCCATCCATGCTTGGCTACAGCATCCCCTCCCAGGGATACAGGAAAATGTCTCATTCCCCCACGGGTGCCTGCCCTGGGGCTGGTTGTACTGTTGGGGCAGGAGGTGGCCACATCAGAAGCAGCTTTTAGGTGAGAGATGCAACTGTCTGAAAGAGACTTTATCTTTGCCACTGTTGCCAGGCTGGAATCTCTGTCCTGCTGCCCTCAAAGCAGGACTTTGGGTGAGCTGTGGGGAGCACCCACCCTGGCTGCCCCTGACGTGCTGCCCTCTGTAAAGGCAGCACCCTGAGGGGCACATTTCAGCAGCAAGCAAGGCACCCAGGCTGGCAGCCCCCAGCTGGGGCTGTGAACTGACTTGCTGGTGCAGATACAGAGGAAGAGGAGAAAATGAGAATTTCAGGTGTCTGTGGAGGTTTTCAGTGGGAAAGACTGAGCTCCAAGGCAGGCCATACACAGTGGGGACACTGTTGGGGGAAGGTTTGGTGGTTTGTGACGGGGCACAGGGGATTTCTGAGGCAGGGCTGGTCCCTGGGCTGGTGGCTGCAGTATGCCAGTAGCGTGTGATGAGCTTGAGGGTCCCTGCAGACTGCTCAGCTCCAGTGCCACCGTGAGCTGCTGTTGGGGTGGAAGTCAGTGTGGTTAAGCCTTCTTCACCTCCATGCACCCACTGGTGCCAATTCTGCAACCCTTTGTGGGCGTCTGTGCCAGGCTGTGTAGTGCAGGGGTGCCCTGGGGGAGAGCCAACCCCCAAGTCCCTTGGCAGTTTTGTGGGCTTTCCTTCTCTGCAGCCTGGGTGCCCCGAGGGACCCCAGAGGGTGCCGGGGCAGGGAGAGGGAGGGCCAAGGCAGGTCTCTCCTCCCCTGCCCTCCCCTCTCCTGCGTTGCTGGGTCTGTTGCTGCCAGAGCAGCTGCCGGCTGGGGCTGTGTGTCTGGGGGATGGCGGCTGCTGAGGCGCCCTGGGACCTGCAGGGGCTGCAAACGGTGGGCATCATCCTGCTGCTCTGCTCCAGCCTCAAGATACTCCATGCCCTGGGCATCATCGACCTGACCAGGGGAGGTGGGATGGGGACAGGGATGGGGTTGCAAATGAGATGGGGATGTTGTGGTGGAGGTGCTCCTCCTATCCCAGGGGCTGCAGGGTGCTTAGGGGATTGAAGGATTAGTGTGGTCTAGGGCTTTTGGGGGGAGGGAGGGCACTGGAGTGTCTAGGTATATGAATTGGGGAAGTGAGGGTATCTGGGGTGTTTCAGAGTGTTGGGATATTGGGTGGGAATATTTGTGGACATTGGAATGTCTGGTGGGTGCAGGATGCTGGAAATTTAGGGTGTCTGGGTGGGGGATATCTGGGTCTTGAGGCACTGGGATGCAGCGATGTGTGGGGTGCTGGGGAATGGGGACTGTCTGGGCTACTGGAGTCTCAGGGCAATGGGATGCAGAGGGCTGGGCTTTGTCAGATGATGGGGAAGAGGACCACAGGTAACTGGGGCTGAGGAGATCAATGTGAGCTGGGAGAAAAGAACCACGGATGTGGGGTGCAGCACCATGCAGGGCAAAGCTCTCTCACTGCTACAGGAATTGGTGCCTATGGGGAAAAGAGGCGAGAGCCCCTTTGCCCCCCCGTGGGGCTGTGCCAGGGCTGGGGAAGGAAGAAGATGCTGTGAGTGTTGAGCTTCCTGGATTGGCAAGTGAGTACTGAGGATAGGGCTGGATGTGGCCAAAGAAGAGGACCCAAAATATGTCAGAGCAATGGATACACGACCTGTTGGTTGTACCTGGTGAGGGTGGGAGTGCAGGGAGCTGCATGGTGCTGAAGCCTCGTTTCCTTTGGCTGCCTTCCTCGACTGTGCCACAGACAGTCCCAGCTCAGACAAGGGCTGCCAACAGAATTTGTGTGAATGTGTTTTGGGGTTAGTTTGCCTTCATCCCTTCTGCCTCCTTGCAGAAGGGAGATGCTGTGAGATGAAGGGACTGCAGATCACATCCCCTCGGGTAGCCAGATCTCAGAATGGGAGGTGTGTGGATAGGAGTGATCAGAGGAGCAATTAGTAGAGCAGAGGGAGGGGAGGAGAGGAAGGTGCTGTGCCTAGGAGGTGCTTTCAACCCCCTTCTGATGAAGGATGTCCCTGAGCTGCCTGGGATCTGGCTGGGGTGTGGCTGAAGCACATCCAGTTTTTGTCCCAGTGCCTTACTGTGGAGGCTATGGATGGTATCTGGGTAATGGCTATCCAGAACACACTGCTTGCAGCCAAGAGGAGCTGCTGCTCTGATGGGCCATTTTTCTGGGTAGCTCCTCTGGCACCTTGGATGCTCTGGTCCCTGCTGCCAGAGATGTCCCTGCCATGGAGGTGCTGATGGGGCAGGATGTGTCCCTGCGTGTGGGTTTTGCAGCAGGGTGATGCATATGGCAGTTCCGTCCTGCAGCTTTGTCTGCTCCATTTGGGGAGCCCCTGAGCTCCACTGTCCCTTGGGATGTGTTTCTTGTCCCATTGCCTGTTCACAACATTTTGTACATGGTGTGGCCTGAAGAAATTATTATTATTCTGCAACATCTCCTTTGGGCACAGCCAGGCTATCTGGGAGCACGGTCACAGGCTAGGGATGGGAATGGGGACAGCAGTGCTGGGAGCCCCACTGGGCTCTGTGGCACATTCTGGCCCATGGCCCTGCCTTCTTCCTCTGTGGTCTGCTCAGCACAAGGGTTGTGCAGCTGTTCCTCCTTCTGGCCCTGGGGAATATCCTGGTCCCTCAGCTCTTCCATGAACTGCAGCTCTCTTGGCAGCTTTGCTGCTCCCAGCTCTGTCCCACCCCCAGGACAGGGACTCTGGCCCTGGGAGATGCCAGCTCTGATTTCATTCCTCTGATGGATGACTGTCTGGCACCTTTGCTACACTTGGCTCTGCATTGCTGACTGATGAGGGTCATTTGCAGAGCTGCTGTTGGTGGGACACATCCTGACTGCCCCAGGGTGGCTGGGGAGACTCACTCTTCCTCCTGCTGACCTGCAGACCCCAGCGAGCTGTGGTTGGTGGCAGTGCCTGAGGCTGGGTACTTCCCTGAGTGGCTGAGCTCTGCACAGGGATGATTGTCAGCCACAGGTTGTAGGGGCAGCTGGGTTCAGATCAGCCTTGGGATATCAGCTCCTCCTGACCTGCCAACTGACCCAGTGCTGCCCATGGAGTCAAGCAGGGACTGTGAGTGCTGCATGACTGGTGGATCACTGGTGCTCTGCTGCCCTCCTGGAACACTGCTCCGCCCAGGAGCTGGGCTGGGGACACTGGGGGTGCCTTGATGTGGGGTGCACATTTTTCCCCAGTCATGATAATGCATTTATTGACAGGTTACTAAGAGTGATGGGGGAGTTTTGGCACTGCCTGTTGGTTTGTTATTGTAGGGTGTATTCTACAGGAGTGTGCCGTGGAAGGGGTGAGTTGGTCTCCCCATCCAGCTGTCACTGGGAGGGCACTGGTGGCTGTGGCTCTATGGAAGGACAGGGATATTGTTACGCATCTGACTGACTCTGTCTCCTACTTTTCCTCTGGAGACACCATGGGGCAGCCCAGGTTTGGGTCCTCTATGGTACGGGGGTGTCAGTCCAGCACTGGGTGACTCTCAGCATGGCAGCATTGGCTGGATGCAGCCTCCAAGAACACATCAGCTGCTGGTGGCTCGATACAAAGTGGTCTGTGGCCACCCTGATGGCAATCACTGCTGGGGACAGGGATCTACCCACTGTAGGTCCCTTCAGAGCCAGCATTCGGGGCTCATTTCAACAGCGTGTGGTGGTGGGGATGGGAAATCCCTTCCCTTTCTGGTGCTACTCAGGGATGAATCTCAGTTTGTGTGTGTTTTGTATGTGTTTTGAAGCTGCTGAACTGTGGAGTGATGCATGAGAAGTGACAAGCCACTTAACCCGGCAGACCTCCTGCCGCAGATAAAACACTGCCAGCCCTTTCTGCTCTGTGCCAGCCGCTGGATGGCCCTTGCAGAAGGGTGGAGAGCAGAGAGGCATCTGGAAAAGGAGCTGTTGCTGGCAGGGAAAGGGCTTCGTGCTGCAATGTCCCTTGTGTCCAGAGTGGCAGCACATGGTCGGGCTCTGCTCCTCATTCCTGGGCAGAGCTGATTCCCAGCAAGGGGGAGCTCCCTGGCTGTTTGAGGTTTGGATGCTGGGGACAGAAAGAGGGTGGTGTGTCCTACCCAGCAGAGCCTTAGTGTTCACTAAAGCCAGGACAGCAAAACCTCAGTCCTGTTCACCCTTTTCCTGTTGTTAAGCTGCATGTGCTGAATGTGCTCCCTCCCCTGCCCTGGGGACCCTGGAATCGGGCCCCCTTCGGTTTCCTCCTTGAGAAAACGCCCATGTTCTTTATTTTTTTTCTTTTTCCTTCTTTATAACAAACTAAAGTGTAACTTGCACCCGACCTGACCTACTGCACGTGCCTATACCTGCTGCCCCTGTGAGTCCAACCACAGTTTACTCTCTGTTGCATCTCTCTCGCTGTGTGGTTTCCCTCCTGCCCTGCTTCCTCCCGGGTCCATCACCCTGGCATTGGGTGTTGCTCTGCCCACCCTGTCCCTTCCCTCTCAGCAAAGGGGATGCTTCTGCCTGCCAGGTCTGCTCCCACAGCTCACCTCTGCTGGAGGGACCTGGTGCCAGAGCATCCTCGGAAGGCTGAAAGGTGCAATTTCCCTTTCCCTCTGCAAATTAAGGCCCTGTAAGGGTAGCTGGGACAAAATCATGGTTTATGTACAACTGATGCCCACTTCTAGGAAGGAAAAATCCTCTTTCCTCACCTGCCTGCAAACCCTGGAACAGATGGGCCAGGTTGTGCTGTTCTGCCAGTGCCAAGATCCTGGCCCTCACCCTTGTCCCTGTCACCCTCTGACAAATGCCAGGGGGTGTGTTTGTTCATCACTATTGCACCTCACTGTCACCCTGCTGTGGATGCCACATCCCTGAGGAGAATTTGCCCTCTTTGAGTGGCTTTGTGTGATGTCCTGCTGGAATCATGACTTTCTGGAGCTATTCTCCATCCCCCAGAACGATGGAGCTGCCTTGGTGTGAGCTCAGAGGGTCTCAGGTTCTGTGAGCACTTTGGGGCCAGCCTGCCTCGAAGCAGCTGCTGGATGCAGACTCACGTCCCAGTCCTGGAGCTGGATACCATGCAGCACCATTTTCCTGGGGCTCATCTTAGCCCCACAAGGCTGACAAAGGGATTCTGTGGCAGCTGTCTGCTAGAACCCTCAAGAAACAACCCCAAAACCAGGGCTCAGGATTCATAGGCATTTTGTCCTGCTGCTTGCAGGTGTACAGGATGCTTGGAGCAAACACAGTGACAAACCAGAGCCCAAAAGGGACTTTGCACCTTTTGTCCCATTTGTCGCCATGCTGGTGTCTGCCTCCCCTTGGAGGCTGGAGCTGAGCATGGCCTTCATCCCCTCCTCTTCCTCCTTTCCTTACCTGCAGCGTTAGCCCTGCACTGAGTTTGCTGGCTTGAGGCACTGTGGGAAGGGAGGGAGGGGGTCTGCAGCCATGGGGCAACACCAGCTGGGAGAGATGGGGCTGAGTGAAACCACTGGGGTCCAAATGGGGGAACAGGGGGTGGCAATGGGGTCAGTAGTGAGGGGACCTACTATTAAAGCAGGGCGACTTGGATGCAATGGCCATGGGCTCACCCAGCCCTGCGGCCTGGCCAAGGCAAAGCCCTGAGCCCCGTTCCCCTTCTGGGTGTCTCAAAGCAGGTCCCTGGGCTCGGGTCCCAGTGCTGCACTGGGGTGGGGGTGCATGCTGTACTCTGGGCTGCATGGGGGGTCCGGTGCATGCTTTGCCTTCAGCCCTTGGGTGTCAGCAGGACCAAACCCAGCCTGAGCTTAGGAGGATGCAGTGCCCTGGCTCAGCCACAGGATGTTTCTTTGGTTTCATTCTACCCTGCCTCCCTGCAGAGCCCCTCGGGGCGAGTCCCCAGGGAGCAGGTATTTGTCCTCATGGCTAAAGGACAGAGTCAGGCCATGCAATTTCCTGACTCTCTGGGCTCCTGGGAGTCCCCAGTGCACCCTGGTACGATGGGGGTGAACAGAGGCGCTGGGTGTGGGTAGCCTAGCAGGGTTGTCCTCATCCTTCCCAAGGATGGATACTCCAGCGCTGGGTTTGTCCTGGGATTGAGCAGGAAGGACGACCAGAGCCTGGGCTGGGTTTTGCCTTCCTGCTCCTCCAGCCTCACGCTGCATGTACTGCCTCCGCTCAGATCACACCGTGCCGGGTGCCCAACCCTGCTGCCCGTCGGGACCGGGGGCTGATGCTGTGTTAACTCTTCTTCTGCTTGGTGACTCCTTCTTTCTTCCAGGCAACCCGCCAGTCCAAACTAAAAAAGCGCTGAAGCAGCGATTCCTCAAACTGCTGCCCTGCTGCCGGCCCAAATCCATCCCCTCGCTCAGTGAAAGCAAGTGCTTCTTCTTGCCTTTGTGTGTGTTTGTCCCCGGCGGTGCTGCTGCCTGCTCTCCGCCCCGGCCCCGCCTGCGGGAAGGGGACTCCTCCACCTCTCCCTTGCCCTGGCTGTCAGGTTCAGCCCTGCCCTGGAGGGGTCCGATCCCGTGGGCTCTGCACACACCTCTGTCTTCACCTGCTCACAGACTGGTTTTCTCCCTCTTCATCTCCCTGGAGCAGCTCCCACGGGATGCACAGCGGCAAGAACCGCTTGGGAGCTGGCTCGGGGCAGCAGGGCCCTCCTGACACTGGTTTAAGGGGTGGGGGGCTGTTTCTCTAAGTTCAGGGTCGATTTGGAGATGGAGGTGTGATGGGACGATGGGAGTGAGTGCAGAGTCCCTTAACCCCCTGTACTGGGTGTGCTTGGCCCCTTGGTGAGTCCAAGCCCCTGGTCAGGATCTCTCCCAGCTCCACAGTTCAAGCCAATCCCCCCCTGGGAAAAAGGTGAGTATGGAGGGGCAGGGTCTGAACAATCACCCCCACAGAGAGGGGGTACCTGCTGTGTGCCCCTCTTGGGTGAGTGGGGTCTAGGGGTGCTGGTTGCTGCAGCTTGGCAGATGGTGGAAAGAAACCATCGATGAAGGTGGGAGCAGGCTGGGTGGGATGGAATCTGGAAAGGCTGGGGGGGGCGGTATTTGGGGCTGGGGGTTCTGAGGGGCAACTCTCCTGATGGATGTGAGCCCTGGTATTGCAGGACATCAAGGGTATGAACTTCACAGGGCAGATGCCTGTGCTGGTGGGAGGAGAAGGGCAGGCAGGGAGGGTTTCAACACTGGGGGGTTTTCACACCTCTTTTCTTCCCAGCCTGAGCTGTACCGGAGTTGTTGCCCAATGTCAGGCCCTGGTCTGAAGCCAGGGTGTCTTTGATGTCCCCTGCTGGCATAGACCCAGCTCTGGCTGAGCAGAGCACCCCCAAAATGTGTCAACCTGGGCAGGTGTGAGAGGACAGGGTGTGCTGTGCAAGGTGCCTCTCCTGCCCCCTGGCATGACAAGAGAGGACGGGACAGTGCTGGCCTCAGCCACCCTCTCTTCCCCTGGGTTCCTTGCAGACAGTGTTGAGGATGAGTTTGAGCTCTCCACCGTCTGCCACCGCCCCGAGGGGCTGGAGCAGCTCCAGCAGCAGACCAAGTTCACCCGCAAAGAGCTGCAGGTCCTGTACCGAGGCTTCAAGAATGTGAGTACTCCTTGACTGCTCTGATAGCCCCCACTTCTGCTGCCATGTCCACCTCGGGGTGGGACCTTGTTTATGAAGGTGTTTGGGATCTTGGGGTTGAAGTTCATATAAGGCTACAGCCTGATTTTACCTCCAGGGAGCTCAGTGGGGAGACCAGATCCTGTGCTCAATTTCCTTGGGTGCAGAGAGTTCCCTTCCTGGGAGCCCCTCCAGAAAGGGGTACAGGCCAAAAAATCAGGGACATGCTCCAAGCAGCCTTTCTAGCCACCCCACCAGGTGCACAGGGCTGGGGGGCAAGGCAAGGGAGCCACAGGGGTTTAGGGGGTGCTCAGCCCTTTTTGCAATCTGGAAGTGACACTGTGGCCTTGCCCTGGCAGGAGTGCCCGAGTGGCATTGTCAACGAAGAAAACTTCAAGCAGATCTATTCACAGTTCTTCCCTCAAGGAGGTGAGTGCCCATCCTGCCCCTGTCCCCATAAACATGGGCACCTTGGTGGGGCAGAGGGTCACACAGCACCTCCTCACGCTGTCTGCCTCCCTTGCAGACTCCAGCTCCTATGCTGCGTTTCTCTTCAACGCCTTTGACACCGACCACGATGGCTCCGTCAGCTTTGAGGTGAGTGTGGCCAAGGAGAGGGTGATGGGGCTCAACAGGGCAAGGACAGCACATCCCTCCAGGGACCATGGGCTGGGGTCAGCAGCGTTGCTGTTGCAGATAGGTGAAGAGCTTTCAGACCTAGTGGAGTTTATTAAATTCTGAGATGCAATAGAAAACGAAAGAAAAGTGAAAAAAATGGGCTTTCTCTATTTTCTGGGTAGGGTTGTGTAGGTACCTAGACCAGCAGACACAGGCATGGCTGGGTCTTGTTCAGGCTTTGGCTGAACAGCAGGTCATGATGTACATTGTCCTCTTGGTTCCTGTGACCCAAGGGAGTCGTGTGGGAAGTGTTAAGCAGTTTTTTCTCCCCTGACTCTTTTTGATACCAAACATTTCACATTGTCAGCCCAGCCCCAGGACACATCAGCTTTGGGGCTGAGTTCCCCTCTGCAGGAGAATAAAGCAGGGCTATACCCTCTGTGTCTCTGAGGTCCTTCGAGTATAACTCCCCTTTGCCGTCTTGTCCATCCTTGCAGGACTTTGTGTCTGGGCTCTCCACCATCCTGCGGGGCACCATTGATGATCGCCTGAACTGGGCCTTCAACCTCTATGACCTGAACAAAGATGGCTGCATCACCAGAGAGGTGGGATGGGGTGTCCTCTGGGCCACATCCATACTGACCCTCGGGGCCAGTGCAAGTCTGCACCTGGCAGGGACAAGGGCAGAACTCGGGGGTATTGGCTGAACTCTGGAGGAGAGGTCAGGGGGTGAATATTTAACTGAGCTCAGCTTTGCAAATGTTCCTCCTGGCCCCCTGGCACTGGTGTGACTCTGGGATGGAGGGTGGATGAGTGCTGTGTAGCTTTGGGGCTCCATGGCACATGCACGTGCATACATGGCCCCACACTGTGCACAGAGCCAGCAGAAACACATTTGAGCCCCCCACAGGTCCTTCAAGAAAAAGGTGTGGGTTGGGGAGCAGGCGGAGGCAGAGCCATGTATTGGCACGGCAACCCTGCTCCCCTTCCCATCAGGAAATGCTGGACATCATGAAGTCCATCTACGACATGATGGGCAAATACACCTACCCGGCCATGCGGGAGGATGCACCCCGGGAGCATGTGGAGAGCTTCTTCCAGGTGAGCTGAGTACATCCTTGGAAAGCAGACCTCCAGCACAGAGCTGCAGTAGAAAACACCCCACTCTGGGGATGCAGCAGGGCTGTGCTGGTGCTTGGGCATGTCTGAGGCCAGTGGTGCACTGTGTCCTGTGGGACCTGGGTGAGCTGGGGCTGTCCCTGCTATGCCTCCTGTGCTGTGCTTGTCTGCAGAAAATGGATCGGAATAAGGACGGCGTGGTGACAATCGAGGAGTTCCTGGAGTCCTGCCAGAAGGTAAAGTCTTCTCTGAGCTAGGTCACTACCCTCTTCCTTGGGGACCTTTGTTCTTCCTGCTTCCTGCAGAGAGAGGGTGAGGCCAGGGCTCCCAGGGGCAAGGCTGGAGCTCTGCTTTGGGAACTGTAACCATGCCAGCATCCTCGTACAGATGAGGAGAGTCATGGATCCCAGTAGGGCTTGGAAACTGCCCGTAATCCCTGGGGTTCCTGTCCCTTGTGCCAGAGCTGCCATGAGAGTAAAGCCAGTTTTGGGGGAGCTGCCCAGATTGCTGTTCTGTCCCAACTTGCCTCCTTCCCACCTGCTCCCAACAGGATGAGAACATCATGCGATCCATGCAGCTCTTCGACAGTGTGATTTAGCTCCCGGACCTGCCTCACATGAGCTCTCCTGACACTGGGCCCAGAATCTTCTCCTCTCTCTTGACTTTTCCTTTGAGACTCCCCTGCTCTGGGGGAGGAGATACCCCCATGGAAAGGGGCCTTCCTTCCCTGAGATGCAGTCGGCACCAAGATCTTCCTTCTCCCATGGCCCAGCTCTGCTTTCCTTGGGGAATTCCAAGCAGGTGCTCCCAGACATTGGAGTATGGGCATGGCTGGCACAGGATGAACATTTCACCTGGATGGACCTCTCTGCACCCAATCCCAGTGGAAAAGAGAGCTTTGGGCTGTAGTGGAGGTTTTCCCTGTGCACACCACCCTGTGCAGCCACAGCTCACCTACCCTGATCCTCCCCAGCCCCAGGAGCCCCCAGTCCTGGTTCCGGCCCAAATCCTCCAGCAACACTGTCTAGAAACCAATAAAGTCTTGTAATGGGCGCCAGTGCCTCGGCCTCCTCCCCTGCCCTGATTTTGCCCTGCCACAGGGAGCCTGTCCAGCGTGTCCCCTGTGAGCCGCTGGCCACTCTCCCTGTCCTGGCACTGGGCCGGTGGGTGGGCAGAGGGGCTGTGCCTGGAGAAGGCAGCCATGTGAGCCCTTGGGCTTCATTGCTGCAGGAGCTATGGGGAGCATCCCCTGATCCCAGGGATCCCGGTTAGATCTATGATGCTCGTCCTGACAGGGGGAGAAGAGAGGCTAAAGGGACCCCGAGGTGACTTGTTGTGGCACTTGTCCCCCAGATGGAGGATGCAGGGCTGGGAGAGCTGCAACTTCAGCCCCTGTCCCTCAGGTTTGGGATGCTGGCACAGGGGCACCCCAGGGATCCACCTGGAAGCTCCAGCAGAGAGACACCCTTTCCAGTCCTTCCTTAAGACATGTCAGGCAGGGGATGGGGACACGTGGAAGAGGTAGATGGGCAGGTCTCTGGTGGCCATTCTGGCCCCATAGGGCTCACAGACGTGCTCCTGGCATCATTTGCTGCTGACCTTGCCCTGCTCCGGTGCCATGACCCATCCCAGCCTACCTGCTGCCCCAGGAACTGGGCAATGAGCAATGAGGCAGAGAGGTGTCCCCACAGACATGGCCCTGTGCTGGTGACATAGCTGAGCTGGCAGTTCCTGGAGGAGAAAGTCGAGGCTGGGGTTAGACAGGAATCACTGCCCTGCTGCTGGCAGGCTGGAGGCTGACCTAGGGGCAGGAGACTCATCTCCTTTTCCCAGCATGGCCATGTGAGAGCCTGCCTGGGGACCTTGGGGATGGGGACTCTGGGTGTTTTTGTCACCACCAGCTCATTGAAAACGGGTGTGTGCAGGCAGGCCTGTCCTGCCCACATGCCACTCCAAGTCATAGCTGGCAGAGTGATGCCCATGGGATCACTTAATGATCCCATGCCAACCCC
The DNA here is from genome assembly GCA_025920805.1 of Petroica traversi. Lineage (NCBI taxonomy): Eukaryota > Metazoa > Chordata > Aves > Passeriformes > Petroicidae > Petroica > Petroica traversi. The sequence continues at coordinate 13,080,533 of JAHLSL010000018.1, read as the reverse complement.
AGAAGCCCCTCACAGGCACTGGGAATGTACCCAGCCCTGGCAGCCCACGACTGTGGCTCTACTCTGTATCCTTGGCCAGGGGTGGTTTGGGCTGGCCTGAGCTGCGATGCCTGAGATCAGCACTCATGCTGGGCCAGATCCAGCATGAGCCCCTGGGGTTGGAGACTTCAGAATTTAACCCCTGGGGCTCTGAGCCAAAGCTATGGGGCTGCTTCCCAGGGGGACCATCCCTGCACCAGCCCTTGCAGATACCGTGTGTTTTTTAGGCTCATTTGACACATTATTTATCTCGCAGACATGATGTGTTTTTTAGGTTCATTCAGCACACTGTTCATCTCACAGACCTGTTCCCAGGTTTGCTGTGGGGCTGAGCTCCCACTTGCATTCTCCGAAGGGTGAGAGGGCCTTACCCCTCCATCTCTTGGGCCCTGTTCTCCCTCTCCCAGCTCTCTGGAGTCCCCATGTTTGCTGCCATGTGGAGCACCTGCCGCCTCCCCCCTCACGCTGTAGGTCGCATGGTGTGACCCCCTGCCCTGGGGCATGGTGACCCACAACCTGCTTGGCATCTCCAGTCTGTATATTTTGTATTATAAAAATTATATGAGTTAAAAAACAAAACAAAACAAAAAAACCAACAAAAACCCAATAAAATCTAACCACAATCGCTATGCACACCACCGTTATGTCTTTGCATCTGTCAGCTGCCTAGGGTGGGAGGGCAGGGAAAACGAGGGGTCTCTGGAGAGAGTTGGAATCCTTTTTGGGGTGCTGTGGTTGCAGGGTGCTTGGGGAGCTAACAGGAACATGGTCACCTGCCACCTTGAGGAGGTAGGTATGGACTGGGTAGGGGTCCAGCATTGAGACTTGGGAAAAACAAAGCAAAACAGTCACGTAATTAAGAAAGCAGTGGAACAAGAGAGCAATGGACCTGATATGGGACAGAAAGTTGTCCAGCGTTATACAGTCTGTGGTCCTGGAACTGAAAATTCAATGCAAAGAGCTGCCTGGAGACCAAACATCTTAAAAGGATGGGCTCTGGCTATGGGGGGAATTACCTTTGTGGGACTGGGTGAGCAGCAAGTCTGGTCCTTCCAAAGCCTCTGACTCGGCAGGGACCTTTTCGGGCTGCTCGCCATCGCATGCTGTGTATGGCATTATGAATGGGTCTGAGCACGTTTTCCCCTCTAACCCACTTTTCTCAGTATATCCTATCCCCTGAGCTTTCTTTGGCTGATTGCTATTTCGGGCAATGACATCCAAGGGCTTGATGTGCCCTCTTGTGGCACAGGGATGCTGTGAGTCACTGATGGGGTCTCTTGGGTGCTTGTCCCCAGGTGAAGGGCAGGAAAGAGGTGACAGTGGGAAAAACAGCCCTGTGGGGCTCAGTCTTCAAAGGCTCCCATAGCTTTTCACACCAAATGGGAAAAGGTTTGTCCAGAGAGTGTAGCTATTGGAGTGGGGGGCTGTGGAAGCATCTCTGAGAATCACAAATAATCTGTTTAGCTCTCCCCCAAACAGGCCCTCAGGAAAGGGCAGAGGGCAGGGAGGTCTGGATAAGCCCCTTTAGGTGTGCCTTCAGCTTGCTATGAGAAGCTGCTGTGTGAGACAGGGCTTCTTGCATCAGCCTTGTTAGTAAGATGTGGCATTTGAGGGTGGACAGCCAAGTCATTTGGTATATGATGAGAACAGAGATAAGAGCTGATTGATCCTCGGAAAAGGGCAGCCTTGTGTGGTTTCCGGCCAAGTTTTTCCCAGCTTTCAGAGGAAAAATTAATAGTAACTACGTGGTAAAACAGCTGAGCAACTGGATGAGGCAGCTGATGCAGCCTGGGGCAGTGATTCACTCAAGCATCCTGCCTAGAAACACAAGCATTTTGTAGAAGGATGAGATTCCAACACTGGGAGAGCTATTACTGCACGATTATTTTGGCATGATCAGAGACATGAGCACCCTTTTAGGGTCCTTCATGACCCTACAGCCACCACTCAGCTCTATACGTGTATGAAAGCCCTGTGTATTCTCCACCCAGATTCTATGCATTTCTCCTCTCTAACCCTTCTGTAAAGTCTGGTCGTGTATCAACACAATTTAGCCGGTTACTATTTAGGGCATCTGTACAATTTCTATTTTTGCTCTTTGAAAGCTTTGGCCTGAAGATGGTGGTAACCAGAGCTGCCCCTTGGCCAGGGGCTCTGCTGCAGCTTCCTGAGCACGGGTATCGATGGTGCCGGAAACGCAGCCGTCTTCAGTTTCTTGTCACGCCCGAGCTGTTATCAGTGGGAATAAGCGGAAATGTGGCTGAAACGTGATGTGGCTGAAACGTGCCGTGCTTGCCCCGATGTCTGCAGGCGTCCTCCAGCCCTTCCTCACCAGCTGCGGTTTCCGGCAGCTCTTTGCCAACTTGTTTCTTGTCGGCTGGCACCTGCTGCAGCCTGCCGGGCGCTGGGCAGGCTGGCAGGATCACCTCGCCGGCCTCTCTCCACAGCCACGAGAGAGGCCATCTTCTCAGCCCCGTGCTGCCCGTGCAGGACAGACGCTGTGCGACCTTAGACCTGTCCTCTGACCTACTGACACACCTCAGCTTTGCACCCCACCCTACAGCATTCTCGTGGCCTCTTCCGGGCACGGAACCACCTCCGGGCTGTGCCGTGCCGTTCCAGGAGCCCGGAGCCGTGTCCCGCACAGCGCGGTGTCCCCGGCGGGCCCTCAGGGGGCCGGCCGGGGTGGGTCGCGCCTCAGGGG
>JAHLSL010000018.1:13054288-13077390 GCA_025920805.1 Petroica traversi | reverse complement strand
TCCCGGGCGGGGCTTCTGCCCCCGGGGCTTGTGCTGGAGCGGGGAGCGCCCTTTGATGGCAGCTGTGCGGCGGGGCGAGGGCAGGCCTGGCACCCCAGCGCGCCGCCGATTCCTCAGAGAGGCTGAGGTAGCGCTGGGGCTCTCTTGCTCGTACGTGTCCAAAGAGGGAAGTAGGAGAGAGGAGAGCTACTGCGCGATTATCCCGGCTGTACCGGCTCTTCCTGCGCGCCAGAGGCTCACGTTCAGTCCTGAGTGGGGAATAATTGGTTTCGTAGGTGATGGCTTGTAATTAATATTAAATGCACCTGTTCTCTAAAGTGTTATAGCTTATAATTTTATTCGTAAAACAGCCCATGTCTTTTAGTGTAATTGCAGCATTATAAGGTCTAAATTGTTGTTGAAGCTTCAGAATAAAGAGATTTTTCACAGTTCTCAGTATCGCATTTATAACAGGTCAGTTAAGCTAGGTGGTTGAAAGTCAGCAGGAAAAAATATTTTATTCCCAGCGTAATTGTTAGTTTTAAATTGTTAATTTCCTGTGATCTCTTATTATTTCTGTATCTATAATGATTTTCTAGTATGAAAATAAAATTATTAACAGATGGAATGGAGAGGGGAGCAGGCAGTTTATCAAAGTCAGTATCTGCATTGCTTTGCAGACTGTTTTCTGTTACTATCTTTAAAAAAATCTTCTTCTGTGAATATCACTGTGAGAAGTGAATTGGTAAGGTTTAAATACAATGGAGATACATACAGTGGGGAAAAATGCGTTTTATTTGCTCATAGACGTAATTCTGTGGAGGTAGATGCCAAACTGAAGGCTTTGGAGACAGATAACAGTGAATAGAAACACAGATTGTAACAGCATGTTTTCTCATGTTTTTTCTGATACACCTGGAGCATCACTTGTTTATCCAGGTTTTTATCAAAACCACCGAGAGTACCATAATAATTTTTCTTGTCATGTTAGTTACATTGTTGGTAGCCTCAGCATGTATTTTGTTGCAGGTGTTCTTGAGTGCACTGTGCACAAAACAAGAAAATGGCCTCTGCTCGATGAAGGCATCACAGAGTTACAATAATATATGTATGGGGAAAAAAAGGAATAGGGAGTGTTTTAAAAAAAAAGGCAAGCAGAAAACCACCACCAACAGAAAAACAAACTTGCGGTGAATGCGGTAAATGGTAGTGAGTGAAAACATCTGTCTCATTAGTGACTCAAGGGAATTATAGAGTTAACAGAAAAACAGGAATTAACTTCAGAAATGTAGGCAAATATTTAAACATAGAGTAGTGGTTAACACAGACCAACACAGTCTAAGGTATAGTGAGATTATACCACTGGAGAATTTGCATCTTTGGTAGAAAAGGCAGAGGGCAATTGGCCAAATACTGGGTATGCACTGTAAGAATGTGAAGAGCAATGCCACTTACCAAATTCACTGTTTTGCAGAATAAAAAGGTCTGAGAGATTGCAGAATGCAAAGTTTGGTGCACTGCCTCTAGGATGTCCTGACTTTTAGTGATGGAGAGCATGGGAATGGGATGAGGTATTTTGGCACGAGCTGTTGACTTTGTATTAACCTGACACACAGTCCTGAGGGAGTAATACAAAACCAGGTCGATTTTTTTAGTTGGACAGAAAGATCCAAGAATTGTCATCAGCTGGTGACAGTAGTAACCTAAGAATTGTGGTGACAGATGGAAAAGTATCACTTCAGATTAGCTAGTTCTGTTCAGCCTTATTTAATTAGTTTTTGGTAACTGATTTTCTTCTTTGTTTAGGCCGTGCTCTGCTTTAGGCTTGTAGGTCTTAAACAGCCATGTCATAAATAAAGCAGAAGTGTTGTGAATGAGTTGAGGCATAGGGAATATTCATTAGATCTCACAGGATTCCACTTTTGTGTGTTCCTGAGCTTCCTCAGAGCAGCGTCTGTCAGAGTTAGGAAACAGTAATGAAAATAAGGAATTCCTTCTGCGTAAAGTAAACGAAGCTTTTCAGGCCTCTCAACTCTTGTTGTTCCCTGGTGCCACAGTTGTGAGTAGTAGTTGCTCAGTTTTGCCACATTGTGGTGCCAGGCAGTTTGAGATCACTCTTTGAGAGAATAATTCTTAAAACTTGAGCCTCCTGCTTTAAGCTTCTTAAAAGAGCACGGCACACTTTACATGAAACTGAAATACAATATCTAAAAAATGGCTTTAGTTGCATCAATTTGGAGTTTTGAAAGGTAGAAAGGTGGTTTTGACCTCAATGAGACTGAATATTTGCAGATTTACAAGGGTGAATAGCTTTGGAAATGAAGATACTGTTTACCTTTTGAACTGGTGTTCTACGGGGACTTGTGAGCTTTGTGTATTCGTAGTATCATTCATCACTGAGTGGCCATGCTGTTTGAAAATAAGAGCTTATTAAATTTCATGTTATTTTAGTCTCTGGTCTTTGCATGGACTGCAAGCTGAAGCTTTGTTTTGAAGTGCCCACTTGTCTTTGAACTGTTTGTATGTAGGTCTAAGTCAGTTGGCTTGACTAAGAGTGCATTGAGAGTGCTTTTTTAAAGTATTATGTTTCTGGAAAGGAAAGATTAGATTTAAAGCCAGAAGCAGTTGCAATTTCTATGAAATTATATGACTTTAAATACACTTTACTCTAAAATAACTTGTGTAGATGCTTTTATATATGATTATTCACAGACATACTATTAGCTTGTTAAATGTGAAAATGGTAGGATATCAGTTTGCAACTTAAATTTTACAAAGACCCTATTAAATAGAATAAAAGAATTTAAATCCTAAGCATTTTGTTCACTCACTTGCACATATTTTTTTAATTACACATCATCTTCTCCAGTATGTATTTATATATTCTGTGTATATAAATCCTAGTCTGTACCACCAGTTAAAGATTTTTGAGCTGGTAAATATTTTCAAGTGTCTTCAGTGTTCACCTTAGAATCAAATCTATTTTGTAGGTGTCTGGAGTGGTAATTTAATTAGGTTATAACTGTTCAGTCTCCTGCTATAATAATGCTGACTTGACTTGTCAAGGACATATGCTCAGGAACATACTTTGTATTCTGAAAATTAATTGCTTCAGTGGCCAAAATTATAAGACCTTAGATCATAAGAAATAAAACAAGTTCTAATTGCATTTTAAATTTAGATCAGTTTAGGGTATTGCACTTTTCTAATGCTAACTATTTTTTTTCCCCTTTCTGCTTTGGGAAGCTTTTTGACAAATGTAGCAAAAGAGGAAGAAAATGGTGGGCTGTATTACAAAGTTTCATGAAGCAGGCATAATCTAACTGGGTAATTCTAATCTTGTTCTCCGTAGGATTTTATGGAAGACCTTGGGTGATGGAGCAGAGGAAAGAACTTTTTAGAAGGCAAGTCATGTTTCCTCTTACTGCAGCACATTCCATCGGAATGTAATCATAAACTTCCACTTGAGCCTGGAAAGAATGATTGTTCTAAGCTAAAGTAACTTTCTGCCTAATATCTGTATTCTTGGGGATTTGTAGTCACTTTTTCATTTTGCATAAACCAGATTTATCCAATATAATTTGTGCTTAAAGTTATTGTGACTTAATAGTATAATGGAATGTTCAGTGAAGAAAAAAAATACAGATTGAGTAAAAGAATAACATGAAGTAAAACACAGAATTCCTGAATCTGTAGGTTATTTGAAAGCTTTTTTCCTGTGTTTGTAGGCTTCAGAAGTGGGGACTGAATACATACCTGTATGCTCCAAAGGATGATTACAAGCACAGGATGTTTTGGCGAGAAATGTACTCTGTGGAGGAAGCGGGTAATTGCCTTTATTTCTCCTCTGTGTTTTCTATAAGTAGATTTTTGAATGAATTGGTTATTGCTGTGTATACTTGTGTGTGTTTAATCACAGCAGCCATCCCCAAAGGTGACTGGAGATCTCTTCTTAATACCCTGCAGGTGTGTTTATAGGAGCTTTGGAACAAGCATGGATTTGCGTCTTTTAACTATAACTGCAGATGATTTCTGAAACTGCTTTTAAGGCTTTATCTTACAAGATTTACTTTTTGTCAAGGGAAAGGTTACTTAGACTTATTCCTCTGGCACTTGAACATCTGGGCCATATTTTGAAGTAGAAATTATTTGATTCAGAAGAGGGAAAAAAGGTTGATGAGCAAATAGCATGTCCTTTTATGTGATCCTTTTGTCTCAATGGAAAGGGTACCTGTTAGAAAAACAGCTCTTGACCAGTTAGTCAGAACATAAAAGATCTGTGGTGGCAGTGTGAATTGTTTTATCCACTCCTGGCATTTATGGGATTTATGATGCTTTAGTAGACTGAGGGGATTATAGTTTTCCTTGGATGAGGGGAAAAAATATACTCTCTTGAAATTAAATAATCCTTCTTGGAGGCCTCTTTGAATCACTGCAGAAAAATAATCTAAAGAATACTGCAAGGTAACATCCAGGAACAGCAAAGATTGTTAAATATGCTAAAAATATTTCTCTTTATTCATTCTATGAAAGATTAAATTGCAAGTTTGTTTCTTAAAGCAACTACTTTTGCACAGTGATGTTAAACCCTACCATTTCATATGCCCAAGCTTCAGTCATATGACTAGTATGTGAACAACTGTCCCATGGGGTGATATTGCTGCAATAAATGGTTTGTATGTGTGGAAAAAGTGAGTAATGATTCAAGAACCATTGATGTACATACTGTGGAAACAGAATATAACCATATTTGTCTCACAGCATTGAGATGAAGAAAATTTTAAAAATATTTATAAAATTTTTAACATTGAAAGTGAGAATACAAGGACAGTTGTTGTATTCCTTTTGGCATAATTGCTGAAAACTCTTCCAAATAATTTGGTGCTCTTTGCTGTGTTAGTTTCAAGAAATTCCATCATTTTTTTTTCTAATTATGATAGAAGAGGCATCTGCACTTTCTAAAATACTTTAAATGACACCTGAGAATTTTTTTTAATTGTTGAGTCCTTCTGAAATATTTTAATCTGATTTCCAGAGCAGCTAATGACTCTAATATCAGCTGCACGAGAACATGAAATAGAATTCATCTATGCAATCTCACCTGGACTGGACATCACTTTCTCCAATCCTAAAGAGGTATCCACGTTGAAACGTAAGCTGGACCAGGTAAGGATGACACAAACTCAGCACAGTTGCAGTGCTGCTTCATTTGGCAGCTCCAATTCCCTGCTCACTCTTGCAGCTTTTCACCAGCTTCTTGAACCTTTTCAGCACTGGTGTTAGTTTGGGTGTCTCTGAACGATTCCAGTGGATGTGTTCAGGTTACATTGCAGAAGGAGTGAGTGATAACTTCGATTTAAAAAAAAATTCTCATCTTGTGTTGGATGCTGAAGCTCTTCTTGTCTTCAGACTGTTTCAGAATCTTGAAGCCAAGATGCACTGCTAAATCAAGAGCTCTTGCCCACAGTGAATGCCTTTGCAGACCTGACATGCGCATCTTCTTTGTCCTCCTAACTGGCTCCTCTCCTTTGTCCAAGAGCTGTTACAGAATTAGCCTTTTTCCCAGCTGTCCATCCTGTGAGATCAGCTTTGGATGGTTAAAACTGGAACAGATTGCAGGTCTTTAAAGGTCTAATCTTTGAGAGAGGCAGAGCTATGGGTCAGAGAAGGCATTAATTGTGACTAGAAACCAAAGTCTGCTTGTCTCCACTCTATCCCTCATTCCTGTAGCTGGCCCCTTTAAGGTAGATTAGATTTAAGACTTCTACAGTTTGTTTAAAAGAAGCAATAATAATTTGACAAACATTTTGCTCTTGTCTCTTGTATTAGGTTTCTCAGTTTGGCTGCAGATCTTTTGCACTGCTGTTTGATGATATTGATCACAACATGTGTGCAGCAGACAAAGAAGTTTTCAGTTCTTTTGCTCATGCTCAAGTCTCTATCACAAATGAAATTTATCAATATCTGGGAGAACCAGACACATTCCTTTTCTGTCCTACAGGTAAAATGAGCAGAATCGTTTGGTTCAGCATTAAAGGAGGGGGACTGTTATCTTACTGTTTGAAAAGCTGATTTAACATTTAATAACTGCCTTAAAGAATATTTTGGGGTTGATTGAAGAAACTGACTTGAAAAGTTTGATTCTTCAGACGTACGCAAAGATTTTTCCGTCTATGCATCTCTGAAAGGCTGTGTCAAGCAAAGAATGCAGCATGATATAGCAGTTCAAGAAGTTTGAACTAAGAATTAGGCTAAAGGAATATTTATTTTTTCCTAATTTGAACTGAAATCTTTGCTTCTTGAGTTAGCAGGTTGTTAGTTTCGAAGAATATTTTAAAAGTAGAGGTAGTTTGTGCTTACGGTTGTCCCTGGTTCCTATTTTTGATAAAGTGCTAACTTCATTAGTCACTGAGTTGCTTTATTTATCAAAAATTATTTTTAGTTTATCCTCTTACACTGTAAGAGTTTCTGTTGCAGACCTTAACTTCAGAGACACATGTTCCAGTGTTAATATTTTTAGGTATTTGCACTTTATAATGAGTCTTGGGATTCTCTTATTCTCTTCAGTTCCATCTGCTGTAACGTGGCCTTGTATTTAAGGACTTGATTATTTTTTTCCCAGTTTTGACATTTGAGCAATTTAAAATAAATCTCTGCCTTTTGTTTCTGACATTTATGCTAAGTGTCATTCGTAATATCCTTTTTATTTATAATTTAGAATTTTGTTCCTTACATCATTAATTTTATAAATGTTTCTCATTTCAAAGGGTGGTATTCTCTCAATGTGTCTGTGGGACAATTGGATATGTTGTCACACATGTGCATCCTTCTAATAACAGTGGCATTCTCTTTCCTGTGCAGAGTACTGTGGAACTTTCTGTTATCCAAATGTTGCTCAGTCACCCTATTTACGGACAGTAGGAGAAAAGCTGCTCCCTGGAATTGAAGTTCTATGGACAGGTAAAGATTGATGGCTTGTTTCTTTTATTTTGTTGGTTTTGTTAAGTATTTTCTTGTAAGTATTTAGTAGAATAAACTGTTCAGCTACTTGAATCTTCAAGTATATGCAAAGCCCTCTGATCATCCTGTTTCCCCGCTCAGGTCCGAAAGTTGTATCCAAAGACATTCCGGTAGAATCCATTGAAGAAGTTTCTAAGATCATCAGGAGAGCTCCAGTTATCTGGGATAACATTCATGCTAATGATTATGATCAAAAGAGGCTTTTTCTTGGGCCTTACAAGGGTCGGTCAACTGAACTCATCCCTCGACTAAAGGGCGTTCTGACCAATCCAAACTGTGAATTTGAAGCCAATTATGTTGCCATTCACACACTAGCAACATGGTACAAGTCTAACATGAATGGAGTGAGAAAAGATGTGGTGATGAGTAAGTATGCATAATTGCTTGCTGGATTGATGCTTAGCCATATAAATCATAGCAATTCTTGGTATTTTTAATGATTTTATCTCTTCCTCACTAAATTTTTCTGTTTGTGATTGCCTAGCCTTTTTTGTCCCATAAGAAAATGGCAGTTGCCTGAAAGATAATGATCTTGTTTTACTGACTTCCAGGGGCATATCTGTAGCACATGGTATCAAAGAATTTCTTAGTCTTGAGAGATTTTTGTGGTTATGTAATTAACACTTTTGGAAAGCAAGTTTAATGCCCGAATTTGACATGTGTCCATGGATATGATTTCATTGGAATAGAAGCAGTACAGATCAGAAGACACTGTGAATGCCTTGATATTTGGTTCTGTGTTGGCTTTGGTGGTGACCATAGTTTTCCTTTTCTAATTAGACTCAAGTAACTTGTCCTTTTTGTCAAGTAAGCCCCTGAGTTGCTGAATGCCTTGTCTAACATTTTTGCTATTTTAAATCAAACTATAAAATTGTCTCTGTAGCTGATACTGAAGACAGCACAGTTTCGATCCAGATTAAATTGGAAAATGAGGGGAGTGATGAAGATATTGAAACAGATGTTCTCTACAGCCCACAAATGGCCCTGAAGTTGGCCTTAACCGAATGGTTACAGGAATTTGGAGTACCTCAGCAATACAGCAGTGAGTATGATTTGGTGTTGTTCTGGGGTTGGTAGAAAAATTGTGTTAGATGTGCAGTATTTGTGTTTAAAGATGTTTTGTGTATCCTACATTTCAGCTGGAAATATTTCCTGCCTTAGTAATTGGTGAACCTTAATAAAAAATAAGAATGCTTGATGCTCTGCAGTGTGCATGTAATGCTCTGACTGATCAACGGAAGCAATCTTGATGTGTTATCCCTTGGCAGTTCTGGTAGAAGGCAGGAAAGAGTCTGGATCTTCCTAGTCCCAGTTCTTACTAGACTTCAGTGGAACCTGAGAGAAGAGGAAGTACAGTGGATTGGTTTTTTTTTTTTTTTTTTTTTTTTAGTTCATGTTCAATTGTCATAAAAACCAGTTCTGGTCCTGAAGACTCCATATTCTTCCAGTTGTTTGAAGTTAGTGTTACTTTCCTAAGTTTCTGTCTGCGTAAACCAGCTGACTTCCTTCCAATACACCTTTTTTGTACCAGTAGGAGCTTGGGATATGAGGAAAAATTTGTTTTCCTCTAATGTGGATTTCAGGTGACAAGGGCATGTTTCTGTGTTAACTAGTGGTGGAATGGAAGAGCCTGTTCTCCTGACTGCTCTGGTGCATTTATGCTTTTGAACTGCTGTAGAGTTTTTTATCTTTCTAAAACTCAACTGCAGCAGAAACACTGGGTGGGGAGTAGTAATTAAAGTGTCAATCTTCCTCCATTTTCACAGTAGGGTTTAAGCTGGAATAGACCTCTCGGATATATCTTAGTCTAATGACCTTGCTCAGGGAGGGCGAGTTAGAGCAGATTGTCCAAGATTGTATCTGGTAAGGTTTTGAATGTCTGTTTTCTCCTGGTTAAAGACATTTTTGAAATTGAAATATTTAAGAATCGGCTTAAGCTTATCATATTAAGCTTTCATCATGAAGTGTCCTTCATATTCAAATACAACTTTACCAAGTCAGTTGATGCAGAGGGAAAAATAGTGACTTTGAGAGCTATTTTTTCTGATGACACAGTTAAAAATGCTGCTGGCAGCACATAAATATTAACTAATATTCCGAACTTTTTCTTCATCCTGTCTTTGCTTACCCGTTATGTGAAAAGGAAACTTGGAAAACTCAAAGTCAGTAGTTAGAATTACATTGGCAGAACTGAACAGGCAAAGTACCAAAAGGAAGCTGTGCTGATGAGATGCTGTGGTAACAAAATCATCCCTCGCTTGCAGGAGTTGCTGATTTGAATGTTAGTTGGCAGATATTGAAAACTAAACTTGTTTATTCCTATTCTCAGGTAGGCAAGTGGCCCACAGTGGTGCTAAAACCTCAGTAGGGGATGTAGGGCCACTGGTGGCACCATCCTCTTTAAATGCAGCAACAGTGGTCACCACAGTGTACCAGGAGCCCATCATGAGCCAGGGCGCGGCGCTGAGCAGTGACTCACCAGCCTTGGCCAAGGAGGAGGAGAAGAAGCAATCTGATGAGGAGCCAATGGACATGGTGGTGGAAAAACAAGATGATGCAGACAAGAATGCGAGCCAGATACTGACAGATATTGCTGAAGCCAAGATGGCAGAGGAGCTGAAGCCAATGGATACGGATAAGGAGAGTATAGTTGAGTCAAAATCTCCAGAGATGTCTATGCAGGAAGACTCTGGTAGTGACATTGCACCTATGCAGACTGATGAGCAAATTAACAAAGAACATTTTGTGCCTGGGCCAAATGAAAAGCCTCTTTACACAGTAGAACCAGTGACTTTAGAGGATTTACAGCTTCTTGCTGACTTGTTTTACCTTCCTTATGAACATGGACCCAAAGGTGCACAGATGCTGAGGGAATTTCAGTGGCTCAGAGCAAACAGCAGTGTTGTCAGCGTTAATTGCAAAGGAAAGGATGCTGAAAAAGTGAGTGCAAATCTTGTTTCTCCCCTTTCAAGTCAAAATCCCAAGCGATTTTATCTGTTGTCTGTAATAGAGACTGGTGTTCTGCTTTGTAGGACTTGAAGGGTAGTGTATAATGAAGCACAAGTCACAGTAATTTTCATTTCTCCAGTGGAATCTACTGTTCTAAGCCCTGTAGTGTCATATAGCTGTGAAGGCAGCTAGTGTTTGCATCTGACCAGTGTTCCCTGTGCTGGCCTCACTTCTAACAGCCACAGAGAATATCTATGAGTCATGTGTGGTGTGGTAGTCCATCCTGGTAAAATGAAGTAATGAATTGTATAGTCTTCCTCCATATTTAGAGTTCCTCTCTAGGAGCCTGTGTTTGATCTTGTGGATCTTTTTCATAGATAGAAGAATGGCGTAACCGAGCAGCCAAGTTTGAAGAGATGTGCAGCTTGGTGATGGGCATGTTCACTCGCCTCTCCAATTGTGCCAACAGGACAATCCTTTATGACATGTACTCCTACGTCTGGGATATCAAGAGTATTATGTCAATGGTGAAATCTTTTGTGCAGTGGTTAGGTAGGTGCATTGGGAGCCATTATAATCCCAGATAGGATATTTTTAATGTGTGTTTTTAATTAGCCCACGGGGAAAACTGAAGTATTAGGCAAATGCGTTTTCTTGGACAAGGGGTCTGGTTTGACCCTATTTTAAAGGTTTTCCTCTTGCTATTTGAAGCAATGCTTGCAGTGAGTTTGCTTTGCTATTAAAAGTGAAGTCTGCTGGATGCTTAAGATTGGAGACCTTGATTTTCTTCTTGGGCTAATGAAACTTGAATCTCATCTGACACGTAAGTGTTGACTTTAACTTACCCTCGACTGAATGCACACTGGACTATGCCATGTAACTCCTTGGGTACCCCGCTGTATGATTGGAAAGGACACTACGAAATGTGATCACATCAGCCATCTGCTGTTTGCTCTGTCTTGATAACATCATTGCTGTCTTCAACAGACCTTTCAATGGGCCTGGCCATGAGGAAGGTGATCCTCCCAGCCCCTGTGCGCATGCGAGCTTTAGCATAAGGCTATTCTGGTGCAAAATAATTTCTTTTAAACATTTTCCAAATTGCTAATTTTTTAAAAGTTATATTTTTGTTTGTTTGTTTTGGTTTGGTTTTTCTTTAATTTTATTTTTTGGTTATGGGTGGAAATTGTGGAGCTCTCTGGACAGATTTAGTCTGAGACTTAAAATGATCTTGAAGCAGCATTTTTTTTTTTATTTTAAATGTATGGCGCTTTCCTCTTTGTTTTGTTTTGTTGTTTTTTTTTTTTTTTCCTGAAAGATTTTTTGGGAGATCCTAAGTTGGCAGATAGCACCAGCATGGCCTGGGTAATTCTAGTGACCTCATTTCACTTTCAGGTTTCAATCCAACTGTAAGGAATATGCTGTGGAGTTGCTTGACATACACAGCAGACAGCAAAGCTGATGGTCTCAAATCACACTTTCTGTAGCTGTCACAAACCTCACAGTGGCTAACCATTACACAACCTTGGTCTAATCTTAGTGTTTGGATTGTCTTTAAATAAAATTCTTAAACACTGACAGATTTAAGCAGGGACAAGAGAAGACCTGTTAAGTCATCAAGTTGGTCTGTGCCCCACAAATTCCTGTGTTCTGTGCATATTAAATATCTGATCCCTAAACATAAAGTTGATAAAGAAGAGAGCTTTTAAGACTGCCTTCTGCAAAGTACACAGAAGAAAACTAGTGGAGGAAGAAAACTCAGCAGCACTGCAGTGTGTTAACATTTCTCCAACAGCGTCGTGCTGTTTTAAAAACCTTAGTTTGTACATTTTTAAGTGTAACCCAGCTCCTCCATCTTTACTGTTCTTGCTGTATGTTGACCTTTAGCTGGACAGAATGCTCTCTTCTTGATAACTTAATCTACTTACAACTCTAGGCAAAGCTCTATAAAGGGAACAGTGATTCTTATAATCTCTGTAAACATCAAGAGCCCAATGCAGACTGTGTTTCAGAATTACCAGACTACATATTAAATTCAGCTGAAATTGTTTTCAATGTCCCTGTTAAGCTGGGTTTAAGTCTCTAAATGCATCAAATATTTGGAATAGTTCACAGTAGAACCCAACTCAGTAAACATGAACTCTTGTTAACTTTGGCACTGTTCTGTTCCAGTACTTACACTGATATTAGATAGTTGAAAAATTCAGGGTTTTTCACATGTACAGTTTAATACTCTTATACTAACAGTGCCCCTGTGAGAGGGGCCATTTTTGTCTTCAGCTTGTGTTTGTCACTAATGTAAATACAGAGCAAAGGTCTTTGATAAAATAACTTACTATATAAAGTCAAGTACATTACAAATCCGAACAAGTTAGTTTTCACAGTGGTGTGCTCAATGGTCCACTGGATGTTCACTTTCTCTACCTCTCCTCCCAAGTCCAGCTAGCATTCAGTCCCTTAAATTAGTGTGGCTGTACAGTACTATGGATTACTAATGACTTCTATTGTCTTCTTCCCCATTGTGTACAGATGGGAGAATCCTCAGCACAAGTTTCTACTGCTATTGGATGGACAGCGCCAGATGTTCACAGCGCGTCGTCATTAATTAATTAAAATGGAAAGGTTTTGTCTGTGAGGCAGCTCAGATAGGTTAGATGTTCAGCAGGCATGAACTGAAGTCACATTTGCGCAGCGACTAAGGCATTAACTATGTTTTTTGTTTATACAGCTCTTCATTCACACAGCTCTTTACTGTAATAATTGGAAGTGCTAGTTAAGTCGTAGTCTCAAAGGACGGACAGATACTGTCTTCCAAGTTGTTGACTAAATCTCTTTGTGAAGGATATTTTCTTATGTGATAATTCTAAAATGCGGGAGTAAACCAAATTTGAATTCTGGTGTTTGGATCGTTGCTGAAATTTACCATACTTAGGGTAGTTGGTATTTAACCTATATTCCTAAACTCTCATAAATGTCAAACTTGGCACACTTTGGGACTCTCTGACTAGCACAACATACTTGTCTGTACTGATCTGAGACTGTTACTTGAACAGGAGGTAGATTGCTGTCCACAAAAGGAAAAGAGTATTTGCGCTGCTCCTCTTGTCAGAAAACTAGGCAGGTAATTGAGATCTCCACTCCAGATACCCCTTGGCTTTTTTCACTCCAGAGCTGTCATTTATGTTACCTGGTGAAGGCTGCAGTGCATTGCTGGCAGGACAGTGTTAAAAGTCAAATAGATAATGGAAACTTCTTTTCTAAAGCAAGTGCAAACTAAAGCTGAGCACTGCAATGGGCCTGCTGCTGCTGGATGAGCAGCAGGGTCCCTGGTGCATCCAATATGCTTGTGGAAAAAAAAATTAAATATAAAAAGCAAAGCTAGTAGTGGCCACCAAGGTGTATTAGTTAAATTGTGAGTTAATTCCAGTTAATACTACTTAGCTTTTTAATGTGCCAACAGTGTTGTGAAGTTGTGGCCTGGATTTTGTAAATCTGTGTAGTCTCCTGCAAGAATGGTGTTTCATACAGCTGTCCTGCCTGCCCGATCTGTTCCAGACTGTTTGCATATATTGCCAGACCTAGTTTTCTGACAAGATTAGAAACCATCAGTACTAAAATGTGACTTCAGAAAGGTCCATTTTTTTTTTCAGGGGCTGTGATAATGGCATTTGTTTGATCTAAAATTTATGATAGTAGCTATTGAGCCACGTAGCTTCCAAGATGTCATATTTTCATAGATGAAATGAATGTTTCTGACACAAATACACCAAAAAAAGTGTACAAAATGTGGGGGAAGTTTGCATAGCTCTGCATGGCACCATTCTTGTGCCTTCTGGCCTAGAATGAAGTGTGTAGCTGAATTGCCTCACCTGTCTGTTACAGGTAATCAAAATTTCAAATACCACAATTAATGCGCAAGCACAGAATCTTTATAAACAATACATTATTACAGCCCCTCCCCTCCCCAAGCCCTGGATTCTAGCTCAGTTAGAGAGCTTTTTCCACAAGTGTATGTTAGCTTTTTGGACATGTAAGACACCCAGGAAATCCCCCTTCTCGTAACATTCTCCGCTTGGATCTGATCTCAACAGGGTGTCGTAGTCAATCTTCAGCACAGTTCTTAAGTGGAGACCAAGAACCCTGGGCCTTTAGAGGTGGTCTAGCAGGAGAGTTCCAGGTATCAATATGACTTCACAACTGAATGACATTTTCTTTGTTTTATGAGAAACCTTTTGTTGCACATCAGAGGTCTGGAAGGATTGGTCTGCCGAAGGCTTTCTGGTCCAAAGCCCATTAGCCTTACAGCTTGGTTTAAAATAATTTTCCTCCCCTTTCTACAGTAATTTCTCAAGGAGATGCTGCCTGTCCCACGCGCATGCGAAGCGCAGCGGCTTTAGTTGTACATTTCACATTGTTTCTTTGCAGGTCGCACAGCATTTTTACCTGCGCCCGCAATTGCACAATGCGCGCATGCTTGTCTGCCGACGGGAATTCCATGAGCAAAAGGGATGGTCATCCAAATTTTGCTTCCTCTGGAAATAATGCTGTAATGCGCTTTATTGCGAGGAATTCGATTGGCAAATATTCCTAAATGGCTGTTTGTACCATGTGCAGATTTGTTCATGGATTTTTCAGGCGCTATACTTTTCCCCCCTCACAGGTGCTCTGCGCGCAGCAAATTGAATCAGCGCATTGCTTTTGGGATAAAGCGTCTCCTCTGGCCAGTTAACCCTCTTCAGACCAAACCTTTCCTCCTGACATTCTATGTTCTTAGACAGTGTAGCTATGATTGGTAAAAAGTATTTTAAAGCAGTTAAGATTAACAGACTCTTAATGTGCTGTTTCAATTGCATATTTTAGAACACCAATTGGATATTTTCTATTCAAATAAGGTCTTTGCATTTGTAAAGCATACCAACCCCACCTTCTTCTGGGGTAGCAAGTAGCAAATGTTAATTTGGGAGTCTGCAGTGCACACCCAAGAGTGATGGGGCTTGTTGTTCATACAGTTATATTAAGTATTTTGTTTTCACAGCGTTTGCTGCCTATTGATGGGGCAAATGACCTCTTTTTTCAACCACCTCCATTAACACCCACTTCCAAAGTGTACACCATACGACCCTACTTCCCTAAAGATGAGGTAACTGCTTTTGACCCTTGTCACTTTTGTTATTATTGATGCACTTCCTTTAGTGGCAGCAGTGGTTATTGCTGAGTCCTGTCTTCCCCCAGTGAAGCAGGTGTCCTGGTATCTTACACAAGACACAAATGGCAGCTCACAGGAAAACTGAGGTTAAGTGATTGCCTCTGGTTCAGCATGCTGTGCAGCAGTACGTGTACGCCCACAGCTTGATTCCCAGCCTCCCACCCCCTCACCCTTTTAAATCTGTGAGTGCCTTCCCTATTTATGAAAGGCAAATTAAATTTGTTCACAGCTGCTAGAAGAATTCTTGCAGCAGGGAGATGTGCAGTGGCTTAACCTTAGAGGGTGGGTGTGTATGCCTGTTTCACTCAGTAGTTACTGTGGTACCTGCTGGTATTTGCAGAGTTGTATAGGCAGAACATTGATACTGCATCTCAAAATGGAGCTGAAAAATGTGATCGTGGTTCAGCCATTCGTATTATTTTAGTTACAGATGGAAGCTTTTTGGTCTGATTTTGAAAGAAGTGTTTGTCGAAACTGCTTTGGAAGGTTTGATACTCTAAAGTCAGGAAGATTTTATAAGTCATTATTGATTAGTGCTTTTTACCTTTTCTGTTTTCTGAACAGATGTGTAGTGAAGTTTCTTTCTTACTAGTTTGGCATGGGGAATACTTGAAACTGAGGTATCAGCCAATAGTTAGTTAACTCTTTATGGATGCAGTTTAAACAATATAGGGATGAATACAGCTTGAAATCTTGCATTGGTAGGTACATTGAGGTGAAACTGGAGTTACTAGATTGAGTTTGCAGTATTTCAAATGACTCCTAACTTTGAAGCCAGTCAGACATACAGGGCTGGCACATGAAGACTCCTTTTCCTGCCACTTTTAGGCCAGCTCTGCCCTGTGCTGTTCTCACAAGCAGTAAAGGAACCTTTTACAAACCTTCATGCAGGATTTGGCCTAAGCTGACCTGTTCTTTTGTAGAAAATGCAATTGATATTTCTAAACCACCTTAGCTATTAGAGGTGCAGCTAAGCATGCAGTGATAATTCTAAGGAGTTCTCCTTTTCTGAAAGGAAGAAAGTGAAGTGTCAAATGCAAAGCAATTTGTTAAAAAAAGGTAAAATTTCCTGTTTAAGATGTGAGTGATACAAGTTTGCTCCTTTAAAGAGATTCAGGTGAAAGTCTTTTAACATGCAGGATGTGTCTGTCCTTCACAGAGATTGAGTTGCTGTACTTGAACATCAGAGGTTTTGTAAAGGGACTTTGCAGCAATGGTTTTGGTCTTCACTGAGTGTTTAGTACCTAACCCTCAGAATTAATCTTGTGCTGTGACACAAGCAGGAGGTTGACCTCCAGCATTTCCTTCTCAACCATTCAACATAACTGCAATGTTTTTAAAGGCAACTTTGAGTTAACTTTCAGGGAAGAGGTGAAGGGAATGCTATTCTTTTGCATAGATGGCTACTTTTGATCTCTGGTGACAATTCCTGTCACTATTGGGTTATAGTATAGCTGTTAATGACATACTCTCTTTTGAATGTGGTTGATAAGTTGAAATCATCTCTTTTCTCCTCATAGGCATCTGTATATAAGATCTGCAGAGAAATGTATGCTGATGGAGCTGATCAACCCTTCCATAGTTTACCAGATTTGATTGGAGACAAGTATGTATTAGGAACAAGTGTCATGCAGAAATGGTTCTGAAGGATGAAGTCCTGATGGTGTATTTAATTTGATTTTTTAGAATTGTGTGTGGGAAGAATGCAGAGAACATTTGAAGTAGATAAAATAATTTGCCCTCAGGAAACTGGGGTTTCGATTTCTTAAAAAAACGGTTGACAATTATGTCTCAGTTTATGTGCTGGTCACCTGTTGTGAGCTGGTAGAAAATAAATTTAGGTGAAAGCTCTGTATTATGAAACCTGTGCATGATAGTATCTTATTCAGAAAGTATATCTTGAGAGTGTCCATAGTCTGTAGTTACCCTCTGGTAATTTTTTCTGACCTACTATACTTCTTAAAATAGAATTGAGGGGTTTTGGAGGTGCAGCCTCCCAGCCAAGTGCCTCAAGTTTTTTCTGAAGTACATGTACAAACCTTTTAAAAGGATAAGCAGTGATAGATTAAGTTTAAAAAGAAAAATGGGGCATTAAATCTGAGCTGTAAAATGAGCTACTTTGAATGGCTTTTTTTGTCTCAGGTGTTTAATTTAGATAAAATTTTATAGAGAGTCTGCTCTGAGTGACAGGAAGGATGTGTGACTGGTTTCAAACAATACCCAACAGAAATTATGAAAGCAAGGAAACAATGGCAGCAGAGCAGCTAAGGGCAGAAGCTGAAGAGCAGTGTGTATGGAATTAAACTGTGGGATCCTGAGGTACAGATGTTGCTTATAGCTGAGTTTTGACAGCTGATCAGTCAGTTAGTGCTTTGTCAGGACTAATTCCGTGACTGGAGGACTCACTTCTTTGGTTGACCCAGGAGTCTCCTCTGTGGTACTTGAAAGGCATACTTGGTCAAACTGACCTCCTTTTGAGTTAATTTGCACATTTTTTTTCTGCAGGTTAGTTGGAGGTCTGCTCACCCTCAGCCTGGACTACTGCTTCGTCTTAGAAGATGAGGATGGCATATGTGGCTATGCTTTGGGAACGGTTGATGTGACTCCCTTCATTAAGAAATGCAAAATGTCTTGGATCCCTTTCATGCAAGAAAAATATACTAAACCAAATAGTGACAAAGAGCTGTCTGAGGCAGAGGTTGGTACAACCTGTGAGATCCGAACTGTATGCTGAAATCTTTTCAAAGCAGGTCTTTGTTTTTCTCTTGCATTTTGAACTCACATGGAATTCAGTTTTTGCACTTTCCTGAAGACTCTGAGCATACATTAAAGCATCTGATGTATCAGGAGACAGTAAAACCATGTGCTGTAATACACCCATGAGGTGTACTTTAGTAGTAATCAATGCAGCAAATGTAAAGCACCTTCATCTAGAGAAAATTACGTTTAGAAAATAAAGTATTGCTCTTGCTCTGTTGTACTGCAAAATGCAGTATTAGTTTCCTCATGCTGCAGGTAGAACACTGAAAGTCAGATCAGTTTAAGTACGGAAATTCAAGAGCACTTGGTTTTGGTGTGAAAATCTATGAGCTGTTTGTGGAGTGTGACAGCTGTAAATGATGCAAAACAACCTAAAACTGCCCATTAAAAAGGCAGAGAAACAAAAAAGAGTGTCTGTGCACAAACTTGTTGGCTTATGTTTTCTTTCACTTGAACTATGGGTCACTGAGAAGGAGCTTTGCATGCCTCTTTTTTGGTGGTCTGAGAAGCTTTTCTAGCCGGTCTTTTTGTCTAGAGTACAGACAGCAATTCAGCAAATGAGGAGCTAAGTGGCCATCAGAGGTGTAGCTGAAAAGCCTGCTGATTTGGAGGTACTCTCCATGAGAAAAGCAGTTTTCCCTGATAAAGATGGATGAAATTGAAAAGCTGGATAACTATTAAATACCTGTTTCCCATATATTCTTTTTAGAAAATAATGCTAAGCTTCCATGAAGAACAAGAGGTATTGCCAGAATCGTTCCTTGCTAACTTCCCCTCTTTGATAAAGATTGATATCCACAAAAAAGTGACAGATCCAAGTGTGGCCAAAAGTATGATGGCCTGCCTGCTCTCTTCTCTAAAGGCTAATGGTAAGTGTGTTGCACTTAGAATTCATTGTTTCTTAACTGCATGTAATTTCTAGGGTGCAAGGCAAACTTGGGAAGATTTGGGTAAATAATTACAAAAGCTTATGTGTAGCTAACTTTGCTGCTGCCTTGAAAAAGGGAGCTTTTCATTTTAGCCATTATCCTGCAAATTAGAAGATAGGCAGAGCTGAGGGAGCAGTTTGGCACTGAAAGCACACATCTTTACATCTTGAACACTGCACAAAAGTCTGTATTTTCCCTGCAGGCATTGGTAATGATGTTTTTTTAAAAGTTTGGCTGTGTGCACTGGTGGGTAATTACTGAACCTTCAGTATGGGAGATGCTTGGCTGCCTGCCCTGACTGCACACCCCACACTCACAGTTCTTTGTGCCACTTGGTGCCCTCTTGCAATGCTGTTTCTGAGTCCAGCATCAGATATTTTTGTGTTCAGTGAAAGGTGTGCAGAGGGTTTGTTCAGACTGATGAGATGCCTGCAGTGTGCAGTGGTTAGGAGATGGTCAGCTATGCTGCTATAAGTCTTAGGCACTATATTTCATGTGGAATTGGATTGCTGATTTACCTGCTAAAATAGAGTTACTAGAGTTAGTAATATGTTATGTCTGTGCTTTTTAGAGTATAACTCTTCTCCTACAGTATTTTGTTTCTTTTCTTTCTTCTTCAGGCTCCCGTGGGGCTTTTTGTGAAGTGAGACCAGATGATAAAAGAATCTTGGAATTTTACAGCAAGCTGGGTTGTTTTGAAATTGCTAAAATGGAAGGATTTCCAAAGGATGTTGTTATCCTTGGAAGAAGCCTTTGAAGTGCTTGAGAGTGAACTGTTCCAGTACTGTAGACCCTTAACAGCTGGGCAGGTAGTGGTGGGGATCTTCATATGGTCTAACTGCACAAAGCCAGCAATAAGCCAGCTTGGTAAAAGGGGCTATGCGAAAATCACCCATCACACATTCAGACTGTAATTTGTTGGAAGGGGATAATGCTGCTGAAAACATTGGTATAACAAAGAGAAACCTTGTCCTCTCCTGGTCCTGTGTGAAGTGCCAAGGAATCTTGCATGGGCTATAGCTTCTCAGAGGAATCCCTCTCAATCGGTGCTGTGGTTGATGACAGTTCTCTGTGTTCAAGTGTCAACAGAAAATTGGTCTCTGGCAGAATGCCTATAAAGATGCAAGTTTTTTTCTCTGTCATAGAGCAGAATGTGCAATTGGAAGTTGCAGAAATGGGAGGGATTGCTTGTGTCAATCAGCATTTTTAAAGATCAGTAGTTAACAGTTCTATTTTTTACTACCTTTATGCTTGTTGATAAAGCAATGACCCGTTGTCACTTCTAATGACCATTGGTTCAAGCTTTGTGTTTTGTTAGGGACAAATGTGCAGTGGTCTGTGGCAGAAGTCACTCAATGACAAACTTGTAAATCTCAGTGTATATAATCTTAGCTGTATGCTGACTAACTTTTTGTTTACTGGTTTTTGTAACTTTTTCTTTTGAAAAGTGAAATGGTATAGGTCCAAGATGGCACTTTTGAAAAACCTAAAACCACAATCGAGAACAAGTCTGTCCTCAGCACTGACCTTTCTTACTGTGCCTCATATCCAGGGCTAGGAACTGACCATCTTGGGAAAGGGGAGCAGATCCCAACTGACCCTTCCTTCAGATAGCAGTTTGTCACTGCTCGAGGGTATCATTCTCCTGGGACTGAAACAGCAATTCACAGGATGCTTTGCTGAACCCGTTAATTTTGGTAATGTTCGCATGGGATTATGGATGAAAGATGGTGAGAGGGAGAGAGAGCTGGCCCACAGCTGGGATTTGTCCTTGGAAGAGTCACCATGCTTCAAAGCCTGTTCGTACTAGTTTGATTAAATCAGGGTCTTCAAGTCCTGCACATTTGTATCAAATAACTTTTCTATAAGAAATGCCACAATAAGCACATTTTTACACATTATTTAAATGGTTATATACTTTTACATGTTCCAAGAGTTTAATGTTTTTACCCAGGATGGACATGCTTGGTGATGGGATGGAACTGGCGTCATGTGGGATCTGGTAGTCAGGTAGTTGGATCATTTAATGGAAATGGTATTTCACAGTAGTCCCAGTGTCCCAGACAGGTGATTGGACAATGGTATGCACTTTGCAGTACTTTGTTTCTTCCACCTGCTGCCATCAGCTGTCTCTATCTTACGTTTAAATTTTCCTGGGTTTTTTTCAGTGGTGCACAAAGGAAGCTTGGTTGATCTTACAAGCCTCCAGCTGCATAGAAGTTGATTTGCAACCTGTAATGAATGGCATTAAGACTGCAGTAATGCTCTGTGCAATCTGTAAGGAAATGCTGTGTTTGGCCTTCTGGTGCAGTCACGTGCAAGATGTTTCTTTTTTTTTTTTTTCCTTTGCAGAATGTGAATGATTTTTAATGCGGTAGCAAAGTATTTAAGTTGAAACATGTTCATTTCATTTTTAGAGAGAGGTATGGGGTTGTGCTGTGGGATTTCATTAAGTCCGAGCTGAATGCCACTAGTTTTTATACAGCTTTGAGTGCATGTTGAATAGCTGATACCTTGATTTACCAGGTGGGAGAGTTTTGTTTCTTCATGGATACCAGACTCGACTTATTTTATCTGGATGCATAACATTACAGCATAGGATGCTTGTGGCCTTATTTCTTGGCTTTTAAGGAGTTGCCACATTTTCTCTTCCTATGAATTTATTATTATTATAGAAGTTAATTGTCTAAGCCTATGGAATGTCAGGCCAATACCATCATTCTAGGATTGTAAAGTGATATGTTGACATATCTTTCATGGTTATGAATTTTCATTAAGGTTGGAATGCCACTTTCATTAATCTGTTTTAGATCAACAGTATCTGTAGCAGAAAAAGACCTGTAAAACTGTATTTGAAGACCATGCGAGAAATAGAATAAAAATTGAGAAGTGAATGTAAATAAATGTGTATTTTGTGTATGAGCTGGTCCAGAACCAGAATTGGTTCAGCAACATACCTTACATCACACTGTGTTTAATGCCCTCGGGATCAGCTGTGAGAGACTTGTCTGGTTTTGATGTGGGCAGTTGTACATCCCAAAACTTAACTTGGAAAGATAAATAATGAGATACCTAAAACAAGCAGCTTCCTGCTTAGTGTGATAGGTAAGCAAAGGGATGGGCCAGGGCTGTGAAAAGCAGCTTCTTCCTAAGGTCACTTCACAAGCGTTTGTCCACCTGTTGTACAAGTGCAGTGGTGGTGTGGTTCAGAAGCTGTGCAGTATGGAGAACAGGATGACACACAACTAGAAAATTTAGGTGAAAACTTTTTTCCTGGCCCAGTAAATGTTCTCTGTTAAAATGAGTAATGTGTTGCATATAGGTGACTGTTTTCTTGAAGTCTGTTTTATGAGGGTATGACTGACTTGCCTCTGTTCAACACATCTTGGCCTGGGAAACTGGATTGGGCTGTGATGTTGCACCAGACCCTTTTCCTTTAAGGCAGCATCACGCAGCAATGGATGCTCCTGCCTCCACTGCTCCGGGGTGGTGGCTGCAGACAGGTCAGGTGGGGTCAGGTGCCTGCGCAGAGCAACTGCTGAGAACACATGGGTGTGCTTGTGTAACCATTGCTGCATGAGCATTTGCTTCTTTCTGGGACCTGGTTCAGCTTTTCAAACCTCTTCAGTCAGTCAGGTTTTTCTTGAACTTACTCCAGCTCGAGCAAAGCAAGGGCTGGCTGGCAGAGGTCTCTGCGGTGGGAGCAGAGCCAGGTTCGTCCCCAGAATGCAGCGTGAGCTCGTTGTTAGTGGGATTTGTGTTAATTTGGCTGCTCCTCTGCAGCACCAAGCAGGCGGCTTCCCTTTCTGCTTTGCAGGGCTGGTCCAGCCCTCTCCTCCCTGCCTTCGATTTTGAAGTAGGAAGTTGCCTTGTGCACTTAAACGCTTCTGTGCCGCAGTCCCCTGTGTTAGGTCACGCTGCTCTTGCCCATGCTTAAAGGGATAGATATGAACAGGTCCCTCTCGTTGTGGCCCTCCCTCCCTCCTTGTCACCCTCCTGTCCCTCGGTACCCCTCTTTATGCCCTCAGCCTCTGTAGGTGCCGTGTGTCTCCTCCCCAGCGCTGGGCTTGCTGCTCCCGTGGGCCGAGACGGTGCCCAGGAGAAGGGTGAGCAGCCGGTAGTAAGAGCCATTTTTCCGGTGTGGCGTTTCCCCAGCTGGCGCTGGGGTCAGTAAATGCAGAAGGCCCAGGACGGCAGGAAATACCGAGTTACCGGCTGCGGGCGGTGCCGCAGGACCCTTTGGTTCGGTCCCCGGGGGC
>JAHLSL010000018.1:13005332-13038549 GCA_025920805.1 Petroica traversi | reverse complement strand
CTCGGGCCCCCGGCCCCGCATCGGCGCCGCGATGGACCCCTGCTCTTCGCTCTTCAGCTACGTGTGAGTACCGGCAGCCGCAGCCCTCCCGCCCCGCGCCCGCAGCCCCCCCGGCTCACACCTCTCTCCCGCTTTTCCCTCTCCCAGGTTAATGCACTTGTTCGTCCTCTGCCTGCAAGCCCAGGTAAGTGCCCGCTGGGCTACCCGGCTTTGTTCGCCCCGCGGGGATGGGGGGTGCCCCGCCGCCGCCGAGCGGCTCGGCAGGGAGGGAGACAGGGAAGAGGAGCAGTTTAAAACCCAGGAGACAAAAGTTGCCTGGTTGTAAAAAGCCGGAGCCGAGGGGGAAGCCACCTTTGCCGGGACACAAAATAAGGTGCGGGGGACTCGGGCTGCGAGGCAGGGAGTACCGGGATTTCTAGGAAATACGCAGGGTAATCTTAAAGCAGCTTTAATTCCCGTCTCCCCCGCCTCTAATTACACTGTGGATACCCCCATCCTCTCCTCCGTTTTCTTCCCCCTTCTGTGTTGCTTCATCCAAAAAATTAAAGCAGAATTAAAAAGAGAAAAAGAAGCCCCGTAAAAGCTTTTGTAAAAAGCGCAGATTTTGATTGAGCTTAAAAGTGTCAGCCTTTAGCATCGCTGGTTTGTATCGGCAGAGAAAGAAGTGACACGGATAGATTAAACATCCCGGGCAGAGCTTGTGCAACACCCGCATACCAGCAGGCACGCGTCGCTGGGAGCGTGTGCCTCCAAACCGGGGTGAAGCCTCCCCTTCCCCCTGAGATCACAGGTGCAGAAGCTTTGTTTAAAATGCCCTTTAAGCTACTTTTAAAAATTATTGTTTTTTTCCTGGAAGCCTGGGGAGCGGGGGGGGAGAAATGGAGTTTCCAGCTGAAAAGTGAAGGGAACGGAGCACTGGGAGTGTGCAGTTGTATAAAAACATAGCTGTAATATTTTGGAGTATGAGATGGAGACCAAATAGCAGCATGGCTAATGACCTCTCCTCCACATGGTACCCTCATCAGAGCTGGGGAGAGAATCCTGCTGCATTATCCAAAACCTGTCTATAGGAAACGCACATGCACAGGCAGAAGCAGAGGGAGAGAGATGACATTGTCAAGGGGAGATATCTCTATAAAGCTGGCTTTGGGAGAGCAGCGGCTTTTGCTTTTATTGTGGTTTTCTGTTGTTGTTTAAGACAGGAGGAAATCTTCCCATTTGACGTGGGGGTGGTGGGGGGTAGCCCCAGCCTTCTGATGTTGAAAGGAGCGATCTCCTAACATTTGCTCAGAATACATCTTTATAAATGTCAGGGAGCAGCGAAACTTTCCAGACTTAAAAGAGGGATTTGAGACGAGGGGGGAAAAAGACTTCTGTGCCAGCTCGCGAGCAGGGCTGAGGGGGGAGCAGGTTTGGCTGCTCATGAAAATCATTTAAAGCCCAGGAGCAGCAGTGTCGGGTCTGGAGAGGATGGGCTCAGCTGCAGCTCCGGGATTAAAGGGTTTGGTGTTTTGGGCTGGGGATGACCCCGTGCTGGCACCAAACAGCTGACTGAGGGCTGTGTTTGCACGGGTAGTGTCTTGGTATCCTTGGGTGGTTATACCACTAAATACCTGGGCTGGGGTATGGTTTTCTTGTAATTCTTATACCTCACAGCTCTACCCTCTCTGTAGGCTGTGCTGGAAGAGCTTAATAAGAGGGATATTTGGGAGTAAAAAAAGAGCCTGAGACCCAGAGGACAGGCAGCTGTTGAAACTGCTGGGGAGTGTGCCCAGGGCAGCTGGAGCAGTAGTGTGCTCCTGCGGGGTTGAGAGAGATGGGGGACAAAAGTATCAGTCCCTTGAGAGGGCAACATGGTGCCATCCTGCGTGTCCCACCTTGATCCTCTTCAGCTCCCAGCCTTGATGCCCATCCCAAGCTACCCCAGTCCCAGCCAGGTCCCACTGAGTCCTGGGGAGCCCTCTGGGGTCACCGAGCCCTGTTCTACTCCTGAGCCACCTGCACCTCTGCTTGGGGCACATCTGGACCAGGCGCATCTCTGTACAGGGCTCTGGGCACCGTGTCCCAGAGTTAATGCTCCTTCTCCTGGAGGGGCTTTGGTGGCACAGGAGGCACGGCCGCGGTTCTGGCTCCCCGTAAAGCCCAGCTGGAGGCTGGCGATCTCGGCTCAGCCCATTTGCCCCGCTGAGGAGTAGAGATTATAATGGTGTGTTGTATATTTTTTAATTTCCTAAAGGTAACTGTTCAGTCCCCACCTAATTTTACACAGCATGTGAGGGAGCAGAGCCTGGTGACAGATCAGCTCAGCCGGCGGCTTGTCCGTACCTACCAGCTGTACAGCCGGACCAGCGGGAAACATGTGCAGATCTTGGACAACAAGAAAATCAATGCGATGGCAGAGGATGGGGATGTGCACGGTAAGGACACGCGATGTGGGCAGGCGAGGGGGGAGCTGGGGAGGTGTTCTCAGCCCGCCGTGGCGATTGATGATTTCCGTCCTGTTTGTTAGCCAGAAATCGTTAAAATCGTTCGGCTTGTGGGGGCTTGTAAAAGGAGAACATAGGGGTCAGCAATCAGCAGCTGTGTGATTCAAGGTGAGGGCAGGTTCCCTGTGCCAAGGGAGGGGACCAGTCCTTGAAGGATAGGCTCTGCTTCTTTCCTTTTAATTCTTGGTTTGCACCTGACTCAGAGGGCTCGGGGCTGCGGCATCCTGAGCATCATCAGTCATTTCATCCCGGCTCTTTGCAGGGATGGGAATCTCTGAGACTTCCCTCTGAAACAGGAATGGAAAGCAAATTTGAAAAAGAATCGGCAGGGAGGAGAAAGGGGGAATGACTGCTCTGGAAGCCTTTCCTGAACTAGCACTGTCTAAAGTGGCGTTTTCCTGATATAGTCCCATCCTTTCCTTCTCAAAACAAATCCCGAGCAGAGGGTCAGCGGGGCAGTCAGCTGCAGGCAGAGATGCTGCGGCGTCCCCGGAGACAAAGCAGGGAGAGCCTGAGCTCTGCCACGGCCCCTCTGCATTGCCCTGGCACCCCCTCCCCAAAACTTCCACCCTGTCTGGGGCCAGGGGACCGGTCCCTCCAGCGGGGACTCCTGAAGCCCAAACGCTTTGCTGGTGTGAGCTGCTGACACTTTGGGATGGTCCAGCACAGCCCAGGGGTCAGTGGGGCCAGCGAGCCCCGGCACCGCCGCGGGGCCGGCTGCTGCAGGAGCTGATCCTGCACCCAGGGCAGGGAGCTGCCTCTGTTCCTCTGTGTTCTACACAGAGATCACAACTGTTTTTCTTTGCTATTAGCTGCAATTTCCCTTTCTTGCTTGGGTAGATTTGTAGAAACAATTTTTTTCTTTACCTTTCTGGTTTTCGGGCGCATTTTCTTCATTTTGCTTTGGCTTAAAATTTCACGCTGGGCATTATCAGTATAAGCACAGTGCAGGTTCCATGTGATATTCCATACATCCAGAATTAGTCTTGCAAATGAATTATTCCCATCCTGGAGCTGCTCTAGCTTGAAAGGGCACTAGCTAATTTCCCAAGCAAAAGGGAAAAAAAAAAGAAAATCCCATCTTGTTTTAGACCTCTAACGCCTGGATTTTAAAAAACAGTTAGTGCATATTTAAATAACAACCAGGTTTAAATAAGGCCAGAAGGAGGGGACTGGTGGTGGCTTGAAAAACTCTATTAAAATGTAATAAAAAAAGGTTAAGCATTTGAAGAGCTAAGGAGGAAAATGAAGACTGATCTAAACCAGAAAGAGAACAAGCAGTTTTTCAGATGTAAAGTTTTAAAAGAGTTGCAAGTCTGTAAATGTTAAAATAGAGGTTCAGGATTGTTCTGTATGAATCTCTAGGGAGGCCCCCATGTCTGGAAGAACTATTAAAACGCTTCTTACTTTCACCTTTTTTAACATTTCCTGAATACTTTCTCCTCTTCGCAGTCCAGTTGGGGGATCAAGTGTGTCTCGCTGCATTTTTTCAGCATTTACGTAGCCACTTTCCCTTCAAAGTTTGAGCATGAAACATAATTTTACTGGGATAAATCTGTCACTTAAATGAAAGAATAGAGTTGAAAACGTTAAGCCTCCCCCCCTCCCCAAAAGAGGGAGGCAAAAAAAAAGGACTCCCCCCAAATGTTATTTAGAAATCCACTTTTGCAGCAAATATCCCCCCTCCCCAAGCCCTTCCTTCTGCTTTTTTTTTTTGTCTCATTTTTGGGGGTGGGCGTGTAAAAGGGGTTGATTTATTTTTGCAGATGACCCCTTTCCCCACGCTGACATTTTTACAGCCGACTTAACATCGAGTCCGGCGTTTTCAGTTATTTGTCTTAATTGTCAATATTTGATTGACTTTTTTTAATTCTAAGGGAAGGCGGGCGGCCGGTGCAGCCCAGCTTGTCCCTCCCAGGCTGTGCCTGCCACCAAGGAAACCACTGCCAGCTGCAGCTTCGATTCAACCCCACAAGTGGCTGGGGACACAAGCACAGATCTCTGCCCGCTGCTGGGTTTTGTCTGTGCCCAGGGTTTTCTGTTGGCTGGGGCTGGAGTTTGCAGGGTTCAGGAGTTGCCTACAAGGATCAAGGGGTGCAAGTCCCTGGGGTCAGGTTGTCTTCATCCTCTGTGGATGAAGGGGCTGGAGCGACACATGGGCTGGGCTCGTGCAGGGCAGCAAACCCTTCTGGTGGCTGTAAATCACAGCTGCCCTTTGGGGGGGAAGAAAAAAAGGAGAAGTCCAAAAGAGAAGCAATGTGCATCTTTAAAGCAGGGTTTTGTGCTCACTGGGGCCAAGGCCTCCCCACTCCCTCCCTCTCTCCCTCTTCATCCCTCCCTTCCTCCCTCCCTCCCAGCTCTTTCTATCTCTCAGAGAGAAAAATCAATTCTCCTCAAACCTTTTACTGCCTCCAAGATCAATTCCACCCCTTTCCCCAATACAGATAAATAGGGGGTCACTGTCTCAGTGCTTTGTTTGCAGAGGGCCATCGCTCCCGTGGTGGTTTTGGGGATGCTAGGTGCTTGTCGGGCTCTGGCCATTGATCAGCACAGCCTGGAGTTCACTCTTCCCAAATTTCTTGTCTCTGAGTTCAGTCTGTGCCTGCCTAGGAGCAGGGGGGTGTGAGTGCATGGGAGCTTGGGGACAAGAGATGCTGCAGGGTGATTTTGACAGGAGGGGGTGCAGGGAGGGGGTCCCTGCATGCACATCAAGCTTGGCCCGCTTAACAGCACCAAAGCAGTTGTCCCCAAAAAATTTGGGGATGACCTTTCCTTTGGTCAACTCAGTGGCTGCCAGCATTGCCTGCTTGCTGTCCCCACCCTTGGTGCCATTGACCTCAGCAGCATCCATCATAAGAGGGATGCAGGGTCGAGGCACTGTAGAGGCAGAAAGGCCATTTGCCCCTAGCCCAGAGTGTGATTTAGGCTCAGTTTAGCTCGTGTGTGCACCCACAGCCTCCTCCTGCCATTCAAAGCATCCTCCTGCAGAGCCTCCCACTCCAGAGCCACATCACTGCCCTCACTGGGTGTGCTGGAGGCTGAGCATGCTGGGGTGGAGATGTGCAAGCTGCAGTGAGCTCCAGGCCTGAGGAACTGAGCAGCCCTGGTGCAGAGATCAGAGAGGATAAATAAGGCATCAGCAGACTTAAACCCATAATAAGAGTGTAGGCTTGGAACCTCTGTGGCCTGTACTCCAATTGCCTTGTTGGATAGTGCTTTTAGGACAATGGATTGATGCTGGACAAGAGGCTATGGGACAGTCCCAGCTGGCTTTTCAGCACCGCGGGGAATTCTTTGGTGCTCGGCACAGCACAGACCTTTCAAGGTGCAAACAGGTAGCCACCACCCCCATCAGGGCTTGCTCTGGGGACAGCAGCTGCAGGACCGGGAAGAAGGATGTCCTGTCCCCATCCTCCCCCTTCCCTGGGGATGGATGGGCTTTGGGGCTTGGGTTCCCAGGGTGAAGGCAGGAGGGAAGGTGACAGGTCTATTTATAGGCGGCCCATCGACCCAGCGATTTGCATAGCTCCTTCGGAAGTCGATCGATGCCTCCATTAAAAAACTGAGACCAAATCAATACGCCCTCTCGACTCGTGCAAAGGTGAAAGGCATTAAAAGGGTGGCTGTACCCTTCACGCCTCCCCTGCCAGCTGCAAAGTCACTGCTCCTCCTGCAGCTCTGGCCTGGCAGAGGGACAGGGAGCAGTGTCCCCTGGGCTGGGGACAGCTGGCAGCACACTGTGCATGTCCAGAAGGTGCTCGCCTGGTTCTTGCCCACAGGCACACCCAGACCTGCCGCAGTTTGCAGGGCAGCTGCCTTGTTCTCTGCCAGCCAGAGTGCTCCCTGCTCACTGCCCTGCCTCCATCTGGGACACCTCTGTGGCACCTGAACCACTGAGCCCCGTGGAGCTGGGTAAAACAGAGCTGCTCCCCATCCAGCACCGCTCAAGGTGGCAAAGGGACATGTCCAAGGCCAAGCAGGGACATAGGGGCAAGTTAAAAGGGGGGACAGGCTGTATCTTAACCTCACATGCTGATTTTAGGGCTCTCTCTGGCCCAGTTGCCAGAGATCATGTGCCTGCAGTGCCCAGCTTCAGGGTGCACTGCTGGGCTCTCCGTACCTGTGCTGCCCTACCCCACAGCCCCTCTGACCTCCCTCCCTCTCTCCCCAGCCAAGCTCATCGTGGAGACAGACACCTTTGGGAGCCGTGTGCGGATCAAGGGGGCAGCCACAGGTTTCTACATCTGCATGAACAAGAAGGGGAAGCTGATTGGCAAGGTAGGGTGCAAGGGTATGGGCAGGGCAGGGAACCTCGGGGGACACGGAGTGGGGACTGCCAGGAGAGGAGCTCTGACCCCTTACGGAGCTACCTGTGTGGTGGGGAGGTGAGATGGGGGTTCTGGGGCTCAGCCAGCACTGCCTTTCTGGGGGCAGGGGAAAAAGCCATCCTGCAGCCTGAGGGGGAGCATGAGAGGTGGGCGGGTGCCGTGTGGGGCACATTCCTTCTATCTCTCCGAACAAATAGGCGGATTGCTGGCCTATTCTCCACGATTACATGGTACAAGTGCCAGGAATGTTAAGATGCTCCATGGGGCTGGCCCCAAGGCCAGACCCCACCTCCCGCTGATTTGTCATGCAGCTTCTGTGCCTCGATGCCCCTTCCCGTGGCGGCAGGGCTGGATGTGCAAAATCCCTCCAGAACAGTGATTATCTGCAAGGATTTTGCATGGGGGCTGCATGATGTGGGTCCCTCACTAGTCCTGCTACTGCCCATAACGGGGGAGCTCAGTTCCTGGCTACCCCATGCTCCCCCCAACACCTGCATCTGTGAGCATTATCACCACTGACCTCACATCTCTTCTCCTGCCACTCAGTGCTCCTCGATGCCCTTCCTATAAGACCCCAGGGGGACAGGATGGGCGGGTGAATCGGGATGGAGAGTTTGCTTATGGTTATATCCAGGCACAGACAGAGACAAAAGTTCCCTTATGGCTGTGGTGGAAGGTGAGGCTGGGAGCAGCTGCACTGGTACATAAGCCATGAGCAGTGCTCGTGTCACAATGCCTGCTCCCTGCAGCCTGTAAGGAAAAGCACATTTTGGGCAATTCTGACCTGCGGGAGAAGCGAGCCCTTGGCTGCCCACGAGCACCACAACCCAGCTGCCACATCCTTTAGCCCGGTGAGAAGCAGCCCTCTGAGCGAGTGCCTGCTGCCTAAACCTCTCTCCTGTCCCCTCCCCAGAGCAACGGCAAAGGCAAGGACTGTGTGTTCACGGAGATCGTGCTGGAGAACAACTACACAGCGCTGCAGAACGCCAAGTACGAGGGCTGGTACATGGCCTTCACCCGCAAGGGCCGCCCCCGCAAGGGCTCCAAGACCCGGCAGCACCAGCGCGAGGTGCATTTCATGAAGAGGCTTCCCAAGGGCCACCAGACCACCGAGCCCCACAGACGCTTTGAGTTCCTCAACTACCCCTTCAACCGCAGGAGCAAAAGGACTAGAAACTCCAGAGCAGGCCCTTGATGTGCCTGCTCCTGCCCCCTCTGCCTGCATCTCTCCTGGAGGATGCTCTTCTCAGCTTGGTGGACTATATGTAGAGACTTTCCCATATGGGTATTAAACAAAACAAAAGGAAAAAAAAAAAGGGAGGGGGGAGGATAAAAAAATTTACTTGCTTTAGTTGTTGGTACTTTTGGGGGGTGTTTTGTTTTTACAAAAAAAAAAAAAAGGAAAAAAATGAGAGAGGCTCTATTTTTGTACTCCAGCTTTAAAAGTAATGAAACATTCAAAGACTGGTGAAGGGAGAAGAGCTCTTCACTTAGAAATGTTCTAGACTGTTTGGGGTTGTGCTTTATTTTGTAATTTTCTTTTTGTAGCTCTAGGGGGAAAGGAGTTTAAAAATCATGTTTAAAACAAACAAGCAAACGGAAATCAAAATCTGGAAGCGATGTGCTACTTAAATGAACTGAGCTAAAGCTATGCTTGCTGGAGAAGATGGAGAGGCTGGAAATCAGCTAAGAGGAGGGGATTTTGGAGGTGGTTGGAGGCCTCCTAGGTAGTTTTTGCAGCCTGGGTGATGTGGGGACACTGCCTGTGGGGGCTGACTGTGACGCCTGGGGTGAGGACCACTGGATGCTTTCTTTCCTTGGATGTGCCTACTTCTTTGGCTGAGCGAGGAGTTGCTGGAAGTCGCTTGCATCCATCTGAGAACGCTGCTGGCTTCACAACTCTCAACTTACTATTTTTCTCAGGAGGGGACAGGGGTGATGAATTCCCCAGATAAAGTCCTGAACTGACTTGGTACCTCTTACCCACGGGAGCTTCTTTGGCATTTGGTTTGTTTTAAAGTACTAAGGTACAGCTGCTGTGGAACGGGCTGGTAACTGATATTTTTTTTTTCCCCATGTGGAAAATGTGAACTTCTCACTAAAAATTGATATTTTTTTTCTGTCTATATTTTTTTAGGAGATGCAAGTTTTCATCCATAAAATTAAACAAAGTTTACAAATTATTGTGGAGCCATTTCAGGCTGTTTTGTTGTGATTTCAGCATCTTGTCATAATAGTTGGTGCTTCCATTGCCAACCGTCTCTTCCAGGTTTCTTCTTTGATAAGAAATACTGCTGCCCTTGTCCCCCTAGGAAAGGAGGGGATTTATTTCGAAATTTCTGTTTTGACAGAAGCCAAATTTTCTATTTAGAAAAAAAAAAAAAAAGAAAAACCCAAAGGAAACATTAAATCTCTTGAGTGAACATCCTCAGCCAGCCCTGCTCTGCACATGCTGCCCTGGGACTGTGACTCTCTCCAAAGGGTTAAACCAATTATTCTTCATGGGGAGGGCAAACAAAGACACTGGATAGGAGCCAGAACCAGGGGTGACTTTTCATCCAATCTTTTTTGATTGTTTGAGGTTTTTCCTGTTTCCTTGAGGATTTTTGTTTTGTTTCGGTTGTGTACAAATTAAATATGAAATGATTGAAATATTTATTTAATATGTGCATTAAAAGTTTGTATTAGTCTAACTGAGCCTGATGCTTTCCAGGGAGGGGTTGGGGCTGGACAGAAGTGCTGCAGAGGGGTGAAAGAGGATGGCAGTGAGGTGCAGGATGGGGCTGGGGCTGCTGGTTGATGCAATTTCCTTCCCAAGGGAATAGCTGTGGGAAGTGGGAAACTACCCTAGATTCTGGACCCAGAGGAGTCTCGTGGAAATCATGGTTTTCCTTGCAGCAAATTCCAGGTTTAATGTGCAGATGTCACCTTGACACGTGGGAGCAAGGCCCACTGCAGGCTGAATGGGGCAATGGAGACTTGACCACTGCTTTCAGGCACAGGATGAAGCTTTCCAAGAGAAAGCTGGTGTTTGCTCCTCTCTCACCTGGAAGAGCTTGGGGGCTGTGCAAAATGGGCTGTGTGTGCTCTCCATCAGAGAATACTCAACCCTGCTGCAGTGCTGGGTCTTGCTCACAGGAGCTGGTGAGGGATTCAGATATGGAGTGGTTCTAAGGTATGGAAGCATGCAAGATTAAAACTGTGAGAAATGATAAACTGCATAAATGTAGCAAGGTGAGTCTCACCATCACTGGTGCCAGCCCTGGCTCTGTTGTGATGCTCATGGGGTGCCTGTGGCATCACTTAGTGCTCGGGCTGAGATTTATCTGTAGGTGCAAGGCTGAGCCTTCCCCTGGCTGGCACAGCAGCCTGGGCTGAGCTGCCAACATTTGTCAATAATTTCAAGGAGGGAAAAGAAGGGGCTGAGCACTTGGCCATGCTCTGCACCTGAGCATTGCTGCAGCATCACACAGATCAGGGATGTTGCTTGAGCCACGGGACTGCACGGATGGCTTTTGTCTGACTGTCCCAGGAGGGACCCGAGGGCTGGGGCAGACTTTGTTGTGGTTTACAGACTACAGGAATTAAAAGTGAATTGCTCCTGGCCTTTCCCCAGGCGGAGATGGTGTTTGATAGTCCTTAATGGTTGCTTTTCTTCCTTTAATTTGTCTAACTGCTTTTCTTAATGGCTTTGTGAACATGAGTGAATTGGTGCCAGGTGCCTGCTCCAGGTATGGTTAGCAGAGGCACAGGTCTGGCTCCATGTCTCCTGTCTTGTTAGGAATGCCCCAGCTAAGGTAGGGAAGGGCATGGTGTGCCCTCCAGTGAGGCTGTTTCCCTTTTCCTGCCATCCTGGGATGCAGCCAAGAGCTGGAGCAGGGAGCAGCCAGAATGCTGAGGGTTTTGAGGTGGGGACGGGCACCCCTGAGTCCCTGCACAGCCCTGTGCCACACTACCCCCAAATCCTGCTGTCTGCTCAGGTATAGGGAAAGGCACCCAGGCCTGGTTCCTGGGAAGGGATCCCCAGCTCGTTTGGTCCGTGCTTGGTCAGCCACTTTTCATTAAAGGGCTTTTGGGTGGCCATGGAGCACCACAGCTTGAGACTTTGCTTATTGTTCGAATTTCTCTAACTTTAGCCTAGTCAATAAAGGTTGTTTCACCATTGCTAGGAAGATTAAAGTGCCCACTTCTAGTAAGTTAATGAGTAAGTGAATTAATTAATGGTTCCTCATACCCTGTCTCTGCACTGATACCACTTAGTCCTTGGTGAGTCTGGAGGAGCTCATGCTCTTCCTGGGACCTGCAGGGTGCTGTGCACATGGTCCCCATGGCTGGTGGCTTCCACCACCCGTGCAGGGAGCTGGGGACGTCCCTGGTGGTACCTGCTGTTCCCCACAGTTACAGAAACGCTGGCTGCTGGGTGAATGCATAGGGTCAGTCAGCAGCCCAGGAATCTGGGACTTTTCCTTTTTCCTTCTTCATCAGCAGGTGTGTGAGCCAAGCTTGAGAATCTCAGCCACCCAAGGGCCCTGGAGACTGCAGGATGCTGAGATGGGCTGATGCAGAGGAGGGCTGGGAATGAGGAGCTTTGGGGATGGGTGGTTGCTTCTGTTAACTCACAGTGTCAGTGTGTGTGTTTTGGGCAGGAAACCCCTGCTTTGAGCTAGCAAAGTCCTTGAGGCTGGCATGAGACTGCTCCTAATGACACCATTCCCAGTGCCACCCTGCAGTCCCTCACTGACACCACCTGGCTGGAGGGAGGTGGCAGAGGAAGCAGGAGAAGGGCCACCCTGCTGGGCTTTTGGAGCAGGGATGGTGACCCTGTCCCCAGCTCTGAGCAGCAGTGTGGATGTGTCCCTGCCTGGACAGGGCTTCACCCCACGGTGCCATCCAGTGACAGGGCTGGAGCTGAGCAACATTTGGGAGACTCCCCTTGCCAGATCACAGGGAAGCCCATCTGGCCCAGCAGGCTAACACAGGGTGAGAAGTGAATGTGGGGTGAACACGGCAGGGCAATATCAGGTATGAGAAAGCTGCTTTCAGGTTAAATGCTGCTATCGTTGCCCAGAGAAGCTGTGGGTGCTCCGTTCCTGGCAGTGTTCAAGGCCAGGTTGGATGGGGCTTTGAGCAATCTGATCTAGGGGAAGGTATCTCTGCCCATGGCAGGGGATTTAGAACTCAATAACCTTTAAAGTGCCTTCCAATCCAAACCATTCTGTGATTCTATGGTAGAGAAACAGATTAAATTGAGGTGGCAAGAAAAGGGGCATGTGCTGTCTGAGCTGGGGCTGCACCAGGCTGTGATCAACCAAACCCCAAAGCTTCTGGCCCATGCTGTCTCTGCTCCCACCCCTTCTCTCAGTTTACAACTTTTCCACGACGTCTGCTTGGACACGGCTGCCCACTGAGCTGGGTGGGCTGCAGGAGGCCGTGGCAGGGCTGGGGCTTGCCCAGGCTCCCTTAGGCAGCTCTAGCTTGGGAAGGGCGACTGGGCTGTTTGTTTATTGCATCAGGCTCAGCTTTCAAACATTTCCCTGCCATCCCCCTCCCCCTCCTTTAATTAATTCTGGGTAAGAAGTTCTGGCTTTATTGTGCCACCGAACTGAGGGCTCCCTGTGGGAAAAGTCACACCTTCTGAACAGCTTCTGATACCATGCAAATGAAGGACAAGTCCAGGAAACGCTTTCATCTCAGACCTGTCCAGCCCCCTGCCCATTAATTACACACATTTCATTTGTGTGAGAGCAATTCCTCTCGGGGAGGGGGTGGGGGTGGCTGCAGCTTGTGGATCATCTCAGCCCCCCTCTCTAAAGACTCCTCCTTGGAAGGGATTTATAGCCAGAAACGGGGATGCTCAGAGACTTGGTGGGGGATCTCATATTTTGGTCACTCCAAACCAAACCAACTGGC
The DNA here is from genome assembly GCA_025920805.1 of Petroica traversi. Lineage (NCBI taxonomy): Eukaryota > Metazoa > Chordata > Aves > Passeriformes > Petroicidae > Petroica > Petroica traversi. The sequence continues at coordinate 13,025,825 of JAHLSL010000018.1, read as the reverse complement.
TTGTTGGTGGGCTGCATCCTGCCAGTGGGGAGGGCTCAGCCCTGCTGCATGCCCTGCTGCATGCCCTGCTGCACGCCAGCAAGCCCTGGCTGTGGAACTGAGTGGAGTATTCTAGAGGAAGACACAAGGTGGAGCAGAATTGAGCTCAGTGTTGTCCCAAGGGACTGGCCCAGCAGGGCCAGGAGCTCATGAGATAGATAACTTTGGGCAGGATGGCCAAAAAATGAGTCTCACATATGGAAACATCCTTCTGTGCTGCAGCAGAATCACATGTGTTGAGAGCCAGCACCAGGCTCTGACGGGGAACAAAATCTTGGCCACAGGTGGACCGGACCCAACGCTCCTTTTGAGCCCTGGTCCCTCTCTGCTCCCGTCCTCTCCTCTCCAGCTTCTCTGACCACAGGCTGCAGCCAAAGGCGCCTCCAGGCTGGTTCCTGTTTTTCCCAGTCGGATGGGGAGTCTCAGGTCCAGACCCTGGAGAAGGTGCAGAGAGAGGGGATGTGGAGTACAGTGGGTTTTCACAGCCGATTTCCTGGCCACAGTAATAACACTTAGCACTTCTGTAACACCTGGGATGCTCCCAGCACCTGCACATATCTCCTCATTACCACTCTGCTTCCCCCACACATGCCCACAGCACTATCAGTTCTCCCTTGGAAATGGGGCTGCCCTGCAGCTCCTGTGGCTTTGCTGCAGAACACCTTTGATGGCTGAGTTTGCTGTTTGCCTTCCTCCCGGACAAGGATGTGCTGTGACCTCTGGTGTTGCCCAGCCATGGGCCCAGGGAGACGTGGGCCCTGAGGCTTGGTGCACCACAGGAGCTCTTGGAGATGCTGGAGGGATATTTGGACTTGGTTAATGGGAATCTGCAGCCTTTCCAGGTCAAAGTCAGCATGAAATTGGTGCCAGGCTCCAGCAAAACTTCTTGTCCCCCACTGTCCCTGCACCACATCAGCTGCAGGATGAGAGAGGGCTCGTGGGTGGATTGGTTGGAGGTTACAGGTGTTATTCCTAAGGTAACAGCTCCTAAAGCCCAGGTACTGTGCAGTGAATGCTCTTCAGATTGCTGTTCTGGGAGCTGAGAGGTTGTTCTTGGGCTCCATGTGACTTACAGCACCTCTCTGTGTTCATAGTAGCTGTAGCGTTGGAATGTCCTTCCAGGCTGGGGGCTGTCCAAGGTAAAATCTGTGGCTGGGGAACCCCAGATCAGAGGCTGGGGAGGTTTGGCTGTGTTGGGAAGAACCACTCCAGCCGTGGTCAGGTATTATCACTTTGCTAACATTGTGTTCTTGGTTGTTGTGGGCTGGAAATGGGATGGTGAGGGCTGTCAGAGTCTCCCCAGTTTGGTGAATGCCTGGTCTGTGCACTGCTCCTACCCAAGCCCTCTGTTCAGCCATGGAGCAACCCCTTTCCACCATGGCACTGTGAGGATCCTCGCTTCCTGGGCTGCCTTTTCCTGCCAATATGGCCTGTAACGTTTCCTAATTTTTTTTTCTATTGAAGATTTATAGCAGGAGGAGAAGGGAAAAATCTCAGCCTTGTTCTTTCTGTGATTATTTTGCATATTCTTTCTGCTGTAGTAGTACATCCTGGTGGCTGGAACCTCCTCTTCTATAGCTGCTCCCAGACTGAGCAGCAGCTTTGTCCCAAAGACATGATGTTTCCTACGGTCAGCTGGTGCCATAAGCTGGCAAGACAGACATAACCACAGGTCAGTCTGGTTGCTGCCACAGCAAAAGAGAATCTTGAGAAAGGATCTGAAGAAGAGCTGGAAGGTGTCCCTCTGGAAGTTCATAGCAAATAGGAAATGTCCAGTAACAACATTAAAAAAAAACAACAAACCAAAACCAAACCCATAAGAGCCTGCTGAAGTGCAGGATGAGAGTCAGGCTGTACATGGATAGAATTTTGACTGTCAAGATGTGAAATGGGACCTTGAGTGCTGGCTGTGCTGCTCAGCCCCGGGCTGTGGCTGTGCTCCCTATCTCCCCGTGAGAAGCAGGAGCCCAGCTGGGAGCCAGCCCTTTGGTAATGGCCTGCGAATTTCCCTGGCCTCTGTTAATTGCTGCCTGGCTGCTAGTTACAACTCCAAGGCAATTGCTGGGAGTGTTGGGCCCTGCAAAACAACCCCTTGAAATCAGTTGTTAGCCCAATTAACAACCAGTTTGGCTTGGGTTCAGGCTGTTAACCATCAAACAGCTAACTGCTGGTAATGATTGATTTCTCAGCAGTTGGGCCTGCAGTGGAGGAGCCAACCTGTGTCACAAAATGCCATTAAAACCAAGATTTTGTGAATGCATCTGGCTGAGGCAAACGTTTGAGTTGTCCCACACCAGTAGAGCAGGCAAGGGGATGACCAGAATTTTTATCCTTTTTAATTCAGGTAGGGGTTGTTAGCACGTGTTGGGATGGACTGGCAGCCACCAGAACAATGCTGCCACCACCACTCCGTGCTCCAGGAAGGCAGACACAGCCATCACTCTTTGCAGGGCAACCACTGATACTCAGGGGGCATCATGGCATTCAAGGCCCCCATGGATGGGGACTGCTCGTTGTCCAGCTCTCTTCCACAGTTACTGTTCCAGCCAGCAAACCTTCACAGATTAGTGTATCTAGTTGGGATGTTTGGGGGTTTCCACAAACCATTTCCTTCTGTCCCACCAGCTGGGAGTTTGTACAGGAACAGCAGCTCAACCAGCATATGCAAGCCTGGGAAGACTCCATAGCAGCCTGGGACACTGTGCTTGCTGGAAGGTAGGTTCCTCTGCAGGTGTGAGGATCTCTATGAAAATTATAAAATACTCTTTGGGTCCCAGGGTTCAGGCAGGGTTTGTTAAGACTGCTGGCCAGGTCTTCATCCATTTCCCTCCACAGTTTCAGGCCCTGGTTCTCCACTGTGCCCTGACAGGCTGGTTCAAACACATTGCTGGTGTTACATCAAGAGCTTTTTCCCCCGGGGATATTTTTCTCCTGATCAAAGTGTCTGATTCAAGCTGTAGCATGTTTGGGGAGGAGGAAGACAGCCACCTGTTAAGGAAAGACTTTGAAAATGCAGAGGATGCTCTGCAGAGGTTGACCTTGTGAAATGTAAACTCCGGCAGTGCAGGGTGAGGAGTGAGCACCTTAGTGAACACTGTGGTGTTGTGCTTTTGTGGGGCCTGTGGTCCTGCCAGGGTCTCAGCTCTGAAGCCCGAGCTCAGTTTCTGGAGCTGGGACCTGGTGCCCTTCAGCAGGACATGTGCTCCTGAGACCCATGTGGATCTTCCAAGATCTTCCTGCAGGGTTCCTCCAAGTGCAGATGTGGTTCTCCTGGTGCCATGCTATTCCTGCCTTTCCCCGCAAGTATGATCACCCAGATTCCCACCAGTAGATACCCCAGCATGGTGCATGTTTTCTGTAATCAGCTGTATTAGATCCTTGAGCAAACAGGACAAAGTTATTTATTTAATCAAATACCTACTAAAAGAAGTTGTGTTCTCTCCCACACTGGAATTTCCTTGCCACCCATACTGGGGAGGCTGGATTGCAGCTAAGCCTTCCCCTGTGCCAGGCAGTGCAGTGGAGTGAGCCTCTGCACCTGGGAGCCCAGTCAGGGCTTCTCCTCCAGTCTGTACAAGGAGAAGCTGATTCTTACAAAAGTAAAAATGAGGAGTTTGGGGTAAGCAGACAACCCAGCTTTCTCACTCAGTGGTTCCGTGAGCAAATGTTTTACTTATGCATTTGACTGGGCTGAATTGAGCAGTCCCAGTCTGTGCATCTCTGGGTGTCCCGTTCCCCCTGAGCTGCTGCTGAACACACCCTTCCAGGCAGTGGTGGTGGGTGCCTCTTGCCTGCTGGAGCCAGGTGAGCTCTGCCTGCTCAGACTTTTTGTGTACCAGAGAAGGTCAGCTATAAACAGAAACAATTGGTTTTGTTGGGGGCTCTTTTTAGACATCAAAAATGCTCCATCATCACCAGGCTGGCTTAGCTTTCAGCAGCCAATGCAAACAGAGCCAAACCCTCAGCAGAGAATTTAGCAAGAGAAGCGTCACAGACTTTCCAGAGCTGTTCTGCCAAAGTATCACATCCTCATTCCTCCTTCTACTTTGTGCCACAGCAGTTCATGCTGTTCTGGGCTCTGCACAGACAGAGGGTGAACACAGAGGAGCTCTCAGCCAGAGCTGAAAGCAAGTGGCACAGCCCCACTTTAGAGAAGGTGTGGAGGAAATCAGTGCACAGAAAGATTAAGATCTGAAAGGAATTCTGGCAGAGCTGCAAATCAGCTGAATCAATCTGTAAGAGGCCAAGGAAAGGTATGGCAGTGGTCCAGTGGGAGAAGCAATGCATATATGCAATAATCGGAGTTATAAATGAGGTATAAAACCACAAACCTGATTTTTTTCTAAACCTCACGTCCGATTCCTCAGCTTTGACTGAAGATTGGACTCTATCCTGAATGCTGACTGGAGTTGTACATCGGCACATTTCAAGGTCGTAGGGAGTATTCTGAATGTTTGTCCCGGTCTTCTACCATACTCGGATGAGAGAAACCTGCTCAGTGCCTTCTGAGTGAAAGTCACTGCTCTTAGTTAAGGACCAGGAAGAAGGGATATCTTGCAGGGACCCCATATTTCAATATTCTTTGGCATTTTTGGTCTAAAATGCCTAACTTCAACTCACAGCACTTGATCTTGCACTCTTCCAGCTTACAGTGTCATCCCTCCTGACCAAGTTTCTCCAGGCAGAGCAAGCAGGTTTCCAGGTGTCTCCAAGCTCTTCTAGGGATTTTTAAAGCTGATTCCCATCTGTCAACATCTCCTGTGAAGTGCAGCCAAGTGTCTTGGCCTCAGCATCTGGCGATACAAACTGGTGTTGGCTTGCTTGTGTCCAGGACCTCGGGAGGAGAAAAGATGCAGCGACCACCCACTGGGGTGATGCCTCCCTGCTCAGAGCTGGTGTTTTCCAAGAGGTTCTTGCAGGGACTTGCGGAGCAATTGAAACCAACCATGGAGCTGTAACCCTCATTCAGATGGGACCACTATAATTCCAGTCTGTTTTGAAGAAGAAAGACATGGATGGTCCTCACAGGAGGTACAGGTAGGGCAGTTACAGTCTCCTGACACTTCTATCCACTGCAATGGCCACAGCACATCTCTAAGGCAAAGCCAGCATTTCTTTTATAATGAAACCTGAAATGTCAGATCTTGTGCCTTCCCAGGAGTACTCCATCTCCTGTCATCTAAATATTGACGTCTGATCTATTTTTGCTCTCTTTGTGATGGGTAAAGCCACAGTCTTTCCTCCAATTTCACTGGAACCACTGTGGCTAAGTTCACATGTGAGCAGAAGGTGGTTTGACCTTATTATCCTCCGTGCCTGTGTCTGCAATTCTCACACACTAAGCCGGCACAGCAGCAGCAATGAGCACACAAGTGTTCAGATACCCAAAGGTTTTGGCAGAATCTGTGTTTCAGGAGCTGATCACTGACCCCAGACACTGTCCCACGGCACTTTTGAGGAGTGACCGAGATGTGGAGAGGCACAATAGGGCAGGAAGTGCTGTGGAAACTGCAAATTCCCAAGGCTGTGACCGTGGCTTGTGGCAGTATGTGCAGCACCTGCTGCTCTGACCCAAATCCCACCACCATCACAAAGTGGTTAATTATAAGAAAAGCTCCTTCTTACTAATTGCTGCTGGCTGGTAAAGGGGCATCCCCAGCCCCTGAAGGACTGGTGGGATGAAGAGCGGAGAGTGGTGGTTGCTGACATGTGCTGAGCCCTTGCAGCTCCATCGTGGAGCCTGAAGAAGTGTCTGCACTTCACTCCCTCTCAGAGTGATCACTGCAAGGAGCTGAGAGTTTCACCACCTCCCCCTACAGAGCCGTGGGTTTGCCGTGCACTTGACACCAGTGCAGGGGGATGACTTGTGCTTGACGACTGTCCCCACACAGCAGCTGCCTGCCCCTCACCTGTGCTCCCCTCCAGCCTCCTTGTAAGAGTTGTGGCATTCCCAGGATGAGGCTGAACTCCAGGGTGGTGCTGTGTGACGTGGAGGTGGCACCCCCAGGGGCCACGTTGCCAGCTGGTGATGGTGAAGCCTCCAGGCTGCTGTGGTCCCAGACACCCCAGTCACCAGCTGGGGCTTCCCAAATCAAGTCTGGGGCTCCCTGGGGGAGCCAATGTGCCTTCAGCATCAGTAAGGATGAGAAACTTCCCTACAGGTAAGAGAAAATTCCAGCTGAGATTTCAGTTCTCATGGCAGTACTCTGTGAGCTGAGGTTTCAGACAAATCCTCAGTGCTGTGACATGGGATCACATTACATGTAGTGAGGATGTGGCATTTCTTTAGTGTATTTGCTACCTGTGATGTGGAAAGCTGTACTGCTGATGTGAGCAAAGGGACGAACAGCAAAGGGGACAAAGCAGGCAGGAGCGTGGACAAGTCCTACATGGAAAAGCAGAAGCAGCCAGACCGGCCAGTGGAAAGGGGAGGAGGGGCTGTGGGTCCCATCCTACACTCCCTAAAGTACATTTCCTGGGAATGAATGTCTGTTGGAAGGAGAAGGAAGCTGGAGCCAGTTAGTGAAGCACATAGGCTTTTAGTCCTGCTGTCACTCAAGGGCATGCAGAGATGACAAATGTGGAGTCTCTGCTATTGAGACCAAGTGAACCCCTAATGGGCTGCTTCAAGGGACTGTCACTAAGAGAAATGGCAGTGTGACACAGCTATTTCGTGGGTACTTTACTACAGCACCCACTGCTCACTCTTCCTAAGCTGCCCGCTCCACCCCAGAGCCAGGTTCACCCTGTGGCACGGAAAGCTGGGATGACCTGGCCATAGCCTGTCCTGATGAATGGTCAGAGGAGTTGCACTGAATTCCTGGGGGAGGTGTTGGACCCTGAGATCAGACTCTACTCCCTGTCTGGGCAGCACCACAGGAACTGTGCACTGCTGGGTACTCATGGATCTGGCCTTCCCTGTTGGTGCCAGTGCAGGAAAGCTCTGAGTGTGCCAGTTTGCAGGATTTAATGCATAGGATGGATACACGCTGCAGGTTTGGAGCTGTTACTTGAAGCTGGCTGTGTGGGGAGCAGTCATAATACAAAAGGTGATAATGCAAAAGATAGGGTGGGTGCCAGTGGGGCATGAAGAGCTCAGGATGGGGAGGAGGAGAGTCGACAACATAGAACAGAATGCTCATCCCCAGAAACCCTTTCTGTGTTGCTGCTTGCTCTGATTTAAACCTGCAGAGAACCTATGGAGGTAGGAACTCTGAAGATGTTAGTATAATATTTCAGGAACATATGTTGTGGGGAAGAAAATCTTTCCCCACAAAAGCAGTGAATTTATACCTCTGCCAACAGCCTATACAGAGAAAGCTCAGCCCAGAAAAAACCTCAGGCAGCAGGTGAACATCAGGATGCTGCAGGACCATAACACAGACTTGGCTGCAAGCTGGTGCACCAGTTACTGGTGGGAGCTGAAATGGAAGGCAACAGGTCTCTGGAGTTATTTGTCCGTATTGAGCTGCTAGGAAATGTCTGACCTTCCTTGAAGCCAGAGTATGCAGAGCAGCCTGCTTACCCTCAGCAGTGATCTCTGGACAGGAAGCTCAGACGTGAGCAATGAAGGCAGCAGCTTTGCTGAGGAAATGCATTTAATTTGATCTACACTGCAGTTTTTGTTGGAAAAAATGTTGATGCAGTAACATTCTGCACAGTAACTAGGGGTGGATTAAAGGTCATAGAGATAATGTAGCGTGCTGAATTCACAGGTGGCAGATGGGAAGAGTCCAAGACACACTGGGAAAGTCTCACTGAAGTGTCTCCTCTGCAGCTTTGTCTGTTCTACTTAAGAACTGGGTTTGCTTCTCCTTCCTATCTGATTTCCCTCTTGCCTGCACACTGATAATAGCTTGGCTAGTAGAGCTGCACCTGAATCTTTCCCCCATGCTTTAAATCATGGGGTGACCACTCAGCAGGTGCAGATGGAGCAGGGAAGTGTCTGCTGGCTGGGAGGCAGAGATGGCTGGGCAAACACAGCCTCCAGAAGCAGTTCCCATGCACACAGACGGGTCTCACTGCAGAGCATGCTCTTGGGAGAGGGCAGGAGTAGGTTTCCCCAGTCTGCTGCAGCTTTTGCAGTTATCTGAGGTGATGGAAAGTCTTCTGTGGAAGACAGCAGGTCTGTGACAGGAGCATTTGAAGGGAATGTACCCAGAGGGGTAAAATTCAGCACTGTGCACTGGGAGTACGTGTGTCTCACTGGACAGTGGAGAGCCTCACATGTTTCAGCTCACAACACAGAACAACTGACCAACCACCTGCTCCTCTTGTCCCCTGCATAAAACAGAGCTGGAGCCAAATCACCCCACAGGTCGTTGGAAGCTTAATGCAAGTTTCCCAGAGGTTTTGGAGCAGGCAGTGAAGGATGTTGCAGCGCAAAGCATTGCTGTTTATTCCACCGTCATCACCCACTGGAGAAAAATGCAGAGTTCGTTGTGACATCCACTGAAATGTCATGGGGGGAAAAAGCCAACTGCTCAGCAGTGAAATCACCCTGTCCTGCAAGACAGACAGACAGACAGCCCTAATCCCCCCCCGTATTTTGTGCTCTGTCCCAGCAGAGGGAGCCCGAGTTTATTAACAAATCCCTATCCCAGAGATAGCTGCTATCAAGGTGGTACCAAACCCCGGGCAGGATTCTGGCTACGGGGGAAGGCAGGGCTGCTGCAGGAGTAGGGGTCTAGCGGCGATGTTGGCAGGGCTGTGTTTCCAACCAGGGAAGCAAGGGAATAGTTAGCCAAGAGACCCTGCAAGGAGCTCTGCTCCTGGGACACTGCAACCATGTCAAGAGATGGATGGCCTGCAACAGCCAGCAGAAATGCTCATTGTATGGGGAAAACATTTTGCATCAACAGATGCAGCAGATCCACACTACGATGGATAAACTGAGTTTAATTTACTTCAGAGGCTACTTCAAGGCAGTCAGTAACTTGCGTACCTGCACTTGTACTGGGCTGGGCAGTTTTAATCCTGTCATCTGGACAGTTCTCCCAACAGTGTTCAAAACCATCAATCACTGTGATGCCAAATCCACAGCTGTTTGGCACCTTGTGCCTGGGTCTGATCCCAGGCAGGCTGCATGACAGTGCTGTATAACCCTTCAAGCACAGGACAGTGGTCCTGAGCCTCCTAACATGAGCTTTTGTACTGGTTCCCCTTGGTTTTGGAGGCCCTGTGTGCACAGAGAGTTTAGGTGAAGGAAGCAGAGCAGTTTTAGTGCCTTCTCAGAGCTCATGAGGGTGCCCTAAGTTTTCTCTGCTAATAATGTGAGAAGAAATGGTTCCCAGGGAGACAGATGATCCCTGGCCGTGTGTCCTTTTTTACAGCCAGCAGTTGCACTGATACCACGGATGCATACATTGTACATGACTATCTGGGAGAAGAAAGATTGTGTGATTGGGGTGCAGGAGGGTCACAGATAATTCTAGGCCAAATCCAAAAACCATTAATATCAGTGCTAAGCCCCTCATTAGCCTGAGCAAGCAGAGAGATTCTTGTTTTAGAAGCTGAGTAACAAACTGTGGCATTTTAGGACGCAGGGATGGCAAGGCAAATGACTCAGGCTGCACTTTGCAGAAAGCAGCAGGCAGATATTTTCCGAGGCAACTTTTAAAAGGAAGGTTAAATTTCTCCAAGATAAGGAGAGCTCCAGCCCGCTGGAATGCATCGCCACCCCCCCTCCCCACCTCATCCCATGATAACAGCTGTTGTGTTGGAAACCTAATGCTGATGAAAGAGTTAAAGGCTGGCTGATGGGCAATATCGGTGACACACCTCTGAATTGAGCATACTCCTGGAGTGAGACTGCGGACTGGTGTTACTCAATGAATAGAGGCCACTCCAAGGGAGTTTTTCCTTGAATAGAATGGGGTCAGGGAGCCGCTTTGGGGAACAATGGTTGCCACCGGCTAGCTGAATTTCTTACAATCACACACCATACCCCCTGATCAAATAGCTCCTTTGTCAGTCTGATATAAAAACATGTCATACAATGATGATCTGGAAGAATGACAAGAGCTGGCCTTTCAAAGAGATCAGAAGGGCTTGTTTTGCACAAAAAGAGCCCCCATCAGAGTCAAGACAGAAAAAAATGGAGAATAAAAGGGGGTGAATGGAAACAAACAGCAATAACAACAACAACAGAAAAGAGGGCAAGTTGGAAACTTAGGTCTGGCTTGTTTCACAGCATCCCATGGCCACAGCAGCACAGCACGGTCGAGTTGAATCTCTTTCAGCATGGACGTGGATGTCAGATTGCGCTGCCATTGGGTTCCCATTGTCATTCTGCACTGGGACAGAAGAAATTGCTGGATGGGAAAAGGTCACTTGGCCCAACGAATCATCTCCCTGCCCCCCCGAAAATGTCTCAACTCCATCTCTCTCCTTTCTCACTGTAGTTCACTCCTCTGCCTTTTTAATACAATGTTCATCTGCTGTTTTATGCCCCTGCACAAAGTTCAGATTGCTCAGAAGGCTATTCTTGTCCATCTGTTTGTGTGAGCTGGAAAACGTCTTTATTCTCCCCTACTACCTTGTTGACCTTAATATTTTTTGTTTCTTGAAGTGTGTACCCTGTTTTCAACCCTCTTCCCAGGATTTTCAGGGATATAATTGAGATTCTGGATGGAGAGAAAGAGTTTTACCTCAAAGAATGCTTTAAGATGTGCAGGGAATGGATCCCTCTCTGCTACTTGCAGGAAAGCTGCATTCCTGCAGTATCTGTCACAGGAGTCCCAAGAGATGGCATTTACACACAATCATTACAATTATTTGCAAGCCAGAAATGCTCAGCAGACCTGGAAGTGGGCAACTAAAGCTGCCAGGCAATTTCAGCACCTAGAAGTGTTTGAAATTTTTATATTTCAATTTTAATCTGGTATTATATAAAATAAGAAGTCAGAACAGTCAGAAAAAATCCTAGCATGTAAAAGATTGAGCTCTTGGGAAACTGCTCCTGAAAATACACTCACAATAACAACACACCAAAGCTTTGCCCTGTGTTAAAGTTCTCTTTATTTATTTTTTTTACCACAGTGTTTTCTCTAAAGAGAAACAAAACCCAAGAAACATTGCTAATGCTTTCAGGAGTTTGTATGATTAAGCACACTAACCAGGAGGTACCTTGCAGAAAGGATAATAGTATTTGTCCAAGACAAATATCTATTATCATAATTTAGGATTTATTTGTTGTACAGTGTTACTTGCCCCTTTCTGCAATTTTGTACGGAATCTCTCATAATCCTATGCCTGATACTTAGCAAATGTTCATTTTTAAGAACAATACTAGGTACACAGTATTTCCACAATACATTCTTCATTAAATACAGAGAATATTTATAAACACACACACTACACTGATGTGTGTAAACCAAATAGAATTGTTACTGACCTGAATGGCTAAGCTCTTCAATTCCCTTACCTGGAAGTCTATATAGCATAAAATCAGGGTCATAATTAATCACCTCTTCTCCTGAATAAAGGTCTGAAAAGCTGGCTGAAAATAACTAGGCCACATTCTGGGTGCAGACAAAAGTAGGATACAGGTTACACATTCTGGGTAGGTTAAGTTTCTAAACTGTTACTACCAGTGCATTTGAGGTGGTAGAGAGAAATATAGGACATGCTGTGCAGTGCTGTTTGGGAAGTAATTTGGAATTGTAGAATAAAAATTTGTACCACAGCAAAACAGTGCAGAAGGTAGTTGAGACACAGCCCATGTAGTTTTAGGAGTCAGAAACTAGACACTGGAAAAAGTATTTAGGCACCTAAATAAAATGTTTTCAGTGGTCTTTAGCACCCAACAGTTCTGCTTGATTTTCAGAACTAGTGACAGACAGACAAATGACTTTGAGTTTGTCAGTCTGAAAGGCAGGTTTTAGTGCTTGTATTTATGGTTGCTCCAGCCTCCAGCTGTAAACCACAGGTAGCAAAGAAGGTGACAATTCAGTTTTTAAATGGGATGTACCTGTCCTGGGACGGGCTGCTGACCTGAACTGAACACCTGCTAAGTGGTGAACGGGTTTCTGCAGCACTGGTTTCATCCAGCTGCATTAAAGCATACCAAGAACTCATCATTTTGTGGTCAATGGGGCTACATGAGAAGAAGCCCTTGGCATGCCATTACCTGCTGGCTGGACTTTGCAAGTCCAGTTTGGCTGGAAGAGTGTTATGCATGTCCTAAAGGACTGGGGCTTTGGTCCACTGAGTGTTGGTGATAACCTGCAACTTCACAGCACCTTTATTTTTCTTACTTAAACTATTTTTAAATTGTGTTGTTTGGCTTTCACAGGACATTTCTGTTTTGTGGATAGTCTTGGTTGCTGGGTTTTCTTTATTATGGAAGTTCTGGATAGGTGGATAATTTTTGTGTTTTCTTTAGGTGACACCCTGTTTCAATATAAAGCAGCATAATTCTGTTAAACACAGTGAAAACTCTTGTTTATAGCACCTTCACATCTGGTCCTGAGACCCTGGACAATTCTGAGAAAGAAAAAAATATGTTAAGGGAACACTCACTGTGGCAGTAGTTGTTCCAAAGATTGGAAGGCATAAGAGCCAGCTTGCACACACATCTTAATTTTGTGCCTTTGTCAACAGGTTGTACAATAAAAATTTAAGTGACATTTCTGCCTTCTTTGGGCTGCTGGCTCTGCTGTGCTGAATCTCACCTGGTCAAGTTTCCAGTGAACCTTCTTGCATTCTCCTCTGGTTCTTACCCTGCAGTTATAACCTCAGTATTGGGAGCAAGCCTGGAAAATTTCAGAATGAAAACTGAAACCTTCCAAAAGGTAGGAGCAAATAAAAAACAGAGGATATTAATATAGCAACAGCTGGACTTCAGCTTTAATAACGTATATTTTTTTAGAGCACGTAGCAATTCAGATCAGACAGAGGTATTTCTGTGTCCTTCTGTTAAATCAGGTCTCTTGCCAATAACACAGTGAGAGGCTGGTACACTCTATTAAAATATTAATTACCAAGCCCCTTTCTTTTGATGGGTCTACTAAAGATACTTCAAATGGATATGTGAGAATTGATCAAAGATTCTACAGGTTGTTGCCACTGCTCACTGGGCATTTCAAACCAAAGGAGAACCTGACTCCCATGAAAAAGATACTGTGTTTTTACAAGCAATAAAAAAAACACTGGTCACTTGATTGCTATGGGGATGGATATAACTAAACCGGGCTTTCTTAAGGCAGAGAGCACGATCTAAGAGAAACAAAAAAAGACATGGGAGAGGGAGGGAAAGGGCGAGCAAGAGAGAGCTGAATTGATTTCAGTCTGTTCAGGTCTAGCTGGAAAACACAATGCAGTGAAACGGTCCCTTAGTCGGCGAGCTTCTTTTCCTAGGTTTTTCCCATGGTTTGAAGTGGAGAGGGAGGGATGGTATTAGAAAAAGTGTGTATGTGAGAGAGAGAGAGAAGGCCGTAGAAAAGGGAGAGAGATGAGAGACATCATTTGGAAGGGTGTAAAATAGTCCTTTCCTTCTGGGGAGTGGAAAACTTTGATGTCCACATCTCTGGTTTTAAAGTGGCAGTGTCAGGTTCAGGCTGAAAGGTCCTGATATTTGAATCGTTGTGCTTGTGCTTGGGCCTGTGCACACACCTGCACATCCAAACACCTGCCAGGGCATCCACAGCAAATGGGCCTTACTCTTCACAGGGCCGACAGAAAATAAGCAAGGAGATGGCTTCACTGGTTCCTTGCACAGTGATTCATGCTGGGGGAAAAAAAAAAAAGCACATTTGTATGTGTGTGCATGGAAAAAGATACAGCCAAAAGGGAAAAAGTGCTGTGGGCTTCACCTGCCTTAGAAAGCTGTTTTCTTCCTGGCATTACTAATGCAGTCATTAGGCTCAGGGTGTGATAAAAGACTGACAATGGCTAAACAGAGGAAGCAGTACAGTTACAGGTGAGGGGAATAATCTGTGAGAAGCACTGTAATTTGTCAGGCTTCACCATACTAGTAAATTCAGTTTCAAGAGTCACAACCTATGTCTGTTAATCAGAAGCCTTTTTTCTTCTGCAGGGGCATCTTGCCCAGTCTGAATGTTTTGTCCTTGAAATGCATTTCAATATATTGCTACTAATAATTCAGGCATACTAACCGTGGAAAGTCCACTGCAAACTGGAGGAAAAGAGAAAGAATAGGACAAAATTTAGCACTCATGGCTGACAAGTGAATTCCAACCAGAGTTGATCCAGTGTGCAAGTATCTGTTTCTCCGTGTCTCCCTTCCAAGAGCAGGAAGGTTTGTGCTCATGGTGAAGCTGAGAGGGCTCATACTCTGCTGGGTAGCAAGCTAATCTCACTGGAATCTGCACCCAAAAACTGCACTACGTGCTAACAGGCTGAAAGACCAGAAAGGTATTTGAGAATTGTGCAGTTTCAGATCAAGCCCATGACAGATGTAAATGTTACTGTGATGGCCTGGGACTGTGAGGTCTCTTTTTCAAGCCAGAATAGAAGCATATGTGCATGGGGTGGCTTTTGGGTCCTGATGGGAGACAGACAATGGATCAATCTATGTTCAATTGACAGACCTCCTTTACTGGAGGGGGAGATTTTGACTTGAATCCCTGGAATGTCGGCATTTTTCTTCCGAATACTCAATTTTCAGTTTAAATAGATAGAGTGAAAAGCCTATTTTCATGGCAGGTGGGCTAGAGAAGGGAGGTTTTAATGACTCTTTATTCTTGGATTTATAATCTGACACGCTGTATGCACATGTGTTTGTCACAAAACTGTGTGAGGTGCCCACCACCCAACCATGCATTGTCCAACAGATGTTAAAGCCATCAAGTGTGTTTGCTTCCAGTTCCAAAGGAAAACATTCTCTATTTTGGGACCTGGGATTTTTTTTTAAACTGATCTAAACAAACAAATAAAAATAGTCTTGGAGAGTGGGGGCTTACGTGATCATAAGAAACTGGGTAAATGAGGATCTAAGGCCTGTTCCCTGACCCATAAACTGGGTTAGTAATCAGTGGTTCCTGCAGTTTGTTATTGTCGTCACAAAACCTGAGGTTAGGCAGAGGACTATTTAAAAATCACGTGCGCTACCAATACAGGGTATCTAAACATACACTTACTGCAGTGACAAAGCATTAATTGCTCCTTCTAACAATACCTGAGAGGCTCAGTCACAGCAGAGGTCATGTCGTGTGAGGTACTGTAGGAGCACAGAAAGGACAGTGCTTTCCCCAAGGTGGGTACAGCTGAAGACCCCAACTCTATCATGAATCTATGTAGTGGGACTGTACACAAGAGTGGTGCTTTGTTGCAGGACTAGGACCAACTGTGTGTGGACTGAGGGATGCTTTCCTTCATTTTTTTACATATATGTGTGCTTCATTTGTTCGAGGAGAGAGGATAAAACCTGCCTTACAGGTTGGCATGAGCTGAGAAAAGAAAGGCTGTTTCTAGCACCAGCCAGATTCCTGTTGCTGCATTGTAAGTCTCTTAACTTTAAATCAACGAATTCTGTGTTTCAGTAATAAGAAACAGAATTAACCAGCAAGCAATAAAAAATGTCAGCTTCCCGATTGAGAAATCCTACTGTGCAAGAAAGGACTAATAGTGAAATGTTTCCTCTGACTGAAGAAAAAGAGAGAACTAAGCCTAGGACTCTAATAGCTGTTGCAGGTAATTAGGGTCTGTCTTGGTTGCCTGGTCAAGGCAGACCCAAAATTATTTGTAGGATTAGGTTTGCTCGCTTTTCTTAAACAAATTATTCCCTTGTAAGTGATATGACAGCAGTGAATCCTCCAAGAGCAATGAAGCCCTCTGTACCCATGGGCACAGGATGAGTCAGGGCACTGTCAGACTTTCCCATGACAGGTGAGGAACTGCACGATGTAGCCATGTAAGTGAAGGAAAATGCAGGATAAAACAGTATCACAGTCACTGCTACACCAAAGATATTTATATTGCTTTATAAATACTCTAAAAAGTTTTGGAACTACCTGTGGAATTAATAAAAACTGAGCTGAGAATCCCTAGAAACAATTTTGTACATCTTGATCTCACTCCCGAAAAAGCCAGCAGGTACTTGAATGTTTAGTTTCTCAGGTTTTAAGTACGAAAGGAAAAAGCCCTTAAAATATCTTCATAGGTAGCCCCTATAAAAGAACAAGATTCAAAAGCATTCCTTCAGGAGATCAAGGACGGTCCAGCCTTTGAAGCCTGGAGGATTGGGAAATTTAAAGATCTTTGTGGCAATCATATTGTGCCATTAGAAATCTACCATTTGGAATTGTAAAGCGTTTAAAAGGAATGATTCCAAATTCCACAGCTGTCTGGTGAATGACAACTTGATGTGGCCTGGGGGGGAGGAAGAAGGTCATTGTTGGGAAAACAGTTAAAATGAAGATTTTCTGAACAGATGCCTTAGATAATACTTTGATAAATGAGGTTTAAAACAAATAAAATATTCCGGGTGACTTCCTGGGAAGAACAGATTAGTAAAACAAACAAACAAAACTCAAAATGCAAAGACAAGAAACAGGTATATGACTTGTACTTAGCAAATAATAGAGGATTGTTCAAAATAAAATGCACAATAAACAGAGTCTGAACCAGCAAGATGAGACAATTCTGCTGGCTATGGAAGGTGATATATTTTTTTTATTGCACTGCAGTTCTGCCAAGCAAGAAAGATTCTGGAAGGCTCTGTTCATTTTGATACAATAAAATATTTGAGAATCCCTTTTTATTGCCTTTTTCCCCAAACCATTCAAGCAGCTCAGCTGCTTGATCAAAATACAAAAGCATTGCATGTGCCTAACAAGTGCATAATGAAAGTGATCCCCTCAGTTTAGTATCTTTGTCAGCAGTGTAGTGAGAAAACTAAACAAACAGCATCACTGATGACAAACTGATTTATGGAATAATTTGTTGCCATACTTTTCAGCATAATCATGACTACAGGCCCCAATCCTGTGGCTGCTAAGAACACTGTAGGGATGGCTGCTAGCTGTGTGCCCTTAGTACTCATCAAAAGCTCCTCGTGAATGGGGTTTGGAATAGGGTCTGCTGAGAATATTTTTAAGGGAAGATTTTTCATGCCCCTTTGACAGAACCCATAGGAAACAGCTTCTATTCCTGGTTTCTTCTGGCAAATATTTTATAGGTAAAACAAAATCAGTATGTATAATTTGGGAGAAAATTTAAAAGCAGAAAATTTGCCCCCAAATTCAGCATAACCTTTTAATTTTATCCTCTTTAATCCTTTGATAATTTTTGTGCTTCTCCTACAGAAAAGCAATTTTGCTAATCACCTTTGTGCCAATCCCTGCATTCCTGACAATAGCGTGAACAGCTTCCATCAAAGTCTTTGATGTGGGAAAGACACACACACACACATATAATCTGAAAACAATTCAGCTCCTTGGTTCTCAATGGTGAGCACTCTGCTTTAATAGAGTGCAAGTTCTGTGGAGGTTTCTAATCCTTTCTGCCAAACAGAAGAGACACAGTCAGGTAGCACACCTTATTCAGAAGTTAAAATAACATGTTACTTGCTCTTAGAGAAAATCAAAACAACTCAAGATCAAAAACAGATTCCGCCAACCCTAACGGGATAGACTTTCTACTCAGATAACTCTTGATCTAAGTGTGTAACAAGTAACCTGCTTTAATCCCTCAAAGCGATGGTGTTACAGATAAGTACTGTAGTAGCAGAGGAGGTGTCTTAAGTTTCAGAAATACACAAAAGCATTGGTTGGAAGGAAAAACAAAACAAAGAGCTGTCCACATGAATGTGTCTTTAGCTGGAAAGGTGTATTTGAGGGCACTGCAAATAATAAAACCCCTTGAAGACAGAAAAAAAAAATGACAGGCAGGTATTCAAATGCTGTTTCTCCAAGCTCATTGACTTACGCTGTTAAGGCTTTACAGATATAAGCCCCCTGATTGTTAGGTTACAAACTCTGCAAGCTGTGATGTTGGAATGGTCTGCTACTTCAGCACAGAACCCTACCCCCTTTACTAGAGGTTCAGAGTGGTCATGAACCACAAAAAGGACTGGGATCTTTGACTGTAAGATTTGGGAAAGATACATTATTATGATTACACTGCACTCAGCACCTGCTTCAAGCCAATATTAAGAGTGTGGACAATGCACTAGAAATAGTCATGCTACACATACAGTTTTAGGACTGGCTCAGAGCCTTCCTTAGTTCTTGCTCCTGCAGACACCTACGTAAGCACTTACTTTGGCATTATTGTGCAGACTAAGGCCATGGGGTTCTTAGTCTACAATGCACAGATTTGACAGCTCTGCAACAGGCAGTATCCAAAACCATGTCTGAGAAAGTGTGTGCAAGTGTATGCAGTTGCTGGTGTATTTCTCTTAAAAAAGCACTCAGAGAAAGTAATGGATGACATCTATGTTTTGGGCAAAAAAACCCTACGTTTTGGGCAAATAATATTGTTATTATGCTTTAAGACAATTATCCATACTTGAAAATAATGTCACATTTAAGAGCAATGTGTGATAATTTTTTTTCTTCATACTGCTCTGTGTCCCCTGCTTGGAGCATAGTTGACCTTGTCCAAGATTACTGGTTGCAAACACATTTTATGTTAACCAAGTATTTCACAGTTGTTTATACCTTGGGTTACAAATTGGAGGGCACTATGCCCCCCTTCTCCAGATGCACTTGTCCATACCTTGGACCTGGTGTAACTTTGCACCCAGGCTCCTTCTGGTCTGCACCAAGTAGTTTCCCTTGGTAAAGCAGCACAGCCATAGGCTGGGGACTGTCCACTGGAATTTGTGTGCCACATAGTACAGGGAGACACACACTGTGCACATGCTGCCTCTGCAGAGTAAGAGAGCCTAAGAACAGAAGAGACCCCCTCATCCTGATTTAGGACTCTCCAGGTCAATTCCTGGGACAGTTTTAGCAGTTGTGGTCTAGCCTGTCTGTCTGTCTGTCTGTCTGTCTCTCTCTGGAAAAAAACCTCAAAAATAAACCAAACTGGTGTTGGTTTTTTTTACATCCAATAATGGTGAATCTACCATAAATCTTCGTAAGCTGTTTCAACAGTTAATTTTATTCACTACAAAAGCTCACTTTATTAATGAATTTGTTTCCCATCACCTTCTGTGAAGAGATCTTATCTCTTTGTCTGTTGTATGGAAGACCCAGATTTCTCTTCCTGTTTCAGTGCTCATAAGGTATGATCACCTCACACCTTAACCTTCTCTTTAGAAAGCTAAATAGACTGAGCTCTTTGGGTCTTACTTCAAAACATGTTTGACAGTCCTGTTATCATTCTTTACTACTCTTCTTTGAAACCCCTCTAGTTTTTAAACACCCTTCTTGAAATGTTGCCTGGACAAATTATTTCCAAAGCAGTCACAACACAGTCAAAACCAGAGGTAAAAGAACTCCCAGCCCTTGTTTTCTTCCCAGGACTGCACCAGCCCTTTGGTCACAGCACTGCAGAAGGAGCTCACGTTCAGCTGATTATTCATCTTAATGAAGTCTTTACGGAATTGCAGCTTTGCAGGATAGAGTTACATCCTTTCAGTGTGACCTACATTCTTTGTTCCTAGATGTGAGACTTTACATTTGGCTTGATTGAAATACGTATGATGTGATTATGGCTAAACTTAACTTAGGGCTATGCAGCCATAAGCATCCTTCTCCTCTTGCCCCATGCTTTGTGCCACCTACAAAGCTTTGCTAAGAAGGATTTCAGATTTTTTTCAGATTGTTAGCAAAAATATTAAATAGTGTAGGGTGCATAAGCAATTTCTGTGGGATCCTACTAGCGAAAGACCAACTTGATAACGTCTTTACAAAACAATTTAAGACAGAGAAGTCACTCAGCTTTTATTAATTTTAATGTTTCAGACAATATTGTAGTCCGTTACAAAAGAAATAAGTTTCATATCATCAGAAAGATATCAGGTTGACCTAAAACTGCATTCACACAAAGTTTCCATAAACTTAAGCAGAATTTGTTGTAGTACCTCGTTTTCTGGTGGCTACTTAAGTCCTACACTAGATGTGCTGTTTTTCACCTGAGCTCAAACTCAGGTTGAGAAATTTTAAATTACATCACTCCTTAAAAATGCTGATAAAAAATCTGCTGCCTTTTGAAACTTCCCGGACATAAATGGCATATTAAAACTCCTTGTAAATGGACTAGAGAGTTCCTTATCCATCAGTTTTGAACCTCTTAAATATGAGGCTTCCAGAGTTGGTGATTTATTCACAGGAGTATTTGGGAGCTTGAGATTAGACAGACAAGATGACCTCCTGGAACACGATGCAAGTACTGTCAAATGGTCTGTATGCTATGGTAACCTCATTATATGCTGAAATTTATTATCCTACTCCACCCTGCAAAATGAGATGTAGATTGTGGTGGCTAAGTGATACCTGCTCAAAGCATTCTAGGCAGATGACAAACTTCTTATAATTTTATCTG